>VZSZ01006432.1:0-115494 GCA_013398815.1 Ibidorhyncha struthersii | reverse complement strand
TATTTTATTTTATTTTATTTTTAAGTTATTTAAAAAAACAGATTTCTTAAAGCTATTCCTGTTTCGGTTATTCACATAATTTGTTTTTACTTTTCCAAAAGTTCTGTCAAGAAAAGACAGCCGTATATAATTCTTGCTGCTTTTCTGCTTCTGCTCATTCTGATTCTCAAACTCTATGCACAACAGAGCAATAGACCTTTCTCACCCCAGGAGACTATCTGTATAAGGATTACAGCCTTTAAAAAAACACATTTCAATGCATAAAATATATTACCATTCCCTATTTATTTTTTTAAAAAACTAGCTTTAAAATTACTGAAGAAGGAAAAGTTGTGTAAAGAATTCAGGTGAATAACTAATATGAAAATAAATGTCCTTCATAGCACAGTGTCAAAAATATAAGGAAATAGCAATAGGGAATGGCAGGGTGTTACCCAAGGAACGAACTGTGCTTGATCAATCTAACACCATCTTGCAACTTTTCTTCTTTCTTGGTAGATTCTTATGACCTACAAAGATCTCAGAAGTATAGATTTTTTTTCAATTTTGCCACTGCCCACAAAGAAATCTGATGGCTGAAAGGGATGGGGGACCTTATCAGAACATGTCAGCCTGAAAAATATGAAAGAAAAAGTTTGCTAAAATTTGTGGACGAGGGAAAAAATCCTCTTGCAGAAGAGGCAACTTTCTGCTTACAACCATGTGCTTCAGATATCTCCAAAATAAAAATCAACAAAGAAGATGGCTTGTCATGATATCCAGGGGAAAAAAAAGTATTTTTCAAGCAATTGAAGTAACATAAAATCAGAGATACATTTATGAAAGGCAAGAACAATCTGAGCAAAAGCACTGATGTTTGAAGGCATATGAAGTACTTCATTTTTCAAAATACCAACTGTATATTCTCTTTATCTACATACACACAATCAAATAGGATTAACATGCATTTGTCAGACTCATGCATTTACCCCACTGAGTTCCAGAAGTAAAGCAGATGCCACATGAACCTCTGCCTCAATGAATTCCACTGTTATTGGTTAGACTTTAATTGACTGCAACGCCCTTCTTAAGGTACCGACAATTAATTATTCTATTGGCTATTCAAAAATTATGGTAGATTACTGTGCCATAGGAAATATATTCAAATTTATAATGTTCTAGCCCAGGAATGGCATTGAATATGGTTACTCCATTCTGCCCACTTTATATACAACATAAGGTGCAACATACACTTCTAGCAGACATCCATAATAATTCAGTCTCCCCACCTCTGCTATGGTCCTGCACAACAGGACTTAATTCTAAATATAAAAGTATGTTGTTGTTTTTAATATGGACATCACAGTTATGGATTGAGCAGTCTGAAGACCCTTTTACATTCTCCAAGTGTGCATCCCACAGCCAACTGGTGTGTAATCTTGCACACCACAGTCTCATCCCATCAATCTTAAAGGATGGGCTCAACCACTAATAAAAATAATGAAATAACTATGTTAGAATAAATTATTCAGAGAATTTAAAAAATCTCACTTTGAAGTGATTACAGACAAAAACTCCCCACAAAAAAAAAAAAAAAAAGTGTGTATTTTCATAAGACGCACACTATGCAAAGTGAAAAACTACAGGAATTGAGGTCTCAGTTAATATTTCCTTTGCTCTCACTTTTTTTTTTTTTCGGGCTCTGATTTATTACGTGTTACCTTCATATATAGGAAGACAGAAGCATACTCTCTACTTGCTGTTGTCTTTGTATCCCTTTCCTCTACAGACAGATCTTCATCTGCTGCTGACAATCCACCGAGTCATCCCTTTTTCTCTAAGCCAGCATCTTTAGAATGTAAGCAATCCTTTTCATCCCCAGTGCAAGCATGAATGGGAATAAAGCCTACCAGCCTGATGAGAATCATAGAGAGATTTCCCTGCTGATAGGGCATTTGGTATATCCCAGACTGAAGGTTATCTCAGTACTAAAACACATATACATCCACTCACACAGAGAGTATCCTCTGATTTTACTGCTTGCAGTCAGTTTGGATGCTACCATAAGGATAACCTGTTGCACTCAATGTATATTATTTTTATGTACAGCATCTTCACCTCTCTACAGGGTCCAAGCCCTCAAAAGTTGGTTACATAGCCAAGTAGTTTGGACACAGTAATCAAGGTGTACAATCTGAAGGCATGGTCCTCCACATCCTAGTATAAAGAGCACCTCCAGAGTATAGAAAAGGAGATAAAGTTCTGTGAGATCCTTGAAGATTATATATACCTAAAAGCATATACCCAGATATATTGTAGATTGTCCAGACACCACATATCCCAGTGATACAGTTTCACACATTTCCATAAGAATATCTTTCTCTTACATGTGACCCTAAACTGGAAAATTCTTCCTGTGGGTTGTCTGCCTTTCTGACAATCTCTGAACCTCACCATGGAATTTCCCCAAATCACCTGATGACCACTTCCACAAATCTGCCCTCAATGAAAAACAACTAATCATTTCTTAAGTACGATTTTTAATTGTATTTTATTTTGTTTAAAAGTTTTATTTTAAATTTAACTTTGTCAATTGCCACAGCAGTTTGTGTTTCTCTTGGAGATAACCAAATACTCAAGAATATCAGTCTTTGAAGAAAAAAACTAATTCTGAACTCTGTGAAGAAAACTGTAAAACATGTTGGCTCAAAAGTCAGAAAATAAAAATTCTCCTCCACAGATAATTACAAAATGAAAACTGAATTAACTGGATTTTTAAGCCAGTTTTTTTTTTTTTTTTTTTCAGAAGTGGATTTTGAATGAATAAATTTGGCAAATTCAGCACATGTTCCAGATCATTTTTTCAACTGGCAAAAAGAAGCTGTTTCTTTCTTCAGCTGGCAAAAAGAAGTTGTTTCTTTCTGTAAGAGGACTTAGGCCTTGTAACAACCCAGCCTTTGTTGCCAATTTGGCAAGAGCCTGGAGGCCTGAGTGCTTAACGCCCTGGAATTTGCATATAAATTGACATATTTTTTTTATCATTCCGGATATTTGCTTGAACATGTACCCTATGTGAGATGGGAATAGAAATCTGCTTGTGCAAGTTCCATACAAAAGCAGATCTAGAACTGATCAGCTCTGCCCTTACCCTCAGAGGCAGATAAAGACCAGTGAAAAGACACATTTTAGGATGTGCTTGCCACACACAATGATATTGATAGGTACTGAAACACAAAGTAAATCGTCGTGCAATATACCAGTGTTCCTCAGCTGCTGCATTTTTTTAATGTGTGAATGGCTTAAGAGCTGTTGCGTGGAGGACTAGAGGCATTACGGGACATCCGTCTTCAGACCTCTTTGTGCTAAACCAAAGTCATCCTGTAAAGACTTTGCCCAAGCATGAAAACAGTGAGTGTTCAGAAGACAGTCCAGATCATACCTTATCCTGCTCATAAACATTAACTTTTTAGTGCATATCTATTTCCAAGCGTCTTTGAAATTGTGAATGTCCTGGTTTTCAAGTGATAAAATGAGAATAGCTGTGAACATCTGCATGTATATGTGCTCTCCTCAAAGCTGAAGGACAAAAAAAGATGGGCTGTTGTCATTGCATTATCATGCAATTGCTGTGCAGCTTTCTTTAGCCTTGTAATGCAGGGGGTCAGATAAAATGGCCAGGAAGGTCCCTTTTAATTGGAAAATCCATTAAATAGACAGGGAGGAGCGGGAAATGTATACTATGAAAAATATCAACATTAACCTAATTTTTGCTTCAAGATCATATGCTGGAAAATATTTACCAGAAATACACAGAGCTCAAGGCAAGGGTCAAGCAGCAGAGAGCTGAACAGATAGTGTACCATTAATATAAAGGATTATAGTCAGCATATGACTGAGAATAATACTGTGGATGCTCTGGCAAAGACACACATATAAAAGGCTTCTAAATGAAATCAATGAAGCAAGAGTTCTAATAGTTTAGCAGCACACTCTGGCATGGTGCAGCTGAAAAAGGAAAAAAAAAAAACCACTAGGGGAAAAAAGTAATAAACTCTTGCTACCCATGGGCAGACTTCACAGCAGTTGAATAAGACAAATAGAAGAAAGTGTCCGCTACTACCCAGAGGGAAATGTAATGACCCAAGTTATGACCTGCCATAGAGAGAGCCCTACGGAATAAGACAGAAGCAGAAATCTGGGAAGTTATGTGAAACTAAAATAGGGTCTGAATTAAGTGCAAGTCAGCAAAGCACTGACGGAATTGAGAGAAAATTTTGATAAAGCACTACTGCTCCCTTCCCCCATTCAAAGATAAATTATTGCCCAGTCCACTCAAATCCAAACATAACATGTAATGGGAAAAATATTGTGACTCAATTGTCATGCTAGCATTGTTTATGCTAGAAAAAAGGGTAAGTTTAGGAGTCTCAGAAGAGAGATTGAGAGTGGCCCAGCTGTTACATCCACATACCATTAACACTGAGCCACCAAGACTGTTTCCAAGTCTGAGACAGTATTTTTTTGTTCTCTCTGCAGTGCAAGCCCTCAAACTTCATAAAGGCTTTAAAACTTTACTGTCCTTGCTGAAACAAATCACTGCTGTGAGACAAGTCATTGCTTGTGGAAAGTTTGACTCATCTTAAGAAGTGCCTTCTTTTTATTTTTTTTTTTTCCTTCCTTCTTGTATATCAATATCAGGAAGTGCAGGCAGGGAAGCTTTCAAGAATAGAAAAGATTTTCCTGTGCATTAGATCCATATATGTCTTTGGCTAGAGGTCTTCTCAAGCAGTGGGCAAACAGTACAGGAAATATTTGAGTTATGGATTAGAAGAGCAGTGATCCTCCTGTTTTTAAAGGTCTCCTGTTTTTTTTTTTATTTTCTGAAAATAATGGAACTCATTTTTTATCATGCAAGCTAGTTAAGCTAAGCATCAGCACGCGTTCATTGTCTACTGGTGTCTCTATTTCTTCCTAATAGTCTCTGTTTATTTGACAGAAGAGATTAACATTATTCCTTTGAAAGAAACTATCATCTGGCCCAAATTTTCCTCCACAGTCTCACATCCTACATCTCCTTTAAAACCAGACTGAAAAAGTGAACTTTTCATGGAAATGTTAACATGAAACATGTTGACCCATCCTTCCTCTTCCCCTTGAACTGATGAAATATTTGTTGACTATGACCTAAATATGTCAATCATTTAGCTGCTCTGAAGTTATATTTTCCAGTAAAGAAAGTTTCTCTGGGAAAAGGCAAAATTCTCCCCACTCTGTCTGTATTATAATCTGGAGATTATAATACACCACTTCTGTGTACTTCCTTTCTATTATTCCTTCTATATTTTTTCATCACAGGCCTTCTTATTGATGTCCTCTCTACATATAACAAACTCTTAAAAATGGACGTGCTGGCATCAAGATGCTTTCTCAAAAGATGGGGAGAGCCATAAAAAGCGAGTATTTATTAGCTCTTCTATTTGTATCTGTGGTAATGGCAGGGAAGATTTATGTTCTGAATCAGAATTATAAACGACTCAAAATGCACAGATTTTTAAGCAAGAAAACAAAAATAGGGTTGAGAGGTGGTTATTCATTCTTTTATTTTTTCTTTATCCTCAAAAATCTTGTAGGTATCTCATTACATCACCCTCCTTCTCTAAGAGAAAACATAACCTAGTTTCTGCCTTCAGTTTACTCTTAGGTGATCCATAATTATTTGTTCTTGTAGTAACGTTATCCTCTGCCTTAAACAATTATTTCCCTCCCCTGCTGTTTATTCTCCCGAGTTTGCTTATAAGAATCAATTATGCCCATTTTCAGCCTTTCTTTTAAGAAGCTAACCAAGCTCTTCTCTCTTGAACATGTCTATATTGCCTTCTGTTGGAATGAAGTGTAGTCCAGAGATCTCTGAGCTAGAAGAAATACAAGCTAGTCTGCCTACATGATTCACTGCAACATCCTGTGGAATTACCAGTTTAGGTCTGAAATTAATATAGCCTCTCTTGTGCAGTACTACATTCTTGCTAATAATTTACTTCCTTCTGTCTTCTAACCTCCTTCCTCTCTTCCTTCTCTGCCCTGAGTGATCAACATGCACACACATTTCTTTCTTTGCCTTTGCTTTTTCTCACCCCTCAATAGTGTTCATCTCCCGCTGAAAAGAACCAGTGAATTACTGTTCGAATATTATCAGTGGAGGAACACAGAGTGCAACAGCGAAGAGGAATGCTGTACTCTTAAAAGGGATCAGTTGACAAATGTGGTACCCAAAAGGCAGAAAAGAGTTAAGATAGATGATGTGAATCATTTTGCATTTATTGGGCTAATAATGAAAGACACTGAATGCACATCACATCTAAGCTCAATAAAAGTTGAGGACAGCATTTATTAAGAACTGGATGGAAGAAGGGGAGGCAGAGAGAGACAAAACAAGTAATTAAGATACTGTGAGAAAGCATGAAAGTCATAGAAATTGGCAACAGAAGATATTTTAGGAATAGTTGTCTAGTTCATTAATAGCCAAAACAACATTTTCCCTTGTGGCATATATTCTACAGATTCTAAAATCAAGTTCCAAATATGAGCCATAAAATCTCCTTGCATGGTGGAGAATGGGCAATCCCAGATTTCCAGCTGGCTTTCAGCCTANAATAAAAAAAACAAAATAATAATAAATCCTATGACTAAAACAGCCATCCCTGTTCTAAATAGAAGACTGACTACTCTGGAACTGGTTTTTACTAAAATAAGAGGTAGTTTGGAAGGAAAAGGGGAGAGTGAAAGAAATCACGTAGTCCTCTTAAAGAGAGATGGAAAATTCTGCTGGGCACCACCGTGGTGGCCACCTGCTGTGCTCTGAATGGTGGGTGATAAATAGCATGCAGCTGTAAAATGGTGGGTCAGGCACTCTCAAGCTCTTTTACTTCTCATCTCTGCATATCACAGACTCGCCTTGTGTCAATTCACCGTGTTCCGCACTTCTCTGCTGATAGATATTTTACATTCTTTTTGAATCTCTTCCTATAGTACTTGGGATTGAAAAGCTCTTCTAAATGAAAAATGGGTTGAATGCAGATCTTGAAAATTTTCCTGATGACTGTTTAAGTGGGAATCAAGCTACTTTGGTTCGTGGCAAGGAAATCAATGCAATATTTCTTGAAACACAGGAAGGTGAAATATGACTGCTTGGAGTTTAGGGTTATCTTTTCAGTCTGAAGAATAGACAGTCATAGGGTTACAGGTGAAATATGCAAGTACCTCAATCTAACTGACATACTCCTATAAATAAATTTAATTTTAATGGGAATTTTCCTCAGTTAACAAATGACTAAGAAGCAATGTATAAAGCCCAAAGGTAGTAGCTAGTATTTCAAGGACATTTTTTTCTTCCTGAAGGGGATTGCACTATATAACATCTACATGTAGCAGTTATGAAATATACATAACTGGGAAGGTAGAGATAGAGAATAAAATAGTGACTTGAGTGCATTTGCATATCTGGAAATCACGTCAGTCCCTCATTTCTGTACATATCCCCACACGTGAAGAACTGCACCAACTGTCACATGTGCTAAAGTCACAAATCATGTTTTGGAAGTGGCTTTGAAAACTCTAAAAAAATCCATTAGTAGAAAACATTTCCAAAAACTCAAGATGCTGAGGAGGGGGCTGGGGGAAGAGAGAGAAGAAGAAGAAAAGAAGAAAAAGAAACACGAATCTATGAAAATGCCACTGTGCTGATCTAGCCCGGACTCTATATGAGAAAGCTTAGAAAAACTTGTTTAGAAAATCAAAAAACTAAACCCAAACGAGAACAGTAGCAGATCCGAAACACAAAGCTGCTGGACTTTGACTCTAAGTCTAAAGGTGAGGAGCGTATAACAGACAACAAAAAAAAAGAATTAGAATAAGTTTGGGGTTTGGGTTTGTTTGGGTTTTTTTTCAGGAAAAGAAAGAAAAAGACTGAGAAGCTAAGCCTAAACAAAGGAAAAGGTGTCTGTTATTACAGGGCATGGGACATACTCTCACAGCCTTACAAAGCACAAAGGCTTAGATGGAAACGCAGAGGGTAAGCCCAGCTGGTGGCCAGTTACTAGTGCCATCCTCAGGGTCAGTGCTGGGGCTGACACTGTTTAATACCCCCATTAATGACTCAGGCAACGGAGCAGAAGGTACCCTCTGAAACTTGGGTGAAGAAGTCTACGTGCTGCTCTTCAGAGGGACTTTGGCAGGGTGGAGAAATGGTATGACCTGGAACTCGAAGGCCAGAATTTGAGAGAGAGACACAGCGTGCAGGAGTGCGGGCAGGGGAGGGCTGCGGAGACAACAGCTGGGAAGAACGGGAAATGTTTTAGCTGCGTAACAAAACACCATGGCCAGACTTTTCCCTTCCTTTACATAAACTTTCATTTCTTCCTTTTTGCCACTCAATTTAAGAGCTGGAATAATACTGAGAAACAAAACATAAAAAATGGAAATTGAAGGGTTAATGCACTTGAATATTACAGAGAGCCCTGCCATGTGTTTTGAAAGCCATTTGACAACACAGAGCAGGAGGTGTGGTGCCCTGTAGTTCAGAGGGTACATTGTTTACCATGAAATGCCGGATTTGCATATGATAAGTACTTTCTTTTATTAAAAAGCAATGCAAATAGTCACACAAACTCCTCTGTAAATAGCAAAGGAGAACACTTAGCCACCCATACCGAGGATTTACACCAACTGAAATGGTCGCAGAATCTGGCCTAGACGTTGCAAAATACCCAACTTATGTCTGAGAAATTTCTCTCAAGTAATTTTTCTTTCCTCTGTTTGGTGGCAGATTTGCTGTTTTGTCACCTATACAAAATCAAAAAGAGGTGAGCTCCTCCTGCATGTGAGAGAAAAAAACACTTATTTAAAAAAAAGTTTTCAGACTTTTGTATCTTATGAAACCCTACTGGCAAACAAAGCTCACAGAAACCCTTATAACCTATAGGATACACAGTTTATCTTTGCTCTGATTAAATCTTCCATATGTTTTAATCTCTTCTCTTTCTTTACACACTTTATAATAACACTCTCTTCAAGCAAACTCTCTTTAATCCTATAATTTGAAAACTAATTCCATTTCAGCTGTCTTTTTGGCAAGTGACCTTTTCTTCTTCTTTTGCTACAGGTTAAAAAAAAAAATCCTGTCTTACTGATTTTTATCCTTGCTCAGCATTCTGGATCTCAAAGCTGTTCATCTGCTGAGCTTTTTGTCAGCAATAATATTTCTCATTTTGAATTTCTCGGTGAACAAACCTTAGAAAATGTTCCTTCATGAAAGCCATTTGATTAATTTGTCTAAAAGCATTTCTTTTGTAAACCAGGTTGATTATTTCAAAATGTCAGGGTCTGGGAGCAGATTTGAAAGCTATCCTGGCAAACACTATTGACCAGACTAAAAACAAAGTGTAGAGACATGACAGCAAGGTGGACCAATGACTGGCCTGCCATCTGTCACAGATGGATTAAAACAGTCTTTCTGTACTGATATCTAGGAGACACTAATTCCAGTCCAAATACATGGATTGGCTCATGCGGCAGGAGATTTACTCAGAGTAAAGTTTTTTTCCGGATAGTTGAAAGTCAGCTGTCATCTCACAAACACATCCTGATTACAGGAAAACTCACATGTCCTACGTACTATGTTCTAACTACCACGTTCAACTAATTGAGTGAGTCATTACAAATGATTTGCGTATGTCTTGAGTGGACTAAAGACAAAATAGTTAAGAGCTGTAAACCACTGGGTTAATTTTCATAGTGTTCATAAAATGGCCATTGATCATACAAAGCCTGAAGGATTTTCCCACAGAGAAGTTGACAAAGGAAGATTTCTCTGTCAGTTAAAACAGCATGAATCTAATTTAACTCCACTGGTCTCATATACATCCACTCCAGACTAAAGCAGTGTTACCACTACATAAACAAAATCTCACTCACTCGACCCCAGAAATTAAGCTGCCTTCATTCGTTGATGGGGCTTTTAGATGGAGGCTTGGGCTGTGATGAATAACCTTTTTGGAGTGACAGCTCTCTCGTTTAAACACAGATAAAATCCAAACATTTTACTTAGAGTAAATGAGACCAATGCTATTTGGTATCTCTGTTAGCAGCCTGGATGATGGGACAGAAGGCACCCTCAGCAATTTTACAGATGACATCAAACCAGGGGAGTGGTCAACATGGTGGATGCTGCCAGTCAGAAGGACCTGGACAAACTGGAGAAATGGTCTCACAAGAACTTCACGTGCTGTGTTCTTCTTGCATGCCTCATTACACAAAAGATGTTGACATGCTGAAGAAAGTTCAGAGGAGGCCACCAATCTGTCCAAGGGGCTGGAGCTCATGGTGTCCCAGAAGAGGCTGAGAGAGATGTGTCTGTTCAGCCTGGAGAAGAGAAGGCTCACAGGGCAACTTAGTGCTGTTTACATCTACCCAACTGAAGCACACAGAAAGGAAGAGAGTCTTCTTGGAGGTGGACAGCAGTAGAATGAGAAGCAATAGAGGCAATTAAGAACATGGGAAAATCTGATTAGATATATGGAAAAAATTACCATGAAGGCGATCAAATAATGACACAAGTTACCCAGAGAGGCTGGGAACCCTTCATCCTTGCTGGTGTTTGAGAATCAACTGGTTAAAGATTTGCACAATTTTATGTGAGCTCTGTGCAGGAGCTTGGACTAGGTGACCTCAAGAGGTCACTTCTAACCTAAATTATTCTGTGATGCTGTAGCTGATATTTGTATGGCTAAAGTTAGCTCACATGAATTCTACCTGAACAATTATTCACAGAAATAAGATTAAACTACTCAACAATGGAATGAAAGAGTTAAAACCTAAATTTCCTGGATAAATCTTGATTTTGTAATATAACGCTGTTAAAGAAAGTCAAATTATCATTTTTAAGTTACTGACATCTAATTAAATCATCCTTCTACAGAAGATTGGTCAGATTACAAAGAACTAGTAAATATGATAACACTGGACAACAATAACCACAATGGTACAGTATGGTTTCATCTTTCCTTTGCTTCAGTTCTTTGAAGTTAAGTTTACTAGTAAATATACCTGTCAGAAAAAAGTACTTACAATAACTAAGATTGTTCATGAGTCTATCTCCCATTTTTGTACCTTGGCTGTAATGTGAAGTCACAGATTTAAGATTGGAAATTCCCTGTTTTGATCTCTGTTCTGCGCAGCGTAACTGCTTAACTAAGCAAATTAGACTTTTCCTCCTACATTTTCCAGTTTGGTAACATAAATGTATCTTTATTTAAATAGGCTTTACTAAATCATAGTCTGATATTAGGCTGAACAGGGCAATAAAAGAAGTCAGTACCAACATAAGAATCCTGTTCATACTGGTCTGATGACGAGGAGAGTAGAGGGGAAAGCACTGATTACATTTGTGAGTTGATGCCTTAAAAAAAATTAGTGAAAAGATCATTCCATCACAAGATGACATCTCTTCCCTATTCCTCTTTGCCAGCCAGCAGAGCTAGCAGGATCCGAGAAGAGTAAGCTGAACTCTGAAAACAAATAATTCTAAATTTATATTGTCAGCTGCTGCCCACGCTATAAATAACTTAATTTGCCCTCTACGCAAGACTACAACTAAATTATTCTAACAACACTTCAGAAAAGATGAATTTTCAACAGTAGCTAAATTATTTGCAGTTCCTGAACAGCATTTAAAGGGCCAGGAACTTTTTTTCAGTCCACTCTAATTATTTTAGAAACCTACTGAATGTCAGGGAAAATGTTTTGACTAACTGAGATGGTTTCTTCATTTACTATACTAGGGAGAAGAGGGGTAAGATTTGGCCTGTTGCAGAGCAAAGCCAGGGTAAGGGTTTCCAATAACCCTCCTACACCAAAATCTCTCTACAGGCACCCAGGAGAGAAAGCCTCAGCAGCAAGTCAATCGTTACAGTCAGTGCCTCAGCAAACCAACCCATTTTTACTGTGCCTCCACCTTCCTTCTCTCTTTGCTCCATGCCTGTGCCTTATCTAATTTGGGCAATAGCCCTACTAGTAACAGCAGCAGGGACGGTTCCTTGGTGTTGAGGCAAGCTGGCATAGTCTGGCTATGCCTATTTAACACCCTTTAGGCTCCTGGGTGGCTTTGTCCCTAGGTCCTTTTGAGAAGTGTCCCTAACACTATCTGCCTTACTAACTGTACCAGGGACCATTTAAATGATTCAACAGTCTAGAATATCAAATTATAATGCCTGGGCCACAGGCCTAGCACTGTTTAACTTACTGGAGTAGAACTAGACTAAGTATCCAAAAGCCCAAGATTCTGCACCTTCAAGAAACGAAACAAAGACAAAAAACTGACAGAAATATGAGAAAGAAAAAAAATATCCTCTCTTTCTCTCTTTTACTGTTAGATTAAAATTTGATGCTGAATGTTGATTAAAAATCCTCTGTTTCTCTTCTACAAACCTACCTGACAAACACTTCAGCTAATTTAGGGTGTCTTTACATTAGCAGGCAGAGCGATCCGAAAGGAGAGATCTACAGAAGGAAAGAGCTGCTAGTGGTGCCCTGTCATCCTCACTGTAGGCATTTTGAAGGGTTCACTCCAGTAGTGGTCCAATGTGGCTGACTGAGCTTCTGTGAGTGGTTGGACAATATTAGCTGTACATCTTTCGGTTTTCATCTCAAAGACATACATTTTGGGTGCTCCAGGACTGCTTCCCTACGTGAAGCAAAGCACGGTAAGCAAGCACTTGCTTCAGTGGTGCACACTTCCTCTGAACTAAAATGCTAAGGTAGATGCATCCCTACAAGGCATGCAAAAGATCCCCAGGAAAAGATCTTGGATCATCGTAATGAAAAGTGTGTGATGTTCAGTGTAAGTACTTTGTATACGCATGAAACATTTCTGTCTGGAAGAGTATCTGCATATTGGTTTGAAAGCGATGTGACAGACCTCAGAAGCCCAATTGGCGATGGTGGGCTTATGGCATGTGCTGAAACAGCGCCAAGGTATTCACAGATTTCTGGTGTTGGAATAGGGAAGGGCAGATTCTCCACTTTCAAATGTGAGGCATTACCTATTTTTAAGCTGTGACTCCTGGATGACACACTGCTTTCTGGTGGGCTTTCTCAATTATGTTGCATTGCATTTGTCCTGGTTTGAGGTAAAACAGGACCAATTTTGTTCAGTAACTTTACTTCTTAGCTGGGCCTCTTCTAACTACTGAAATTAACAGCATATTGTGCAGACAATGTTCGCTCTCTCAGAGTGATAAGACCAACGTTTGTAGTCGATGTCCAGGCATGGTATGTGGAGAGGCTCTTGCTTATACTTATTGCTATAACAGCCAAGGCCAACCAACTTTGTTATTTGCCCCGTTGGAGGGTCAGAAGTGGAAAAGCATAGTGAGGTCCCACTGCAGGGAGGAGCGGACAGGACAGGTGACCCAAAACTGACCAACAGGGTATTCCATCCCATCTGCATCATGCTCAGGATAAAAGCTGAGGGATCAAAGGCTCAGCTTTCTTTTTCCTCTCTTTTTTCTCTCTTGTTCTCTCTCTCTCTCACTCTCTCTTTCTTCAATTCAATCATCTGCCTTTGGTCCCGATCCTGAAGGCAGACCCGGAATCCAGTTCCTGTCCATCACTGAGTCCAGCCTGGGACTGCCCCAGTGCTAGCCGGTGTCGTGATTGTCATGCTGGGAGTTTGATACGGTTTTGTATATATTTCATTATTTCCTTTATATTTTATTGTTAATATCTCATTAAAGTAGTTTAGTCCCTTCTAAACTCATAAGTCTCTTTTCCCTCCTCTGCCTCTCTTTTTGAAGAGGGGTAGAGGGGAGCATCTGTCGGTCCCATCTGGGGTCCCCAACGTTCCCAGTGGCCAATTTGGCCTAAACCATGACAACATTGCAGACCACTTCTCTGATGATCTCTTTTGGTAAAGTACTTCTACATTTAACCATAAAGCCGATTCCTTGAGGTATTATTTTATATGGTAAAAACCTGCAGAGTTTTGTTTTTTACATAATTTACACTGATATAAATAAAGATTACTACCACAGTAATAGCTAATTATCCCAGTTTAAGTAAGACCAAGATGAAACACAAAGCGGTTGTGCTTCTTTTTCAGTTCTTTTCAGAAACATCTTTGAAATGAATGTTTTTTCCACCTGACAGTTGGCTAGATTCTTGAAGCAGTGGTGTCTTCTTACTTGTATAAAGACTCAATTAATTTCATAATGCAGACTTATACTATGAAAAATGCCACTTAAGCTTGAGGTAGTGTAATATAGCCATATCCTCCACTGTGAGGGGTTCTTGAGATAATAATTTGCAAGCAATTGGTGGGAGCTGTGTACATTTTTACTGAGTCATTGTACTGAGTGATTAAAGTTCCAAGTAATAGGAAGATTCATTTTTCATGGGTATGTGATTCATTTGTAGTTCATAAAAAGAGTTCAACAAAGAAATTAAAATGAAATTAGAATTAAAAAAGTGTCAAAGAATATGTGTAGGTAAGCTGTAAAGGCATGTGTTCCTAGCCATCCAACATACTCTGGGCATCTATATAAGCAGTAACAAAGTGGAATTTAAGAAACAAACATTAAAAATTCACATTGTGGTGAGAGGACAATAGACATAAGTAGAAAAAAGAGAGGTAAAGCTGGATAGAAGAAGAAACTTTTTCCCCAGGGGGACAGTCCAACGTTGCAGCAGGTTGCCCAGAGAAGCTGTGCCATCTCCGCCCTTGGAGGGAAGACTGGATCCTGGTCTGATCTCACTGCTGAACCTGCTCTGAGCAGTAGGTTGCACTAGACACCTCTTGAGTTCCCCTGCAACATGAGTGAGGCTATGGTATTTAGATATATCACTGCAGGAAGAGGATCTGGCGTACTCTTATTTGATCATTGCTCAGTCATGACATCAGAGCATTAAATGGCTCATACCACCTCATTCTCACCACAGGGGGTACATGTGCATGTACACATACATTTTTACACATCTGGAAGGAGGAAATGAACGCATTAACAAAAGAGGTTAGAAGACCCTGTTATTTCTTGTTACAAGGGAAGATTTTTCATAACAGAGTTAGAAAGTTTCAGTAAATATTAAGTGGACAAGGTGCTGAGAGCACCGAGAAGTTAATTATTTCCTGTTCGAGGGCTGCTTGTTATAATTTACATGCTACATTTAACGGTTGTACTGCAATGATGTGTATTTACATAATAGTATTCAATAGTATACGCTTAGCTGACAAAAAGACAAATGGCTGATCATTTTTATATGTTAAAAGCATTTTCTAGCAAGTAAGATGATTAAGCCATTTTAAAAAAAATATCTATTTTCTTTCAGATAGCTTTGATAACTACTTTTTTCCTCCCCTAAAGGCCTTTCAGAGGTAAAACCAAACAGATGGTCACACTGATCATTTTAGATGATCCACAGCAACAGGATAATAAAAGTATTATGATCAGCGTGACCCACACTGAAGGAAGGAGTCATGCTCTGCCCGGCTCTGACCCTGTTATTCTGGTCTGTGACAATGCAGGAGGAGTTATTAGATTTCAGATAGCCTCAAGATTTCCTATTGATTGCAAAGGCAGGTTCTTCTTGTTATTGACCACATTCACTTTCTGTGCCGTAAACTTCCCTATTTGTGCTTTCTTTGGATGAGAATTTATATAGGTCGCCTATTTCATTGTTCTGATGAAAGTGGCTCAGAAAAAAAATCTGTGTCTACAGATACAGGAGTAATGAGCTAGCAAGCACGTATTTCACTGTAGTTTAACTATCCTTCAGATATAACCTTAAGAACCTTTCACAAGGACATGTTATGTTCCCTCACCTGTGCTTTTTTTTAAACAAATTTCCCACCTTGCAGGACTCATTTTTCTTACTTTTTGAGTCTTTTTAAACATTTCTCAGATAATTATGAAGAGTGGAATTAATCTAAAAGTTACATGCCTTATCTAGGCTAGTCATCTAAGGTTCCTCTGCTGACACTGGTGAGAGACTGACACCTCCAAAGGGCAATTTTCATACCGTCCAAAAATAAGTGTCTAAAAGAATATAAAAGGCATGAAATTAATTCTAACATTAATGTTAAATTTTGAGCTTGGATACAATTTCTACTGAATTCATATCATATCTATACCCTACATGAACTTCATCTATTCCTTCATATGTTAATTATTCTCATCTGTATTAAATATTCTGTATAACACTTCTGAAAATGATTAGGACAGGCCAATAACTAACACTAAGAGCTTATCATGGTTTTTAAATGTCCTTTGGGGGATTTTTGATTGGAAAATGTTGATTAATTGAAACTGATCCTTTGGTCCAGGATGGAATTTCTGGTAAAAGATACAAAAAGACAGCTACTCTTCTCAGAATAGCAAGTAGTCTAGTTGTAATATTAATTAAGTGTGGAAATCTTTTTCTTTAGGATAGGAATTTTATCCAATCTCTGCCATTCTAGGTAACTTACCTATTCCATTGGGATTCAAGGTGATTTCATGGTCCAATGAATCTTTAATTAATGATAGAGATTTGGATAATTCCAGTGAACAGTACTGAGGACAGCCAACAGCTTACTGCTGATGTAGCTCACCTGGGTCTCCTGTGTTTCCATGAAGTTCCTTAGGTACCAGACCTGTCTGGGGATCCCTTAATTTTTTCTCACTTTTCATTCCCCAAAACAACCAAACAAAAGTTCCCGCAAACCAGCCATAGACAATTTTTCATGTACATATTTGCTTTCTTCCCCAAAGGAATAAGGTTACATTTTAAACCTTTAAAAATTAGGATTGAAAATAACTTCTACACTTCCCAAACTTCCATTTTAAACACAAAAGATGGGTAAAAGATGGTGTGGTTGGTTATAACATACAAGCATAATGAACAAGCTTGATTTAAAAACAAGCCCTGATTTACAAGCATGATATTAATTATTTCACAGAAAAATTATGGAAGGAGAGAGGTAGCTTTGTAGGAGCTGGTTAGTGGAAAGACAGACACATTTATTACAGTAAAGGGTGGCAGAGAATGAAAAAAAAGAAAGAAAAAGGAATGTCATAGACAGCAATGGAGTGAAGTTGCCTGAAAGCGGTTGAAGAAGCATAGGGCTGAAGGAGCATCCAGTCAGGAGAGACACTTTTCAGAATATGAGCCTTCAGTTGTCCTGTCTCTTCCTGGGAGGCTGGTGACTGAGTTTTGGTGAAGTATCCTATCTTGCATATTTTCTCTGATTTCTAAACTCACAGCAGAACTCATCTCAACTTTTGTCATTGACATTGCAGATACCTCCAACTAAGACAGTCACCCAATGTTCATTTTCTGAAGAAAACCAGCTACTGTTTGGTTGCAATTCACCTTATCTCTTTTCATCATGTTATGCATCACATACTGGAGGATGACAGTGATGGACTAGCTTGGAAGCTAGGGTCATTCTTAATTAGAGCGCTGCTTTGGTTTCTCTGCCTTTCCTCCATTACTTAACATCTGCATCACAGGAAACCACCAATTTGCCCTTCCAGTCAACTTCTCCCTGATAGATTTTTAAAACCTTTATGGTTTAAACTGTTTCACACAATGCACAAGGTAACAGCATTATTTGTACATGCAGCTGTCAAGCTGATAAACCCTGATGTATTGTCTGCTTCTGAAAGAGAGTATAATTCACCTCTGAAAAAAAAATATTGGAATGTAATTAGATACAAGAATAAAGTTATTGTTTGGGAATATCTGTGAAAGAAAACCATACACTCTTTCTATCAAAGCCAGTCTCCTTTCAACATTTGAGACTTTTGAGTTACACCAAAAAAATTCTGTGACCAGTAGTCTGACAACTTGATATCTATCCCCCAAATTTGCTTGAAAGATTCTACCACTTATAAGTCCAGAATATTTCAGAGAGGTGTACGCTTTAGGATACATCAAATGTGCCATGAAAAAAAGTATTATTAAAGAACATCTAGACTAATTAGATACCATGGAGGAGGAGCTGAAAATAAAAAGCTTTTCGCAGAAGAACAAAATATGTAAGAGTAGAAGCAAGAAACAGAAACATCTACGTTCAAATCTGGCTTATCATCTGAAAGCAATTTAACTCTGTTATTGTCTGTTTTAAAAGGGGATAAGAAAGTTTAGACAGTTACTGCAAGTAGCTATCATGAAGGTTATTTAGTGAACAGTCTTGATAATGTTACATGGGGAAGAACTCTGCATTTCACATTATTTAGCTTTGACAGAAAGGGTGGAGGAATTGCTAGAATTTTCTATCCACTCAAGAACAGGAAGAATATAATCTGTTGCTATATTTTTTAGATAGCTCCCATGACTGTGTGATAAAAAATATTTACTTGATACATGTTATATACGTAAAATAATATTGAACTGAGATCTTGTACTGCTCTCTTTTGCTATAACACTTATTATATTGCATAAAATATTACCAAAAATGAAGTGAAAGTGGAAATAGAAATAGGTACCACTGGGAAAAAATGTTTAAATATTATATATACACATAGTTTTAAACACAACAGAGATACAATATTAAAAANGTAAAAGACCCCAACCAAAACAAAACATCCAGGAACAACAAAAAAACATCTTTGACAAGATGAGTTGTTATGTAAAGAAAATAAATTTTAGCATATGCCTGAGTCTAGATTAGTACATTTTCATGCATTCTTTCATGTCTCTTTATGGTTAGTTAGCTATTTGGTTACACTTTTCAGAGAGTTTATTTATCAAATACACTGGAAGAAACAATCCAAAAGAAACTGAAGACTTACAAAACAGTGAAAGAATGTCATACAACTTTCTGCTTCCTAGTGGCAAATTAAACCAGGAGAAAAATAGAAAAAGGAAAGATATAGCTTCATCCAATCCTCTCTTGAATTAAACAGAATGATTGCCATTAACTTCACTCAGTAGAAGATGCGGCCCAGAAAGAGAGAAAAAGTAGCGGCTAGTGCTGCAGGTAAACAAAAAAAAAAAGATTGCAACTCAACCCTTGAGTCAAATTTGGAACAATCAACCACTAAGATTTCTTAATGTTTAACATATATATTAAATTATGTGTTATACACATTAAACTGTATAACAAATTGTGCTTGTCACAGAGAGACATAATTTTTGATTACTGTTTATATAGGTAGTACAGACAAATTTTCCAAGTATGCAATAAACTCTTCTACTTTATACGATGAACTTTGAGATGTTTGCACATGTGTTTTTGAGTTTATACAGACATATATTTTCTATATTATAATGTTATGCCTCAGTGCTCAGGGCTTTGAGGAATAAAAGAATTTCCTGTAATGTGCTAGATACAATCTTCTATTTTTTACAGGCTTCTGAAACAAGCACTCATAGCAACACCAACTTCCCTTTAAGGATTATTTATATTTAGCGTGAAAAGTCATTAAAATTTTCAGTCACTAGATTTTCCAATAAGCCAACACATCCTAATATTAGTACTACTTCACATTTCTATTCCTTCTCTTTATCAGGAAACATAGTATTATCCTAAAATTTGACAAACAGATATTCAGGAAATATTAATAAAGCAGCTGAATAACCCACTTTCTTGATCCAAACACAAAGATATACTCAGGTCCAAGCATTAAACTGAGCTTCCTCCCAATTACTTATTGCGGAAAATAACTGATTATTAATTAAAGCCTTGTTTGCTCTGGAGATTTTCTGCACCAATTGCCACCGTAAGTGGCTAAATAACAGAATCATTGCAGCAAGTGTAGAGAGGGAGAGCTGATATTTGCATTAGAAGTGTTTACCCCCTTTTTCCCAGTCTGAATAGATCCAGCAGTGCAAACAGCTGCTTCATTTGATTACACTAAGGATTTCATGAGGGCAACTACGCTGATAGTCCCAAATACAAAGACTAAGACCTCACCCCCTTGGGTCTGTGGCTTCGGTTTTGCCTCCTTGCATCCCCTCGCATACATAAATATTATAGTTCAAAAATTAAACAGGTGCATGAAAAATGGCAGGTGTTCTCTCAGATGAGCCTTTTTGCCTTGTCGTGCATCTGCTGTCTGAACTCTCAAACTCCCTTGCTGTTCAGCTTCTCAAGCATCTGTCATTTGACTTCCCAACCTTGCCATTAGATGCCTTCGGTGCTTTTTTTTTTTTTCCAGGATAGATGTTTCTCAAATGTTACCTCTGCCCACACCAGAGACTGCAAGGCAGCAAAATTGCAAGTAAAGATTTCCCTTTTTTCTTTCTGTAAGCAACACGTCTTATTAATGTTAATGTTATGCCAAGATGCTCCTTAGATCCCAGACATTTTGGCTGATTGTTGAGGGATCAGACCACATGTGCAAAAGACTAGGTATGTAAGAGCAGTTCTTACTCCTCGAAACACTTAGCCCATTGTACTGTGAATTTCTGGGTTGTTTTCATGCTCCCTTTGTTTTTTAAGAGTTTTTCGTTGATTTTGGCTGAACACCAGCCAAAATTTTAACACCTTAGAGGCATCTAAGTTTGTACTTTAGGCAGCTACATAAAAAGGTCTCATTATCAGAAGAAGTGAAAAGTCAGAGATTTCTATGAATTTTGTGGAAACTATAGGTCTTCAGTAATTTTGAAAATACGCCCTTTTTACTTAAGGGGTGAACTATGGAATCTAATCTATGTACAGTTTAAATGACAGCTCATGGGTGGGCAGGTTTCCTGCAAATAGCTTACATGCTCTTCTTTGCTATACGGTCAACTTCTTAATTGCTAAGTGTTACTGTTTCAGCAGTGGCTTAAAGGGTCCAAGGAGTCTGAGCTCCTGATGCATACATCTAGTAAGAGAAAGTCTGTTCATCCAAAACTAAGAGACACAGGAGTTTCACAGTCTATGGATGAGGAAGCGGAGGGATGTAGTCAATGGTACATTTGCTCTGACTACAATTTGATATTCCTTGGCAAAGATTATGTGCCTGGGCTCTGACTCCCTGCATAAACCAGGCATGAGTTTCAGTGGATCCAATTTTATGAAAGGCTGCGGCCATTCAATATTTTTGTCTGTGGAAAGCCATTAAAAAACTGTTGCTGATAAAGCTTATAGCTGATGAAAAGAAGGGAAGAATTTTTAATAGTTGTAAGGACTAAGAAATGAGTGATTTAGGTAATTTATTAATGTGACCTTTTCAAACAAAATAGTGTCTAAATCAATGAAAGTACCTTATGCGGTGTATTAATACATACTAAATAAACATACAAACAAGAAGAAAATAACCCACAAATATTACTTAAGATCTAAAAACTAATGCCTCAGGTTTGAATAAACCCGTTACCTTCTATAAAACTAGATGGGAGAAAGGGAAAAAAAAAGAATTGTGAATGATAATAATGCTCTGGGAAAAAGAATTAACTCCTTGGCTGTGTTTAAACCACCTTTTAAGGGCACCATGAAGTCTTCTTTGAGGCTGTTGTTCAAAATTTGCAGGCAGAAACTTCAGAGAATGCAAGAGAGATGCCCAAGAGAAGAATGCACACTGAAAGTAAGCAGGGGGGGAGAAGAAAAAGAAGACATAAGAAGAGATTCTGCTTATGGCCACTCCCCAGGATGCTGGTTTAGTGTAATATAAACATAGATCTTGAGTACAAACTACACAATGAGACTTTTGGGTGTGCTGAATCATATTGCATTGACAAGAGAAGACATCGTGAAGTATTTTCAAAAAATAAGTCATTGCTTGGTAGGTATAGCAGTCTGACCCTAACACTTTGTAACAAGATTTGATTGCCATCAGTGTGAAAAAAATATTTAACTTTCTATACTTCGAGGAAGTTAGAAAGACAAAAATGCAACTGTGACATTTGAGGAAATGAAAAGTCAACATATAACAATGTAAATCACACATAGCAAATACAGCTATAATAAACATACCTTTATCCATCTTAGATACATTGACAAATACTTCCAAAATTCAAATTATATTTTACAGCCTAAGTAAATATTAAAAGGCCGCCAAATCTGCTAGCATAAATCCCTGTGACCTCGTAAGTTTTCTCCATGTGCATTAAATAAAATGAGAATGAACCATGAAGGCATTTTTACTCTGCTGAGAGAACATACAGGTAAAACCAGATAACTTTACCAGCTGCTTTCAGAAGTGCTGTATTTCTGGAAGGCCTGTGGAACTGTGGGTTTGTATGCAGGCAGATTTCATATTATTTTACTGCTAAAGTTGTGGAAATGGTCGTAAATTTTTTGCATGGTGCATCCCAGGAACGGCAACCATCAATTACCACCGACAGCACCTCAAAGAGCTTATAGTTTGAGAGAAAACATTCCACTGCTATGAGAATAATTTATACTGGGACAGGTGCGGTCACTCTCATAGAGTGGATCACTTTGTGTTTTTTCAGGCCGCTCTAGGAAAAACACTTAACATATAAGATCAGGCTGGACAGAGCTTTAAGCAACCTGAGCTAGTTGAAGATGTCACTGCCTATTGCAGGAGGGTCGGACTAGATGATGTTTAAAGGTCCCTTCGAACCCAAACTATTCTATGCTTCTGTATTAGCTTTCCTCAGTGATGGTATATGTGCATGCTTTTACCTTCTGTGCAATCACAGAAATGCTAAGGTTGGAAGGGACATTTAAGATCATCGAGTCCAACCATTAACCTAACCTGACAAAGCCACTTCTAAAACATATCCCCAAGGACCACGTCTACCGTTTTGATTTTAAACACCTCCAGGGATGGCGAATCCACCACCTCCCTGGGCAGCCTATTCCAATGCTGGATAACCCTTTCAGTGAAAAAAATTTTCCTAATATCCAATCTAAACCTTGCCTGGTGTAACTTGAACCCATTTCCTCTCGTCCTATCACTTGTCACTGGGGAGAAGAGGTCAGTCCCCATCTCTCTACAACCTCCTTTCAGGTAGTTGTAGAGAGTGATAAGGTCTGCCCTCAGCCTCCTCTTCTCCAGGCTAAACAGCCCCAGTTCCCTCAGCCGTTCCTCATAAGACTTGTCCCCCAGACCCCTCACCAGTTTTGTTGCCCTTCTCTGGACAATGCAGTATAACTGCTCAGCGAGAGGCGTGTGCAGTGCCATCAGGGGCGAGCGTGTGCTCAGGTGACACCACAAAAACAGCTGAAGGACTTGACAGTTCATACCTTAGTTTTCCCCTACCTTTTTGTGCCCATGCCATCAGGTCGCTTCCTTTACTGTTAGTAATCTCAGCCTGTCCCTATTAATAATGTTCGAGCACATCTTGCAAAACTGCAGCAGTAATCAGTGCTTCAAGCTGTAGCACCAACTGCACCACATACAGAGGCTTAAAATGCCCTTTTTTCTGGTAATTTGAAGCTTTATGTTTAATATTTATTGCAATGCATAGTCTCAGGAGATGACAGCGGATGCATGATAAATATGTTATCTCCCCCCCAAACAAACAGACATCCATCTGTCTATCCAAAAGATGGTACTTGCCAGCTGTGCATATATAAAGAGTAAATGTAAAACCAGCTGTTCAGTCAGTTCATCCCATATAGTGAGGTTGTCACTGTAATCACTTTGGCTGGGAAAATTTCCAGTCATCACACTGCTGCTCCTCATGAATCACACTTGTCAGGAAAACGTCAGCATCTTTTATACGGCATTTGGTTATTTTTAGGATGAATGCTATGAGTGTATTTAGGGCAATTACTTTCAGGACTTGAGAGAAATCAATAGATAACGCTAAAAAACATGTGTCTGGCTCTCCACTGAAGCAGCAGACGACGTTTGAATAAAAGTATAGAGTTATCCTTCCAGTGGACTCCATCACAACAAGCACCAACAATAAAGCCTCATAGTTTCCTGAATTTCTGAAAAATGGACAAGTTGGAACAGTCCTAAGAAAAGCAGTGACAGTGATTGGTCGGAGATCTAAAAAATATTGCTAGGAGGAGATATCTGAACAATTGGTGTTGCTAAGGAAAAGGGAAAAAAATGACAGAAGGGATGAGAAGAAATTTCAAATAGGTTAAAGTCTGTCATAAAAGAAAAGGCAATAATTTGGTCTTGTTTAAATTTAGTGGGTAGACTGTGGCAGTAAAGATTCAAGCTGGCTACTGAGAAAAAATTTCTGTGGATTAGGACAAATATATTAGTTAAATTAAACTTAAGCATATGTATCTAAATACTTGGATAGGATCCCATGGCATCTACTCATGGAGATTTTTAAAATTCTTTTCAGGGGTATACAGATATAAGCTATGGATTTTAAAAATATACAGCAGTATGTTAACAATATTTCAGTGGAAAACTAAAAGGTGCCTACTGAAAGCTCTGTGGCTATCTGTTAGTGTTGTTAACCTACAGAGAATGGGTGGACGACTTTCATTTTTAACTGAAACCAGAAGTTTTGATTAGGCACAGGTACTGCAATGTCATTGAAAACAAGTGAGTGGTGCCGCCTTCTGGGAACAGCGAAGTTAAATGTGCCTGGTCCAATTTTTCACTGATCCTTTACATGATAAAGAGGATTTTCTACATCCTGCGATAGTACCCCAGTCCGTGAATCACACAACATCAAAGTGTTTTTCTCCTCTTAACTTTTCAGCACTCCGACACTTTTCCAAAGGATCTTTGGTTAATACTGAAATATCTTTGAAGAAATAGCACATTTTCATGACATTTTTAAAGGGAAAATTTCTTCCATACAACGCTATTTTTCTGAAGCGTTCAACATGAGAAATGGTTGGGAATGTTTCTTTAATTAGCTACTGCTTTTTTATCTAAATCAAAATATTTCTGGTTATAGGTTTCAAGGTCTTAACCTGAAAATATTAAGCTTTGGAACATAAGTCTGTTTTATTGTGTTTTGGCTTTCAGATTAAATTTATATTAATTAATTATTAGAGCCCTGTACTTGATAATGTAGATGAGCGGGTGATTTGTATGCTGCTTGAGATTATCCAGACAAATTCAAAAAAGTCGAGTCGTTACCATCATGGTTAGTCAATGTTTTCTAATATAAATTGTTGTGAATGTCTGTTCTCCAGGAAATATCAACATTTTGTATCCATTTAGTTTGAAAACACTTTTGAAATATGGAAATGTCTTGGCAAAGGGAAATTCTGTTTTTACCATAATCATAGATAATGTAATCAGGGCTCAGCTGCACTATTCAGCACTGTACCCTCTCAAAACTCAAGGATAGATTCCTTCTCCATAGATAAAATGGAAAAATCCTATAGTATATGAGGAAAAACAGGTTACTGAATACCAGAATCAACTGTGAAAGACTCATTTAAATTAACTGTAGTTCTAATTAGCCTCATAACAGGCACAGATATTTTTTGAATTTCAGCCTCTGATATTTTCTGACCCACAAAACCCAGTCATAAGACAAAGCTAAATAACTGAAAATTTAGTCATGGCTTTTTTCCAGTCTTTTGCCAGTCTCTTTGCCCTTTGAATTAACTCTGGTCTTAATATAGGATTTACCTGGATTTATCATCATTGACTTCTGCAATATAAACTATTCCTCTGGGGTTCTTTAAATTCTTAGCGTGGCATTTCTAGTGTGTACACAATCAGGTGAGTCTGCAGTTTAATTTGGTTGCATTCATACATGTGCTCATCTGGCCACTAAGACACAGTTTCATATTTAACAGGGTATGGCTAAGAAGAAAGAGGTGAATGAAGGAGAAGTCATGAACAGCAAATCAAAAAAAAGTCTTAGATGAGGTTTTGGGAGATTATTTGTTTCATAGACTTTGCAGTAATACTTCACAGTTAGTTACATAGAGACTTTGACTTGGTGAGAACAGGAGCTGATTAACTACATCTAGAAAACTGGGCTCTGCAAACCCTGTAGAAATTTGTGAGCTGAGCCCTGAAGTTTGCTTAATAGTTGCTGTATTTGAGCAAACAGCTTCAGGCTTGCTTGGGGGAAAGAGTTTTTTTAAAAAAAAAAAAAGAAAAAAGAAAGAAACGAAAGCCTCCGATCACTTTAAGGGAAATCTTCCATAGCCTTCTAACCATCTTGTCTAACTGACAAAGCCTGGAAACTTTACCTCCTATTTTAGTAGCCTTATAAACTACTGGCTAGTTTAGAAGTACATGTGAAATGCATGAGACCCATTTTTTGCCATTATTCTGTGCTCCAGATGCAGAAAAGAAAATAGCCAGCTTCGGGACAGGGATCCAGAGATGTCCAGATCAAGCCAACCAAAAGCTGACCAAGGTGGTCAGTTTACTGCTTGCCCTATAAACTATGCCAGAAGAAAAAAAGATTAGCAACTCTTTCCAAATACATACATAACTAAAGAGCAGAGCAGTTTCCATTGTCTTTTGGACTGTTCCCACAGACAGTTTAGTGTACTGATTTTCACGGAGTTTTACACCACCAAGTGTATCACTAAAACATGAGACAAAAAAGAGGTAAATTGAATGCTCTTATGAGCTCAGTGATAGCACCATTTTATGTGTTTCTTCTCAGTTCTGTTTTAAATGTCATGTTCTTTTTTTAAAAAGAGTGTCTGGGCCAGGTGGGATGTCTGGCTGTACCTCATGCCCTTGGAGAACAATGGACCCTCCATGAAGCTGAAGAACTTCAGAAGTTCAGTGGTAAGCAAAGGAAGGGTGAGATTCAGGAAAAAGATGGGAGTCTGTAGATTGGCAGAGTGCCTGAAAAACTGCTGAGAGAAGCAGGAACAGATACAGCAAGAAAAAGTCCCTGAAAGTCACTGGAGACTTTGAGGCAACTAGAAAATCAAGCTGTTAATAAATGAGTTTGGAAGAAAGGAATCGCTCTGCAAGGCCACAACGAATAGGTGAAGGTGTGTCTATGAACTTCTTTTCAGTTATCTCTCATGTAGACAACTTACTAGTCAGTTTATGTTTTACAGAAGCTAGCTATTCTAGTTCTTGTTCAAACCTGACTTTTGAAATTATAAACCCCCTTGGTGTTTTGGATATGCTCTTTAATAAGAAAAATGTTTAGGTAGATTCACCTTAGACCTCTGGATCCTGTTCCAAACCCATTTGACCTCCAGAACATCCTGTGGCACAGGTAACCATGGTTTAGGTGTGCATTGCATTCAAGTATCAATAGCATTCTTGATCTTTACCATTTCTGCCATCTTTTTCAGCCCTCTCATTTTTTTTTCTCATACATGGAATTCTTGCCTAAAATTGTCCTGGTAGACATCCTTTTTACCGCTTCCCGAGTTGTTCCCTGTTTGAAATGGGGTTTTCAGGACTGCAGGAAGTATTGAACATATAGGAAGATTATGGATTAACACACTTACTAAAGATTCTATTTTGGATAAAGTAAACTGCTGTGATAACTTTATAAAACCAATCTGTCATATTTGTTTGTGTGATTATAACTTGAGTTCAAGAAGTGCTAATGAAATTATTGCAGTCGACAGTGAATTGGTAACAAAAATATCAGTGATATAAATAAGTGGGTAAATGAGGATTTTCCTATTTCAGAAGGCAGACTGAATGCTCTCCTGATGAAAGTCGACAATAATGTTAATGATTAGCTTAGGAAGAAGAATTTTGAGTGAGCTAGATGGTGTTTCTCTTAGAGAAGTTAAAAGAAACATGGTAAGATGTCTTTGGGCATTCTGGGAGGACATAGTTCATTAGAACATTTTATGCTACCTGACCTGACATGAGGGAGAGCATTTATTTAGTCGAGGGGAGTTTTGCTGTACATTGTGTCAAATTTCTTGCCTGTAGTATACCTAGGTAGTTCTGCTGACATGTAAATAAAAATGGCAGTCATAATAATAATAGCCTTAGAATTCCATACTACAGTTTATTATTCTGTTAAATGGATATAAAAAGTCCCACAAAGCTTCTGTTGACCTCAGTCATTCTAGGATTTTTAAGGCACTGATTATTACTTGTGCTGAGAAATCTGCTATCTGTTTTAATAAAGAAGCATGAAAGAACATTATTTAATGAGAAAAATAAGAAGGGACCATGAAAACAAATATTTTTAAAAAATAATATTAGGGAATGGATGTGGTGACATAAAGAACTAGAACTTTGTTTTAAAAGTCCAGTCGTTCTGCTGTCAAATGTTGTGTATAACTCATCCTTGGCTGGAATTATTGTCTGCAGTATCAAATTCCTTACAGACCCACAATTGTAGGATCAGGCTGATTGCAATTACACATTGATTTTCATGCTCAGATCCATTGATTCATCTCTTGGAAAGAGAAGGACTTTTCTGAAACTAGTGCTGTTAAACTAACACGAGCAATTGTCAGTTATCAACACTCATGCTCCATGTTGCATCAGCTCTCTGAGAATCAGGATTGTTACATCGCCTCTGTGCTTATTTATGGCTTGTGTTCAACCATGTTCCTTTTTCACAACATGTAGAGAGGAATGCAGAAGGGATGGAAGGACAGAATAACAGACAGATAGATGAATGGAGTGAGGGAAGGAAGAGAAGGAGGGAAGGAAGGAGTGAGAGAGGAAAAGAGGGAGGGAAGGAGGAAGGGAGACAGGAAGGAAGATTGGTTGATTAGTTCTGTAATCTCTGTAATTCAGAACAACCCATTGGGGAAAAAACCTGTAGAAATGAGCATGGCATTTGGTCTGTGAGAGGTCCACCTATAGAGAGGCCTTTGGTGGCAAAAATCTTCTAAAGAAACATATAAATGTATGCAGCAGAACAAACAGAGAGCTGAAGGCTCCTTTAAGAATAATATATTCCCTTCTTGTAAAGGTTAAGTTGTGTCTGCTGTTCTCAGCCAGCTCTGGAGAACTCAAGCTTGGCTCCATGTGTTACCACAGAAGCTTTCCAGAACATTTTCCCTGCTTAAAGAAGAAAACAGGAACAATGCTAATTGAAATAAACTGTCACAAGCAATGAAATGCTCATTAACTCTAATTGCCAGTACTTTCACTTTTCATGATAGTTACGAAAAGATAAATCAAGGGAATCAAAAACTTTAACAAACCTGCTAAGAAATCCATACATTTTGACATCCCCTGCTCCCTTCAGCCAATTCAAGTAGCAGAAAATGAGATCCTTGCTGTGTTTCTGTAAAAAGAAGAAGACAGGAAACAGCCAGCCTACACTGACCTCTTCACCTCCATTAAGCACTGACTCCATATGAAATCTGTAAGTAGTTCTGTCCTATATGAGACGGTGGAAGTTTCTAGCTTGGAATACAGACTGCACGCTTTGTTTTCTGGTTTTGCATCTGACTTACTCCAGCCTAATGAAATGAACCAGAAGTGGGTTTTCGTAACTGTAGGACATTGTGATCTGCAAGGGAAGAAAAGGTAAGCCAGGTCCCCTTCCTTTGCTCAATCATCCATTAATCAATTTTCTTAATTGGGAAGACACTTGATTAGCACTAGTGTAAGATGTGGCAGAATCCATCCCTAGAATGTTTCTGATAGCCTAGAAAGCTAGATACTGTGCTCTTAACTTGGACACCTGAAGGGCATGAATCTTGAGAGCTTCAAAGGCACCCTTCTCTCTATTGCCTCTACAGAGAACTTCGACAATTACGTCAGTAGGTCAAAGTTAGATGCTTAAACTGGGTGGGACACTATTCCATGACCTTCTGTTTGTTACACGGTCTCTAGATGTTTTCAGCCCTCCAGAATGTTAAGTCTTATATATTCAAAATGGAGATAAAATCCCACGCCCAAAAAGTCTGCAGTCAAAATAGAGGAGACAGAGAGACATGATGGGAGGGAGATGGAAGTAGGGAAGATGATGCGAATTTGAATAACAGGGTAGATGTGGGGCTGAAAACAGAAACTACATCTAGAAGGTCCCAGTCCAGTAACTGGATCTGCAGACCCACTACCAGTAACACTATATTAAGCACAGTGCTCGAGACAAAAGCAAGAGAGCACAGCAATGGCAGCAAAAGATCTAGAATGAAAACTCTACCTTGGCAATCCCAGAAACAGGTTCAGTCTGGGAATAAGAAGGAAAAGGATACATCCCTGGCTGACAGTACAACACAACGGGGAGAGGAGATCACTGAACTGGCATCCTGCTTGGAACAATAAAACATTTCATTTCTTTACTTTGTTTTTTGATATTTTATGGTAAACTAAGCTTCCAATTTTATCACATGCAGGCAATATATAACAACACTTATTTATACTCTTAATAACTTCTAAGCTATGTCCTTTTTTCTTTTTACTGCAGAAAGGCTACTCTCTTCGTAAAGTTAAAAAAAAAATCTGCTGCTCAGGGTTGTCTAGGAGCAATCTGCATCAGTGATTGGATTATGTACTAACAGCATTACTTATCCCCATCTGAGAGGTACCCTACAGGGAAAAGCTCCAGAGAAAGACACTGCATTAAGGGAAGATTTGGAAGTCTGATTGCATTCTGTTTCCATCTCTCTGCAGGGCTGGCTGTCAATGGCATTCAGAGCCGCGCAGCAGAAAAGGAAAAACAACTCTCTTTCTTTAGTGTTGTGAGTCATCAGTGACTGAAAGCATCTTTACCCCAGTTTAAGATATGGCCAGAGGATGTGATCCAGAGTTCACTGAGAATTTGCATTGACTTCATACAGGTTCAACTATGGCCTGCATTTTTCAATTGGAAACTGATTTTACAGTATCATGAAAGTGAAGGAATAAAGTGTGTAAATCTTATAGTGAAGATGTAGCTCATAACTATGAACATTCTCTCAAGCAGTGAATCTGGATCCAAATCGTATACAATATCAAACCAGAGAATCTGGATCCAGATGGTACAAAATATTAAGCCAGTGATACCTCTCTAAGCACATTTAAAAATAATTAATATTACCATGGATTTCCTCCAGACTTCTTCCCTATCATGGATATAGAGCAGTGTGTTCCCTTAGGAAGGGGGAATTATGAAGTTTTCTGTGTCAATCACTAAGTAATTTATTTACTTTCATCATCCAGTGATCCAGTGGGTCATGGCTTGAATTCTAAGGATTGGAGAGACCAGCAGATCTCAATAGCTTTCCACTGAACAGCTTCATGGAATAGTTTCTCAAATGTGGGATAGCTTCCTCAAATGTCCCCAGAATTTGTGTTACAGTGTCTTAACTGTCTGGAAGAACCACCTATAGCCAAAGATTTACATAATTTACAGAATTTGAAACAGACAGATGAATGTGTAGAAACACAAAAATACATAGGAATATGCCTCATCATACCTGAGTTTCAATTTATTTTGACGTATATGGTCCTACAGTCTGGAAAAGAAGATCTCTACACTAGAAAGATCCTGACATTTCTCTCAGAGTATATTTTTAACTGTATTTTTTTATGTTCGAACATAGGGCCACAAGTTTGGAAAACTAGCCTGTATTGAAACCTGGATCTAATTGTGTACTAAAATGTTTTATCTGCATGAACAGGAAATAACTGCATCGCTTGCAAAAGGTAGGAGCAATTTAAAAATCTTCAGTCTTTTTATATCGCATATCACAGATCAGCAGCTGGATGGAAAAACAAGAAGTAACGATGAAGAATGCAAATACATCTACAAATTAAAACCAAGGTTTTTTCAACAGAAGTTATTGCTCATGAAACAGGGAGATTGATGTCTATTTTAACATTTGAGGGTCAGAACCTCCACAAGTATCAGATAATTTAACTCCAGTAACGTAAATATGCAGCAACTGAATATCTGCACCTGGGATTTTGTATGCATAATCTGTTTATTATTTGCCTTTATGTGAAACAAAATTAGTATGGAATACTTTTTGCCCTTTGTGTCTGAAAAAATGTGTAGTGCTTTCCATTGTTGAGCACTGGTACTTGTCCTTAGTTTTTATTCAAGTGTTTTAATGCTTAAAAAGTTCTAACATCCTAAGGGACTACTGAATGAAGTTTTGCTTCACTCAATCAGAATCTTCCTATATATATATATATGTATATATATATAGATTAAAGTCTTACTGGTACCATGTTACAGTTACCACATCTGTGCTGGGTTTTTTTCCATTAACATATTTTCAAGTTTTTCTGTCAGTCCAGATGAGCACAATATAATGTAGGAAGATTCAAGTATGACATCTGTTTAAATTACTTAGCATTATTGTTTAGCCTATTACACAATGTATTACGTTTTGATTTTGATTTTTAAAATCTGAGTTTTAATGTTAACTCTGCTACTTACTTGCTTTTTGAATCTAGGCAATTCACTTTATCTTCATATTCTCTTATTGCTGTCTTGAGTGAAGATTGCTGAATGTCCCCAACAGCTTCTAGTGTCACTGCCATCAGAGCAACAATACATAGCGAATGGCACTGAATTATAAGAAATACCTTAGAAAAGCAAAAGTGAGAATTTGTATATTGCAGTTTCAAATATTTAGACAACTGACAAACATTTCTCTTGTCTCTGAAGCCCTACAGCTTTGCAAACCAGGTTAGAATATGTTTCAAAGGCAAACAAAACAAAACAAAAACCTTCACACAGATTAAAATGTGACAAGGTAATATTACTAAAATGTTAGGTGTGTTAGGTTTCTACAGAAAAGGAAATGATAGCCTTTCTGATTGAAGCAGTCTCTCACAGGGTCATCTAAAGATTTCAAAACAATGAAGAGACGTGCCAGAATAGTTTGAATTCATCTTGACTGTGTTAGCAATAATAGCAGATGATCTCACTTCCAAAGTCAGAAATAAAACTAATCAGCTGCAAAGGCATTTGCTTTTTCCTATTTTTTCTTTTTTGTCTACCTGCTTTTTGTCCTTCACCTTGCTGTGTCTCATTGATGAACAATATAAGCTTGAGAAAAAAGTTCAGCGTTCTTTATTCACATACTTTGTTTCTTTTAAGATACATATTCTTTACAGCCTGAGACAGGGATATTGCAGACTTCAGCTTCATAGGAACAGATATTGTGTTTTGATATTGGTTTATCATGACCTGCCTTTCTTTAGCTGCACCTCCGTACTGTGCTCCATATTTACTTCCTTTCTTTCCCAAGAGCAAATGTAGACCTTGGATGAGCTTGAGGAGGGCACACTGCGTTGTGATGGGTTGAGCTGGGAAGCTGTGACTGTGTGAGGCACTGCTTAGATAAAGCCATCTCACCTGAGACATCTCCTTACTGAGTAATGTGTGGTGAGGAGAAAGGGATCAGAGGAAGAGCCGCATGCAGAGAACATGGGGTCTCTTTGGTCACCCGGTGTGGAAACGGCCATGATGCTGCTCTGCGCATCTCCCTGCTGTGGGTGACCCGCTGAGCATGGGGTCCCAGCAGGAGGAGGCCCAGGTCCAGCCATGCTGCTGTGGGTGAGGCGTAGCGGAGCTGAGCTGTGGATGCACGGACTGCAGGCACTGCCCACGATAAGAGAACTTGAACTGCCAGCCAAACGGGCAGACATGCTGTGAGGAGCTTGGCAGGCCTGTTGTGGGTCCCAGCCAACACGTTGCAGTTCAGCTGCCTGTAAGACCCTGTTGCGAATTTTCTAGGCCAAATGGAAGAGTCAGAGGCCCAGCCCATAGCCCATAAAAGAGGAAAGACACTGGGGACCCCTTAGGGTCTTTCTGTTATTGCAACTGATACGAGTGTCCTGGTGTTAGTTGCAGCCGCTGGCTGGATGAACTCTAACAAAATTGCATGTTTCTTTTCCAAGCTCGTGGCAGTAAATGGGAGGAAGGGAGATTTCTGCTTGCTCTGCTGGCTCCTCAGGGAACCATAGACATCAACCCGATAGGCAAGAGATCTGCACCATTCGTTACTCCTGTATAATGCCTGCCAATGATATATCCGGCATGTCTAAGCTTCAATCAGCCTTCAAAATCCTGCATGTCACTCAGCCAGCACTACTCATTTAACAGCACCCATTACCCAGCCCATTAGGGTAGTCCCGCATTTTGGCAAAAATAGGGCACCTAACAGTTTGGTCCAGCCAGTTAAAATCCCCATAAAGTCTCCTGTCCTTTTTGTAATGTTTAGGCACTACTCAAAAGTCAGCTGTGGCAAGAGAGAAAACTGAGTTTTTTTTCTTTTCTTTTTTTTTTTTTCTTTTTTTTTTCTTCTTGTTTTTTTTTTTTTAAATGCACAACTCATTGTAGGTCTCTGATTACTGAAAACCATTAGCTCACTGTTCTTGGAAGCTTAACACTGGAATTAGCATAGTCTAACAACTATCTCTCGTTATTAAAGGCCCTAGTACAAGATACAATAGCATTTTCTCCCTCTGGTTTCCCACTAATGTGTAAATGTAATGCAGTGTAATGAATGCAGAAAAGTTTACCTTCATATATATGATTTTTTATTTTTTTTGAAGCCCAGAAGTTTTATTCCTCTAGTTCAGGTTGTCAGCTGAATAGACGCAGTGGTGATCAGAACATGAGTAAGCATCATTATGTTCCTATTAGTGATGTCCTTTACTTCTCTTATCGACCCAATTCTTAGATGACATTCATTGATATAATCAACACCAGAGAAACTGGAACGACATGGGTATATTTCAGCTGAGGATCCATCCTACTGAATACACTTGAAGATGGGAGTTTTCAGCTAAGATGTGATGTCAAAGAATAGAGAGCAGATTTCTTAAAGTGGCACTGAAAATTCTCTTAAATAATGGGACTCTTAGTGTAATGTTCATTTGTATTAGAAAAGGACTTTGTTTTAATCAAGCCATATCTAAATCCCTACCTGAATCTTGCATCTAATTATGCTTTAGACTAAATTTTTGTATTCTCCTTACCCCACCCCCATTTAGGATTCAGGCAGAAAATAATGAGCTTTAGCACTAGGTAGGTGTTTAAACCTCTTCTGATCTTGAAGAACAAATGAGACCCTCAGTCGCTGAGCTCTGATGTGTGTGGTGGCACAAGCCAGGCTCTGGGCAAGGGATTGTTTCTATACACATGATTTGCAGAGCATGACACATGCAGGAGCACCTACTCTCTCCACATTTGCTTGCCTGATTTTGATGAGACACACAATGAAATGGCACATCTAAGGAAAGACATAAAGCTTTGCCCATGGCGATTTTGCACCTAAGCCAGCTGTAGCAAATTATATCCTATCAGAGACATCACGGACAGCAACGAAGGAAGCAGCAAATGCCATAAGCTAAAGATGTCAGCACAGACCATTCAGAGCTTGAACTGAAGCCCACTGCAGACTTTCACATCACATCAAAAGGCTTTGGATTGGCCTGCCGAACACAGATCTCGTCGTAAGGATTTATCCTTCATCTGGCTCCCTTCTTTTCCCAGATGACAGCAGCCTAAGAGAAGTACATTCTCAAGCAAATGAGTTCATGTGCTACAGCTACTTCCAGCTATGAAAGAATATAATCAAGCATTTTAGAACCACAACATTTCAACATTCATTTTATTCAAATATTCCCCATTACAGTGGGTATTGTCATTTTTAGGTTCATGCTGACCATAAACAATGTGACCATAACCACATCAGTTTTTAGAAAAAAGAAATAAAATTTTAGGCCTTCAAACAGTTCCTTAATAAGCATCACTTTGGTGCACACATCTTCATGTGGTAATTTAAAAGTCAGTTTCACAAAAATCTGCACTGAAACAATGCCTGTTTCTCAACGTTTTAAAAATATTATGTGATGACTGTGCTAATAGAGAAAACCCAAGGACATCACTCAAGAAAGCTTAAAATTTCAGTAAAGTTTCCTCAGTTCAAACATGAGCTGGCAAATGAGTGAAAACTGTTGGATGCACTGTGATACATGTAGGTCAATTTGACTCCATTTATGCTATATTGAAAGAGGGCTGAGCTAAGTTACAATACCCTGCATTTACCAAGGACTAACATTGAGATCTTTGAGAGCTACCACAGCTCAGCTGGCCCTGCATGATCTGCTGAGCTGGAATAATATATCTGTGGTTTGAGCCTTCATTTGTCTTGTGCTGAGAATCTTCAGGATGAGGATAGATAGAGAGGCTTAGGTATTAAATAATTTTCTTGGAAAGATAAAATTTGCAGCTCAACACCAGCTGAATAATAAGCAAGAAGGGCTTGTAATGGCAAAGGGTGATCTTCTGGTTGGAACAGAGCCAAAAAAATATCAATGTGGTTAACGCATGAAAAATGATAGAAAAAAACAGCAAAGACTGGGAAACTGTTGAGACAAATACAATTAAAATATAGACCCTGCACTGAATGGGACTAACTCTGATGAAAATACATTTTCATGTCTTTTGTGGCAACTTTTCTGGAGAAAAATATTACCTAATTTTTCGCATAGTAAAAAAGTCTGGAATCCAGCCTTTGCAGAGTCCTTGTTCCTATTTTTAAACCTCCTTTTAGTTCAGATTTCCTCCATTTTAGTAGGTTAGAAGTTCACATTTTCTGCTAACATTCTGGACTTTTACCTTTGCAGTGAACACTCTTTGGCAAATGTGATATAAATAACAGCAAAATACCTCTTGGCAGCACATCCCTTTTTTATATTCACTGGACCTGGTTGCCAGCCCTAACACCTTTGGAAAACACACTTTACCTCTGAACCAGTGAGGTCTGATCTTTCCACCAGTTTTAAATAGGCTTAATGCCCTGTGTGCTCTTAATTTTTAACAGATAATTTTTTTACCTACCCACACTTCACCTTTTTGGTGCTGCCATTCCATAAAGAGCAGCTGCTAGATGTAAACCCATGGGTGGTTTTGTGTTAGTCATAGACAAAGCAATTGCTTGTACTGGTGTGCTGAATATCCACAGCACTTTGACACCCTCCAGGATGAAAGGTGCAATGTAATATGATTATCATGACTGTACCATCGATCCCTGATGAAAGTGTCAGAAGGATCCTTCATTATCTTGTTACCTGAAAGTGTTTGGGTTTGCTATTTTAACTATCCTCTTCAGTTTCTTCCTTTAGATCTTTTTGCTATCGATACATCTGGCCTTTTTTAAGTGGTTTCTGCTACAGGGAGAAGGTAAAGAAGCAGGGAAACCTTATGACCAATGCCACATGCAGAGCTACCAAGTCTGAAGACAGTGGTACACCTTAATCACTTCTTGGAAGAAGAAAAAGAGGAGAAGAGAGGAGAAGAAGGGACGGGAAGGGAAGGGAAGGGAAGGGAAGGAGGGAAAGGAAGGGAAGGGAAGGGAAGGGAAAAGTTATGTCACAAGAATAATTTTTGTACCGCATATCCACAGGGTGTTCTTCCCATTTGTCAGCAAAGCCTGTGGAGGAAAATCAGAGACTTCTGAACTCTGTTATCCCTTTCCTCAGGGGAATATAAACAGTGTGCTCACCTCTGTGTCCTGCTCTAGTTTTCCCTCTTTGCCTCACTCTGCTTTTACCCTGCCAATCATGACTCTTTCAGGCAAATATCTTAAGCTTTGTTTGCAAATATTCTGGTTTTAGATTATTGAGCCTTCCAGCAAGGTTCTTAAGGGCAGGGCATGATAGCATCTGGTTGGACCTACTCAGCAGCAAGCTTTTCCTTCATTTTAACACATCTTTTTACATATAGTGATAAGAAAGCAGAGAGGGGAGGAAGAAAAAGTATTAATTGGAATTTGAAGAAAGCCCATGAAATAAAGCTCTTGGATGTCTACTAAAAATCACAGCTTTTGATAATGTCATCTAATTTAAGATATAACTTTCAGTATCATTCATCTTTAACTTTTCATTTCTTCAAATAAGTGCTTAAAAATAATGGTTTTCACTTTCCAAAGGAAGCAGGAAGCCCAGCTGAGTACTTGCTTTAGTCTTCTCTTGCAAAAAGAATAGCATAAAGGCAATAAAAATGTTCAGAGATACCAAATGACTGTACAGTCAAATTTCTCAGATGCACAGTAAAAAAAAAAAAAAAAAAAAAAAAGAAATTTATAGCCTAGACACACCAAGTGAAATTCATCTGCCCTGGCATTGGTGCCAGAGTTAGTGGCATAATTCTACGTTATCAGTAGACTGAAATAGGCACCTCCAGGAGACAAATGTTTTCATCCAGAGATAGATGCATGCGACAGGTCACATGAATTGCCCTTTGTCCATACTTATTTCTCTCATTAACTATGGATGGACTCTACAGTGACAGTCTGAAGTTTGACTATTCCATTAAAGATGCCTTAAATAAGGCTAGGTTAATCTCACTGAGAATGACCTTCCAATACAAAATCCAGGTGTCTAACTGATCTGTTAAAAAGCTCTAGAAGCACCAGAAAACTCTAGTTAACACCAATCCAAGCTCAGAAAAAGGAAAATAAAAAGGCGCAAGACACTATAGCAATTTAAAATAGAAAGTAAAAATCCAACTGAAAGAAAATGATGACATTAAATATGAAACATTAGGCTAGAGAGTAGCAAAAAGCTAACCTCAGCCTATACAAAGTCACCTTTGAATAGTTACAGACAGTTAATGCTTCAGGGAATGAGTTCCAGAATCTGAAAATGTCACTTTATGCATTGTTAAAAGCACTTGTCTTCAACATAAAAATAAACAAACGAATGGGAAAACACTACGTGCATTATAGCAGAAATGAACTGTGTGTTGGGTTTTTCTTTTTTCAGTGTTGCGAATGCATGTTCAAGGCATTTAACTATTAAAAGAAACTGAATGTCGATTTCATTTCTTTGTCTTGAAATCTTCCACTAGACAAAACTGACTGTTACTAATCAAAAAAATAGACAATATCATCTGAAAAGTAGCAACCATTAAATTTGCCTTTATCTTCAAAAGAATAAAGTAGTGGAAATTCCCAGTCACACTGTAGTGGCTTTGACCTTTAAGGAGGTTTGGAAAAGGACTCTGGAAAACAGTGGCTTTGTCAGTGGAGCCTTTCAAATGCTAGAATTGAGATCAACATTACTCCAGACTTTTGGCAAGTGTCATGAAATATGAAACATGTTAGTAAGCCACAGGGTTTGAATGCACCACGGGTATAAACACAGATCCTAACACCCAACTCACTAAAAACACAGAGGGAATTTTAGAGTGGACAAAAAGATTATGGAGAAGATCATACTATTGAAAGGCATTTAAAGAGTAATGCAATTATCAGGCACAGTGAGCACAGGTTTGCAAAGGGAAAGTCCTGTCTAACTAATTTGATAGATTTCTGTGATAAGGTCACCCACTTAGCGGATGAAGGGATGGCGGAGGATGTAGTTTTTCTGGATTTTAGTAAGGCTTTTGATACTGTCCCTCACAGCATCCTTCCTGACAAGTTGTCCAACTATGGGATGAGCAGGTTCACAGTGCACCGAATGAAGAACTGGCTGAAGAGCAGAGCTCAAAGGCTTGTAGTGAATGGGGCTACCCCAGCTGGTCACCAGCGGTGTTCCTCAGGGCTCAGTCCTGTTCAACATTTTTATCAACGATCTGGATGCAGGAGTTGAATGCACCATTAGCAAGTTTGCTGATGATCCCAAACTGGGAGTTACTGTTGACTTTCTCACGGGACAAGAGGCCTTACAGAGGGATCTATATTATTTGGAGCATTGGACATTCATTAATGGCATGAAATTTAACAAGAACAAATGCTGGATTCTGCACCTAGGATGGAGTAACGCTGGTCACAAGTATAAACTGGGAGAGGAGTGGCTGGAGAGTAGCCCTTCAGAAAGGGTGCTGGTTGACAGCAGGCTCAATAGGGGTCAGCAGCCTTTGGGTGCATCAGAGACAGGGTAACCAGCCAGTCAAGAGGGGTGACTATCCTGCTGTATTCAGCATTGGTGTGGCCTCACCTTGAATACTGTGTGCAGTTTGGAGTCCACAAATTAAGAAGGATGTGAAAAAGGCTGGAAGGAATGTCCTATGAAGACACTGAGGACTCTGGGTTTGTCTAGTTTGGAGAAAAAGAGGCTGAGAGGTGACCTCATTGGTCTCTACAGCTTCCTGAGAAGGAGACACGGAGAGGGAGGTGCTGATCTCTTCTTCCTGGGATCCAGGCACGGGACACGTGGGAAAGGTTCAAAGCTGCACTGGAGGAGGTTCAGACTTGGCATTAGGAAACAGTTCTTTACTAAGAGTGTGGTCAAACACTGGAACAGGCTTCCTAGAAAGGTGGTCAATGCCCCAAGCCTGTCAGTGTTTAAGAGGTATTCGGACAATGCCCTTAATAACATGCTTAACTTTTGGCCAGCCCTGAAGTTGTCAAGCAGTTAGACTAGATGATTGTTGTAGGTCCTTTCCAACTGAAATTATTTTATCCTATTCTGTTCTAAAATTTTGGGGGTAGTGTTTGCAATATGTGCTTGGGGAAGCTGGAACTACAATTAGACAGCAACAACAGAGTCAGGATACCAAAGGACAGCAAAAAAAAGGAAGCCTGACTCTCAAGCTTTCCAGTTCTGACAAGGCATTAGGAAGGGGTAAACACAGCAGGCAGCCCCAGCAGAGTTATTCCATATCAGCATGGTTAGGATATCCTTCTAGGGAAAGGGCAAAGCAGTTTTCAATCCACTGGTTTGCCTCCAGAGCAAGTATTCTTGTGCCTAGTAAAATGAAGAATAATGCCACTGCCTTCCAAAGAATGAAGGCTGTTCAGCTTGTCATGACCATGGCATGTCTGAGCATCCAGGATAAGCACCAGGCTGCCCCCCTGATGCCTGGATATTCTTAGCAGGAAAAGCGGACTGAGATCCTAAATCGTCTTGGCTGAGTCATTCTACTGGGACAGACATTAACATTTGAAGCATCTAAGAGCGATATCTGAATATCAAGTCCTGCCAGTATTCAATGGGACTGCACTGCTTATGTGCCAAACTCAACTTTAAAATTAGCTTTGATGTTTTCTAGGATGCTTTTCCAAAGCTCCTTAAAGGTCAAATACCACTTACTTCCTTGAATGTACCAGGGACAGACAAGAGTTCAGCTCTACAAGCTGCTTCTGAAGACTATTATTTTTAATGCAATGTGAATTTAGATGCAGTTTGTAGCTACATGACTGTAAAGTCAGAATAACTTCACTGAAGCGTCTTCTTAAGAAGAAGCTATAATTCCCAGTTGCTGTGCAGGTAGACTTTTGCTGTTGACTTTAACAGGAGTTTAAGCTCCAGGCTTTCAACTTGCATGAAGTAAATGATGGTATCATCAATCACTGGATTTCTCCGTTTATCTCATTATTGTTCAAAACAGTTTTATTTATCTGCTTTCTGCCTCCACTTAATAATATTTGTAATGTCTTATGAAATTAGTTTTTGAAGAACACAAAGGAAGGAATGAAAACAGGACCTCCTATTGCCTCTCCAAGTAATCAAAATCTGAATCTAAATAGTTCTATGGCAACAGGCTGAGAAAAGTATATTTTCAATTACTTTATTTCCATGTATAAACTGCACATCCAAATCTTGCTTTGTGAACAAATAAATAGCTGAATTTGGTTGGTGTGTTGGTTGGATTTTTTTTTTGGGGGGGGGGGTCTATTTTCTTTTTTGGTAGGAAATAAACAAGAATAAATGGGGAATAATCAAACCCACCCAGCATCAGCAAACTTTTCTCTTTACATGCTGAGCAATAGCAAGATGGGGAAAATCGCAGATTATGTCTGATGAGTATAATTACACTTTTTCAAAAAAGGGGGGAAATCTAGGTTTATCACTACACCTGGGGTTTTTTAATAGATACCTTTAAATTCTGCTGAACATGCAGCAGCAGAAAAATTATTCCTTCTCGCTGTTTGATGGCCTCCAGTAATGCTTAAGAAAAATTGTTTTCCATTCCACTGAACTGTAAAATAAACAAAACAAACCCTTCACTAAATGCTCTAAAGGCCAAAGGGTCTCAGTGAATGAACTTCAAATGGCTGCTTTGCTCATCATAGAAAAAATCCATTATGTGATTGTGTTTAGAAATGGTCTGGCATATTTTGGGTGCTATAGCATTTTAAAATAATAAGGTTTGGAAATAAATAATAAACTGGTGAAGAGGCAGAAAGTAAGTTGCTCCCTAAATCTAAATACAAATGTATTTCAATGTCATTTTCTATACACAGAGAAATGCATAGAACTAAATCAGTTCTATCATTTATAGTGAACGTTATGTTTTCCTGTACTTCTCAGCTTACTTTCATTCCTTTCATGAAAGAGAATCTCATGACCTTTTCAGTATTAGCCTCAAGACATAGCTGAGCTATTCTTTTCATATAGAAACCCAAGACCCCAGCTGGCTAGCATGAAAGCTACCTTTGCCAACAAATCTCTAAGAAAACATGTGCTAATGTTCATCTGTATTTTGGGGATATTTTTTCTTTTTACAGAGGCTATCAATGCATCTAAATATAACAGTTTTCTGTAGTTTTTTAGGTTTAACCAGGACATTCTGAGACCAAGCATTAATTAACATGCTGTCCTGGGTGTTATAGGCTAATAAAAGATCGAATATACAGCAGAACCATAAGACTTTCTGGTAACTGCCTCGCTTTTACTGCATCTGTTAGAAAATGTACTACTGATGTTTTAGGGTTCCTAACCTCTTATTCATCACTAGAAAATAAAATCCGTGTAGTATCTGTTCTGTTCTAAGCTCCATTAGGTGATGATTTCCAGCCTCTCAGTAGGATTTCCAAGAGCTTCACTGTGAAGTTTATTTTTTATAATGGATTTCTTTATAACAAACAATCAGAACAGAGCTCTTCCTTAGAAGATTTTGTCAGGTAGGTTTCTTCTACTGGTATATTCGAAGTCCTCAGGATTATCTATTAACAGTGTTAGTAGGTAATGAAATACAGAAGTCGTGCTTGAAAATCCAGGGATGAACTTCACATAATACTCCTCAAAAAGGGCTTTGGGACACTGTCTAAGATATCTGCAGGGGTTCTTTAAAACCTACACTTGCAACCATCTTCATTAGCAGACATTCAAATCCAGCATCACTCTGATTCTCATCAGAGCTTCTATCTGACCAAGAGAGCCATGTTGCTAAAACAGACATAGGTACTGGGAAAGCCTGTTTGCAGGGCTCCAGATGTAGCTGCCACCTACGCATTCCCATTGCAGCTCTTGGTAAGAACAGGTTTGTACCTTCTATAGGATTCAGCTCTTTGGGTTGTGTATATCCTTTAAAAGTTGCTGTCCATTGTCTTCAAGGAAAACCAGCAGGTCAGATGGGTCCACAGAAAGGATCTGATCCACAAGATGCCCCCTGGAGAATGCTGAGGGAGAGAAATACAGAATAATACAGCTTTTTCTTGCACTTTGGAAGTAATGACTATGACACACATTTCAATGAGCATAACCTTATCACAGATCACATAAGGACACTCTATTAACAACACTGGACCTTCTATTGAGCCAAGTCCTATCACACCCTACCCACATACAACAGCATCCTTGTCTAACATTAGATAGTCTGAATAGGTTCTTCAGAAAATTACCATTAAAACCTCTTGGTTGAAGAAGTGTCAAATTACCTGCACAATTGGATAACCCTGCAGGGCAGTATGTTGTGGATCACACAGAGTTCAGAAACTACAAGGGGTCATGCATTCAATTTTGTCTCAGAAAGTACTAGAGAAGCAGTTGGGGAGCAGGCAGTGCTTAACTAGATAAAGGACGACACAACATCGCTGCTCAGGCCATTAGTAAATCATTTCATCTACTGTAAGGCTCAGAACTAGGGGACACAGCAGTGATCAGATGCGGAGGACAACTCAAAATACAAAGGGAAGGCAGTGCTAAACAATTATCCAAGTATGACTTGATCACAGAAGCACATTTCACGGAGACTGGTATTACTGGTGAAGTGGAACAGAATTTCTTTAGTGTCTATCCCTATCTAACTTGTATTTGGCAACTGCTAATTCAGGATGAGACTATGACTGCTTCCAGCCCTATGCTGTGTGATTGCATTTGGACATGGAAGTATAGGTAAGTGAGAAGACGACCTTTTAAACTCCTGAAAAGCAGTCACATGAAAAATTCAGTGCATATTAATGCCTTGTGTGCTTTTCTAAAGTTTTTTAAGATTCTGACTGCTTGGCTTGGCTAAAGCATGAACAGGTCATTAGAAGGAACAGCCAAAGCAACTGTCATGAAATGGAGCATCAATGACATCAAAACCATACACACTAGTCTTCCAGCTTTGCCTCTAGCAGTAACAAATAACTGTTGAACCTGCAATACAATCTTCTCAACAAGCATGTATATAAAGCCACACCTAATAACACTGTTTTTTCTTGACTTATCAGATGAAATTCTGTTCTGTACCAGTAGATATGAAACTTTTCTATCAGTCAAAGTAAACATATGCTAATTCCAGAGAGCTCTGTTTCTTAAGGGAAAAATTGCTTTCCTTCTCTGGCATGGAAGTAGTTCTACTAATAAATTAAGCTGCTATGTACAATATTTAGAATTGCTACCAACTCTGAAAACTCAGATAATTCCCACAGAAATAATATGTCTGTCATATATCTCTCTTGGGTTATGGTTCTATTTGCCAACTAGGGGAGACCTTTAAAAAGAGAAGAGCTACTCAAGATTATTCCTTCAGTACTCCCACAGAAATCAAGACATGAGCAGCTTCTTAAATGTTGACAGAAGGAAGTATAGGACCAGTTAACACTTCAGCACATTTTTAATGCACTTTTGACCTACAATCTTGCTGTAGAACCCAGAATAGGATTTATATCATCAATACAAAATAAGTGATAGAGATATGAGAAGTAAGACCTTGCCAGTGCTTGCAGAAGATACGTCACACCTAAACTAAGCACACTCAGACAACCTTAAAAGTCCTGGTGGACTACAGATTTTTGATAAAAATTAAAGATACAAGTTTTTTAAGGTCTACAGCTATATTAGTGTATCAACCTGCAGCAGGGCACAGGCACTAGATTTCAACCATCCATACTACTCAGGCTTTAGAAATGGTTAGAGGTATGTTTGATTTTGGACAAAGTAATTTTCATGTATCTACACCATTTCAGATTGTGAAAGAATCTGTCAGTGTGGACAATATCCAGCCTTGAGACTTGAGCACTATGTATTTTACAAGTACAGAAGATGCCTTAACAGCATAAATGATAGCACCAGCCTATCTATAAAGCCTGTGTTGCTATGCATACTATTCCATCAGAGTGGCAAACAGAAGAGGTATTTAAGCATAGTTGTGTGAGGTGACAAGAGGTGACTACTCGCTACGTATTTAGGGCTGTTACTCTATTGTCCCTTTTGGTAATTGAAGAACAACATTAAACCAGGCATAGCTGGTTTTTAACCAGTTTAGGATTTCTATTCTCTCAAACCTTCCAATCCCAAAGCTTTTAGGATCCTGGAGTTCCATAATCTTCCGCTTTAAGTATCCCTGCCCTATCAACACACTTAGAGATATTTCTTTCAACTCATCAGATTCACCTTGTCTCAATTTTCATCTCTCATGAATCCCAAAAGTCCTCATTCCTACCAATCCAGCACCACAATCCCTGCCCTTGTCCAAGCTCAGTCTTCATTTTGATCCATTCCACCTTCTACATTTTGCTCCACCACATTCACTTTGACAACCACTTCCCAATGATGACAAGTACAGGCTAATCTATACAGCTGAGCCTGCCATCTCTGAGAGTTCATATTGCAGTTTGTGAGTTCTATTAGCACTAAACATTAAGGGCTTGAATTTTAGAGGTCCCTGTACTGGCACCTCATCTGTTTGCATTATTAAGAAAATCTGAAACTATCTACAGCATGCATACAAACATATGATTTTCACATATTCAAATAAATAATGCAAAATGAGGAAATATCGACAAAAATAATCAGGAGATCAGCTTACAAACTTACACTTAAGCAGCTTTGTGACTTGAGTCAAAATACTTCTTCAGAGGAATAATTCTGTAATAAGTAAATAAGGCTTGCTTGCTTTCTATGAGAAAAAATAAGTCTGTTTCCTTTAAGCCTTTGCAATAAACTTCATAGTGTGGTTAAGGGCAAAGTAACAGCTATTATCCTCTCAAAACTTTTAAAAATTAATTTTTTTAATGTTACTTTACCTGCTCTGTTAAAAAAAAAAAAAGAAAGAAGTCAGGTTAAATCAGAATCAGGTCTCTGTGGAGAAAGCTGGCAAAAAAAGGTTCGAATACATAATAGGTAGTTTTTGTTGGGCGGATAGCATCCCTGGTCAGTTTTGTGTTTATGGCTCAGTACTAGTGAAACATTTTATTTTCACATCTTAAAAGATCATTTCAGGGCTGAACAAACACAGCAGATTCAGCAGCAGCTGGAATACAACTACTACTGTTCACCCTTTGGAAAGTTTATGAAAGCACTGGCATGGTTCTGAAATATTAAAAGGTCTTCTGAAACTCAGAGAGAAAACAGCAATGTAAAATCAAGGGTCTGGTCTGGCTGAGTGGATAAAGTGCTATCCTTTTGTACTGGGGACCTAAATCTTTCAAGCCAATATGTGGTCTAGAATAGCTTTTATGGTCATTGGCTAGTGGCTGTGAATTCATATCAACAAAAGTAACATAATTCAGACTAGGACAGAGGAAGAAATCAAAGTGTAACAAGGTCTCTGTTATAAAAAGGCAAACTCACTCGCTTGGAAATAGTCTTGAACAGTAACACCTGACCCAAAGCTCTTGCTCCTGGGAGAGAGTTCAGATCACAATTCGCATTCATATGCTTCAGCTTGACTTAACTCTATACATCTAACAAATTTTAGACTTTACATGGTTCCATATTTTATATGACTTCACTACCATGGCACCAGACCACCTCAAATTTTGATGCATGTATTCTTTTAACCCTGTGAGGTAAGGAGTACTTGAACAGAGACATTACTTAGGCTTACACAGACATCTTAACTTGCAGCCAGAATATCCAGAGTGCTTAAAACATGGTGGCACTAAAGCAGGAAAATCATTAGTCCATAAAAGTTTCAATTTCAGCATAGCAGCTCTGGCAGTCCTTGGGAAGCAGGCCAGTGCTCCACATCCATGTCGGGGTGTGCAAGCTCATCTCATGTATGTGTTCCAGGCTCAGTCCCAAGAGAAGGCAACTTGATGCTGTACGCAAGATTCAGGCTGAGGTCAAAATGACAAAACAAAATCATTCTTCCTCCCTCAAGCATTCACCACCCTCAGCCACATATTTAAACATCTCTCCAACTTTTCATTTCAAGAATTTGTACAATGCTCCGTCAACATTCCTGTGTTTCAAGCCTGATACCTTTGGGCACCTTTACAATTTCCAAGAGAAGCAAAAACCTTTCTTATTGCTCCAATGGTTCTACAGTGATCCCCATTTGAAGTGGGAGAAGAGAAGTGCTATTTAAAATTATTTTCAGTCTTCCCACCTGCTACAACCTAACAAGCAGCTATCTGGCTCTGTTTCTCGCTGGTGGGTGGAGTGAAAGCTGTTCTAAGCAACGTATTGCTCCCTCCACTAGATCAGATAAGAGACTGCACTGATCTGTTCCTAACTGGTATTGTACATCTCATCTACTTCTAACATATCTTCACAAATACTTTAATGGCCAACAATTAACTACAGGTATAGATGGAGGAAGGCAAAAAGATTCTCAGGACTGGATTCTTCCACTTTTCTAAATGGATTTAGTGCCCGATAAGATGCAGGGCAGGGATGCATGTCTGACATGAGTGATTCCACACCAAGTCTATGTCTTAAAGACATGTCCCAGAACACACACCCATTGCCCTATACTCTAAGGATTTTTTCCTTCCCAAGTGCTTATCCTCTGATCAACTTACAAATAATAAAGTTGTTTTCCTTCGTATCTTAAACGAAGTCAATTAAATGAGTCATTTTTTAAATTTAGTTTTCTTTCATGAAAATTCCCTTTCATTGTGGTTTAGGCCAAACTGGCCATTGGACAAGCAACAGATACTCCTCCCTATCCCTCTTCAGAGAGAGAGGCAGAGGAGGGAAAAAGAGACTTATTAGTTGAGAAAGAATTAAACTATTTTAATGAAATATTAACAATAACATAAAAGAAGAAAACAATGAAATATATACAAAGCCATATCAAGCTCCCATGATGACAATCACATCACCGGCTGGCACTGGGGAAGTCGCAGACTGGACTCAGTGATGAACGGGAACTGGATTCTGGATCTGGATTCAGGATCGGAATCAAAGGCAGACAAACAGACAGAGTCCTCGTGGGACACCAGCCATTGAAGAAAGAGAGCTGACCCTTTGATCCCTCAGTTTTTACACCGAGCATGATGCAGATGGGATGGAAAACCCTGTTGGTCAGTTTTGGATGACCTGTCCTGTCCGTTCCTCTCCTCAGGTGGGACACCTCTATGCTTTTCCATTTCTGATCCTCCAACAAGTCAAATAAAAAAGTTAGCTGGCCTTGGGTGCTATAGCAATAAGTATAAGCAAGAGCCTCTCTGCATACCATCCCTTGGCATCAACTATAAACACAGGTCTCTGAGAGCTAACAGTGTCTGCACAATATGCTGTTAATTTCAGTAGTTAGAAGAGGTGTAGTTAGGAAGTAAAGGTACTGAACAAACTTGGTCCTGTTTTAGCTCAATCCAGAACACCTTTGAATGTCACCGTACAACTTCTGTGGACTGTGTGCAGTTCTGTGACATAGTGGATAAAACTCAGTTTCATCAGACCCAGCAAATCATCTCCTGTAGTGTACAAATCACTGTCGTTGTTTAAAGAATAAGCATAAGAAATATTCCTCCTATATATGAATCAAAAAAATCTTAATATTGTATAGGATAATCATTGATGGTCTGTTCTTCTAGGTAATTTTCTGAACTCTTTTTAAATCTACTTTGTCCTTTGGGCACTACAAAAACCTTCTTACAATTAGTTCCAGAGTTGAAATGTGATGTGTGAGAAAAGTGCTTCCTTACATATACCTTAAACTAACAGCATGATAATTTCATCAGCTGGCCGCTAGTTCTTCAACCATTGTCAATAGCAAACATGGCAGTTCATCTACTTTGTGTTATTTATTATTTTACATGCTCTATAATTTTGTCCCTCAGTCATTTTCTCCCCAAAGACCCATAATCCTAGCCTAAGTGCTCTTCACACAAAAACCTCTTCATATCTAATCTTTGCTGCCCTTGTCTGTTTCAAAAGTTTTTTTCCTGTTGGAAAAAAGGGGGGCAAGAACTTCATACAGTATTCAGGCCACGAGGTGATCCTGGCTTTATACAAAGGAAAAGTGATGTCTACTATTCTGTTCTTGATGCTTTCTTTGTGTTTCCTATGATCTTCAGCTTTCACTGAGCACCTTTCAAAGAGCTAACCACAATAACTCTAAATGTCTTTCCAAAATACCTATACCTCATTTATGAACCCATGGCAGTGTAAAAATTGTTAGGATTATGCTTTCTCTCATCTATTACTTTTCATTTATAAGCACTGAATTTTGTCTTCCGTTTTATCTCCAGCCACTCAGAATCACAAGATCTGTTTAACCTTCTGTTGTCAGTGTTATTTTCTGTCATCTCGAAGAATTCTGTAGTATCAGCACACTTGGTCACCTCATTAATCACCTGCTTTTCCAAATAATTTGTAACTGTGATGAACAGTACAGATCGTACCAAGATTCCCCCTTTGTCTCAACTGACAACCTCTTTGCATTTTGAAAATTGTAAATTTTCACCTACACTTTACTCCCCATCTTTTCAACTACCATTCTGTTTTTTTCCCTAACTTTAGGTAATCTTGGATGCAGTTGACAAGAATTTCATACAGGATTCTAGGTCCCTTTTTCCCCAATTACAATGTGTAGTTGGTTTTATTCCATAAAACGGGAGATAAAGCCAATTCTGTGACATTTCAGAGCCCAGCAGCAGAGCAGCAAAGCGAACCCATATCTTCTGTCTAGTCCTGACCATTAAGTTGCTTCCTTTGTACCACTGCCATTGAACATAGTCAGGACACACTTATACTGAGGTTAAATATGTGTCACCAACAGTTTTTCCCAGAAAATGGGAGGAGGAATGCAGACTTCAAAATAGATACCAGTCAGTATCGGCAGTCAGCAGCCACGTTCTTGACTGTCCGTTCCCATGTTTCCCCATAGCTTTCCAGTATATCAGAAACCCCATGATTATTTCCATTGCATATCTTAAATTTCTATCTAATTTCTATTCAAATTAATTTTCTTTTTCTAGTCTGAGATTCTCAGCACAGAGACACAATAGCTGAATTCATATTTTTAGCTTTAGGGGAGAGTTATTTTTCCTTTTTCTGGTGTAAACTTCCTCTTTCATTACTGCTTCTCCTTGTATTTTCTACAAGGAAATACTTAGCTTAATATGCCAAGTAAATTGTCTTGCAAATTTGGATGAGCCCATCCAAAATCAGAAAGAAAGAATTGTACATAACAAACCCCTGATGTTTAGAAAATCAGCAGTTTCCTTCATCATATAGTACCCATTCCTAATCAAAAGAAGTATTTTAACTAGCTGAATCAAAGCATATCTATGCCTACTCCTCCTCTTTTTTATGGCTACCCCATTTCAGCAATTCACATTTTCACTAAGCATGTTGAGGATATGAAGAGACATTAAAACTTAGTGGTGTGACAACGTTGTGGAGGTGTATTAACTTAGTCGGCTTTCATGCTGACTCTGCAATGATAAAAATGAGATGAACCAGTGGGTAAAAAATACATAGAGATATAATAACCAATCTGCTTCTTTCCTACTCATCTCTGGCTTCATGATGCTGAAAATCTCACTGGTTCAGCCTGGAGAAAGAAATCTTTCCATAATCCTGCAAGAGTTTACAATCTACCATACAAATCAAAGTAATATGGTAATCAGCAGATAAGCACAATAACACATGCGGTGTTAAATGAAGTCTCTTGTTCTCTCATGGGGAGGAAGAGAGAGACTTATTTGTTCAATATACCATTATAAAATTATCTAGTTTTAGAAAGAAAAAAACAACAGAGAGAACATTTTAAATTCTTATCTTTTGCTTTTTTGTGAAACTTATTGATGAATAATTTAGAACTGTGTCTTAGCTATTCTCCTCTCTCTATAAAAATGTAATCTGACTTAATTATGTGTCATCACAGTAATAACAGTAAAAGAAATCCACTTCAGGGATGAGTAGAGCATATAGCGTTTTATAAAAAATCCAAAAGACATTATTTTAATTTATACAAAGTGGGTTTTAGCCCTTGAAATTCTTCTGTTCAAAAAATTGTTTCCAAGAATTTCACAGGCCTCCTACCAGTTAGGGGAGTTGCACAGCAGATGAATACAAAGGGCAGTGGCAGCCTTGGTTAAAGGCTGACAGGCTGATCATGAGGATTTTATGTACTCATTTTGCCAACATGAGGTTGTTAAGGAATATTTTAAGCATCAGAAACAGAGGAGATGGAAAACTTCTATTAACCCAAGGCAAATCTGTTTAGGTGACCCCTGTCCATGCCACATCAACAAATCCATGCTGCACAATTAATTAAAAACAAAATTAGCAACAGCTTTGGCTGTTGTTTCTTCAGCCAAGTGGAGAAATGTGTAAGGACCATTTCAAATGAGATCATACGAAGACAGTATTTAAAGCTATCTCCTAAATCCAATTCGCATACGTATTTTCATCAGAAGCAAAGTAGATTGGATACATACACGGTCACTCAGACGTGTAAAGTCATAAATGGTACAGCCAAGGGCAATAAACATTGCATCATCTAGGACAGAGGATACCATTTTTATTTTATTAAGGTACAGTAGCACATATCACCAAAGAGATATTCTGTTGCTAAATCATAATAGCCACAGTGGCTAAAACTACATATTGTGTTACTGAGAGAGATGACCAACTACAGAAAATGAAGCCAGCAGCTTTCCTCCTTGACAAGCACACCGTTTCAGATATGAAAACTACAGAGCTCCTCTGTAAAAAGGCATCTTCAGAAAAATTTGCATCATAGTTATACCATCTTTATGTCCAGATCAAACATGCCTGTGAGATTACTGTATTTCGTGATGGAGAAGGGGTTCACAGCCAGATTACTAAGATGGCCATACAATGGAAAAACAGAAGTTTAATAATCAAACAATAACCCAGCTCATTAGCTGTAATTGTTTCTGTCCTCAGAGAGCTGACACAAAACAGCCTTGTTTTCTAGCACAGAACACCTACCTATTCTGAGATGCAATATTTAAAATGCAGAAGGTTAAAATTTCAAATATTAGTGCAGGAAAACCTGATTTATCCATAAGATATATTCGTTATTGCTCAAATTTCCCTGGAACTACCATGATTTGCTTCTAAGAGAATCCACACAGGGGTGATTTAAAAAGGGAAGTTGCTGGGAAACAGTATTCTAATTTCATTTTCCCTTGTTAGTCTTTATATACTGTGAGTTTATACCAGACATCAGTTGCTCAATGGACTGCAGTTATTGCAAAAGGGCCTGAATTTTGTTCAGCAATGTAAGTTGATTTAAGAAAGTTCAAATGGACTAAGCCAAAAAATGAAGCTCAGCTTTCAAAAATGAACAATGATTTGGGGCAATCAATTAAAAACCCCTTCAAATCCTTTGTGTTCAAAGAGGAAAAATTATTAGAACCGTCTGAAAGCCAAATCAGCAAGCCAGTGCAATGAGAACTCAGCAGTGCACCCAACCTCTCTAATCACCCTGGGGCAGATGTTTAGTGCCAGTCCTCTTTACTTAAGAGCCTTTTGAACACCTTTAAGTTTTGCCACTTACCCTTGCCAGCCATGGCTTCCTCTCTTTCTTCTCCTCATTTCAGAGAAAAGATAGATTATTGCCATTCTTTTGTCATGGTTAAATAATTAATGTAATGCTCTCTATTCACGTCACAGGCTCAGTAATGACCTTTGTATTATTTCTTCTTCTAACAATATATGCAACTTGGAAGTATTATTGTAATATAGATTAAAAACTGGTTTCATCCAAACTGAAATTCCTTTGCATACAGTCTCTCCCAATCAATAATCCTTTTGGAGCTTCAGCAGCAGATTTCAGTTCAGATTATGCTTTTAGAGAAAAACTCATGGAGTTTTTCATGATATTGAAGCTACTTCAAGCTGCAGTGAAAACTTGTTTTCTTTTATGACAAAATTGATTCACTGCAAACAATATGTAATGCGTATGTGAAGTCTGTTTATACACCATTTCCTGAGTGCTATCAGGCTTCCACACATTCAGAGGGAACAGAGGAAATTGTAAAGTATAAGACACTTCAAGTTTTGGGTGTTTGATTTTCTCTCTTCTTTTCTTTTTTTTAGGTTCATAAAAAGTGGCTTTAAAAAAGTCAAAGGGCAGAATGAGTGTTAACTATGCTAATTGCATTGTGGGTTTCACTGTATGTCACAAGGGAACAAAGCAAAGATAAAAATAGCATAAAACAATGGGCCAAGGAAAAGAGACCCCCCCAAAAATACCATGACAGTGTGAAAGAGCTGCTGTAGCAGAAGGAAATAATTCACTGAAAAGTTGATGTTGAAAAGAAACAGAAATGAGTAAGTGGAATTGATGGACATCCTTTCTCCCTTTAGCAATGCAGAGCTCAGCTGAAGTAAAGCAAGTGCAGGCTGTAATGTCAGAGACATGCATAGAAAAATGTCTCGGATGCCCAGTTGTCTTCTGTGGGTCCATGATACTCTTTCTTTCTCCACTTTCAGCTTTGATTGCCCATTCATTATTTGATTGGTTTGGTATTTTAATTGACATCAATGTGGAAGTGAGGCTAATAGGAAGCCAAACTTTGCTGGAAGCGTTAATAAAATATAAGATTTCTGGAAAGAATTGGTATTTTCTGGTAGGATTTAGTCCTTTCTCTTTAACCTCATTCTACTGCTGTATCTTGGCTGTCAGTAGACTGGTAGATGAGTAGGATCTCGGGCATCTAATTTAGATACCTAACTTTAAGCAACAAGAACTTCATTTGTAAACCTCCAAAGGCACTTATGGTTCCCTAGACTGCTAAAATGAAAAAGCGAGCTCCCACATAACCATGTGGGAAATCACACAGCCAAGGCTAGCCGTATGAGTGTTGGCTGTATCGCGCCTGGTATACTGACATGTTTTATGGGAAAAGTCAGCATACTAAAGAGCCAGCAGTCATTTCAGGTGTTCTAAAACATGCAGCAACCTATAAAACTTAGTATTTGATTGCATTAATTTGTCAAGAAAAATCATTCAGCTCAAGAAACGATCTCAAAACCCCATGATTTTAGCAGCACAGTTCCAGTTTGCTACATAAGACAGTATGCAGAGAGAGTTTAGCAGAAATTGATGCACTTGGCATTTTCAGCATCTTTAAGAATTTCAGGACACAATAAATGTAGGCCACCAAAAGCTCCTAAAGCTAAATGTATGGATCAGATGTTCCTAAACACTCTGCTAATAGGATCACTATTGTTAAAGAAGTTTTAAGGAATTAATGTGGTTGCTCAGATTCTCACAAGGAACCTACCAAGGCTCATTACTAGTTGATGGGAGATTAATGTTGTGGAAAAAGGAGAGACTTCATGGAATTTATTAGCTTGCATGAGACATCTCTGAGATAGAATGAGAATATAAAAAGGGGTTAAAGACTGCTGCAAAGTCTCCTACTGAGATAACTTGTTATACAAAAGGGTAAGTGCTAAAAAGCTTTCAAGCACTGCCTCACCTGACAAGGCTGGGAAAGTATGTATTATCTGAAAGGCAGACCATACTTTTGAGAAGGAAGGAGGATGATTCTTTTCTGGCTTGCAAATGTCTACCTATCAGATAGGAGCAGATTTAAATGGGAGTGTTCATTTGTCTGCTGCTGAGACAGACTTACTGGGAACAATTTTACCAGACAGCAAAAAGACAGTTAGAGTAGCACGAGCTCATCTTTTTTTTCCATTACGGAAGGTCTCACATCATCGTCTCTCCTCCTCCTCCCAAAATAATAAATATTTTAAAAGTTATGAATTCTTCTTCATCATCATCACTAGGAGCTGCTAGATTCATGCTATTTTTAAAAATCAGCATACTTATTAACTTTGCCTTATTAAACCCATGGGATCAGACCCTTTCTGTCATTAGCTTTAACTTCTTGTGTTCAGATGTAATTTCATCTATTTTAATTTTTTGTCTGTTCCCTCCTGTCATATCACTGGGCACTAATGGAGAAGAACCTGGCTCCCTCTTCCTTATTCCCTCCTATCAGGTATTTACACACATTGATAAGATGCCCCAGAGCCTTCTCGTCTACCATCCGAACAGTCCCAGCTCTCTCAACCTCTCCCCTTATGAAAGATATTCCAGTCCCATAATAATCTTTGTGGCCCTGTGCTGCACTTGCTTGCAATATGTTGATGTCTCTCTTCTATTGAGGAGCCCAGAACTGGACACAGTACTCGAGCTGCTGCCTCTTCAGTGCTAAGTAGAGGTGAAGGATCACCTTTCTCAACTTTTTTGCTATAAGGGTGCTTTGCTAGGTCATGGGCATCTTGCTGTCCACCAGGACATCAAAGTTTTGCTCAGCAAGCTGCTTTACAGCATGCACAGGTGCATGGGGTTAACCCTGCCGAGACGCAGGGCTTTGCGTTACCCCATGTTGAACTTTGTAAGGTTTCTTTCTGCCCATTCCTGCAGCCTGTCAAGGTTTCTCTGAAGGTGGCACAACCGTCTGGTGTACCACCCAGTCCCCTCAGTTTTGATCATCTACAAACTTGCTGAGGGTACACTCCATCTGCCTGCCTTTTTCCCAGTAAGGTTATGTGAGATGAACTCCATCCTATGTGTGCATGTGCTTACAGCATCCACCTTAATGTGACCCTGAACTTAATGCAGATATATAGCTTTTTATAATGTAAATTAATAAAATAATAAGAACAGCTATGTTCTGTAAATCTTCCTTATCCCTCAGAAGTAATGAAAGCCACCATTAGACCAGAGGAGTGACAGTCGAACATCAAGAAAAGGAGAGAAAGAGGAAAAGATTAGGCTGGAAGAAAAAAATTATTCCTATAGAAAATAAAACTGAGCTCTTGTCTACAAGAAACTCAGGAAATCAAAAACATTAATAAAAAGTATGAAGTTAAAATGGATTTGTTAAATCTCACAAACCTTGTGTAGACACATTTGTTCAAAATTCAAGTGGTTAAATTTGACTTAGCTTAATTCATTTCCAGTATGTATTAAATTAAACAAAATTAAGGTCTTTACTTCTAAATAGGCTGTCTACACAGGGATTTAATGCAGCCAAAGTATGAACTTTAACATTTAATTTGGATTGACTTTCCTAAATGTCCCAATGCAGAAGAGTCCTATTAGCTTCCACAGTGGCAAAAATTAAAATCAGACAACGGGCAATGGATGCTAGCCAGGTAATGGTAAAAAGTAATTAAAAGAAGACAAAGAATCTTTCCAGAAGGAATTATGAGAAGCCACAGATTCTGGCCAAGAGGTGATCAAAGCCATTACCAGAATACAGGAAAAGAGCCAGCAACAGATGAAGGATAATCATAAAACAGATCAAATACTGTCAGTTAGAGACTGGCATTACAGGAGATCTGGAGCACACGAAAAGACACAGAATTACTGTTTTTAAATGCCCAGATGGAACTGGCAAAAAGGAAGAGAAAAAAACAGCTAGACTATTACAGATAGTCAAAGAAATGGAAGATTTTTTTAAAACTAGAAGATTCTCTTAAGTCTGAAAAAAAAAAAAAAAAGAAAAAATTAACAGACATAGTTAATGAGCCTTTAGAGATGCAGATGTGCCAAAACTGAAGGGCGGAAGACCTTGTAGAAGGGAAAGACACTTTGTTTACAAGTAGTAATGACTATGGGGCCTCTCAACTTTATTTCAAGACACAATGAAAAGACACTGGGATTCATATTGTACCTGCTCAGGTAATACAGCTACCTAGTACCTGTAAGGGAAACAGTGACTGATTTGCATGGTGCTTGCTACTTATTTCTAACAAGTAATAGATTGTAAAGAAGTTAAAACTTAGCAAGACTTCTGATTTAAATAGATTCCAAAATAAAGGAAGTTCTTAGCCAAACTAATCACACAGCACCATAGGTGTATGCCTTGACTTCTTCTAGAATGGTTCTCTGCACCTGTACTGAAAGACTCATTACAAAAAATTACAGCTTCACCTGTTCTCCAGATGGGGCACAGTGACTGAAACGTAAAGCTACAGCTCCACTGATGAGCTTTGCTATCAACTTGTGCTGTCCCTTGTTGCAAACGTCCCAGGGAAAGATGGACTAGCCAGCTGACACACTGAGTAGCCTCCTTCTGTGGCGCTCATCACTTCTGTATACTAAAGACTTTTGAAAATGCTATTTTTCAACCTTAGCAGCCAAATGGGACAATTGTTTTGAGGGATTGTCCTTTGTCTTACTCTCCAGAATGAAATACTTTTTTAAAAGAATAACCCCACAAGTTTCTGAAACCATAACATAGAGCCAAATCAAGCAGAGCCGAATCAAGCAGATAAACGAGTTTCCATAAAGCCCCTGCCTCCTCCTTATTTACATGCTCAGGTCCAAAACAAGAGATGAACAAATGCAAGCTTCAGCCTGGAGACTCCTTGGTAGAAGAGCACAGCAAACTGTACAAAAATCTCAGACTTTAGTGATACGGCAGTGGAGCCTACACTGGTAAATTGAATAGTGCAGGAGATCAATTATGAAGAAAATTAACTTAAATGAATTCTCAGTGTTTGGCTTAGAATTACCCCAGAAGAGTGCAGCACCGACAGAATGTGAGAAAAGCTTAATTTGACCTCTCTGTCCGAGACAGTTATACATCAGTTTTGCCGATGTTCTCAGTTTAGCTGAAAGCTTGGTTTGCCAGTTATGAGGCATAGGTTATATGTAAGTATATATTCTATACCCACCACTAGAGTGCCAGAAGAAATAGTTTGTAATAAATATGCCAATACCTGCTCTTAGAGCCCTCATATGTTACCTTGCTAAAATTTCTCACTTCTTAAAGTAGGAACTAAATCTAGCCATATGTGATTTATTCTTGCCTAAATTAATTTACAGGAAAAAGACTTATTTATTTCCTGCCCTTAGTATAATCTGATTGGCTTTTGTGACAGCTGTAAAAGGAAAGCAGCTAAGAGAGACAATCACATCCGACAAAGAACATGCTAATGAAATCAGGCTTTCTAAAGGGAAGTGATTTTGACAGATTAGAAATTATAGCTTTGTATGGATACTACCCAAGTTGTCAGCCCCTCTTCCCACAGTAACAGCAGGCTCTGTTAAATTTGAGGAACACTCTGTCTGCTCCTCATGTTATATAAAATCAACCTCTAGCCATATCTGGGTGATTTCCTACAGTGAAAGACTCAGAAACAGAAGGTAAAAATTCCCCATTTGGCATCTTAATCTTCTATTAATGATGCAACCTGTACTGTACCATCTGAAAAACATGAATCAACACTGAGCCCACCCTTCCACAAATAGAACTCTTTACGCTATAATGTGGTGATCTTTCTCTTTCTAATTGCTTCTTACAGATTTTTAAAAGGCACTTTAGTCCTTAAGTGTAAAATTTGCATTCAAACTACTGTACAAAGAAATACTAACAATGATTTTGAAGTAATTCCTTCTAACAAAGAGCACAGACTTCTGATCACACACCATTGGAGAAGATGGAAGTGTACACGGAGCGTTTTTCTTATCTCATTAGCAGCCATTAGAAACCCACAGGGGGAACATAATGACCAGTGGAAAAAGGGCAGAGCAGACTTCAGTGAACAAAACAGATGTTTAGTGCATATAGATATTATCCAACACCAGCATCAAACTAGTGAGTTTGGCCATTTAGGGCATCTCCTAGGAAACCATCAGATAACATTAAAAGATATTGACTAACATAAAAAGAGATGCAGTGGAAACGGTGTATATTTGATAGAAATGGGATGTGCTTCTAAATGCAGCAGTTCTAATTTCTGCTGAGGAAAAAAAATGGATCTATTTTTCTAGATGCATATTGTGGTTTTCGTTAAAAGGCTTAAAATATGCTGTACATTTCTGTATCTTGACATTGCAGTCTTTAACTAAGCAGCATATAAAATGCAGTGCAAAAGCACATTGCAAAGCGAAAGAATATGAAAAAAATCTCTTAAATACGTTGCAACTGATATGACACATAATGTTGTTTTGTTGTTCTTGTTACTATTTTCTTTTTCCTGCCAGTTCATTCCGGCTGGGATTTTCTGCATAGTCCGAGAGTTATAAAACTGGCAAAGGTGTTGGACACTTAATTTCCTTTATGGTTCTTTGAAGAAACCTTCTTCTTCACATCATGCCAAAACCACTTTAACTGGCAAGGACCAACGGGTAGTATGTCCACAATACCATGTAAAGTATTCTCGCTCATGACTACTTTTCACCTCTGTGTTTTGTCCAGGAAGAGAGGACATTTGATTCACGGATATATTTTCATTTCCTCTGTCTGATTTTGTGTCTGATCAACAATGTTTATTGTCTGATAGTTTTTATACTGTTAAGCACACCTTTTCCACTGTGATTACTGTTTTGCCCTCTCTGCAGTCAATGACCGGAAAGGTTAGCTCCGAATTTGGCTAATTATAACTTTGCTGATCTGTTCAAGTTGGCTGTTACACCTTTTGGGCATGACCAATCAGAGCATAAAGTGTCGGGAGATTTGTTGTCTCTCTCCAGCCCTGGCGAATGACTTCCTGCAGTCTACCAGACCATCATTTCTCTGCCCAGTTCTCTATATCTGTGGCAAGGGATAGTGGCACATACTCACCTCTAGATAAATCAAAAACTATTCATGCATGTTGTGTTCCTTCTTCAGTTCGGTACATTTGCTTAATGTGTTCAGGTCAAGTTGTATCCAGTTTAGCTGAATTCATAAAACAAGGGGCAAGGCCATAATTTAAATGCAGGGACAGAGTATGAAGAAGGGAAACACTTCATGAACACTGGAATTTTATTTTTTCTGAATTGAGACTAATCTAATATACACAGAGTTCTCTACAGTACAGCTGCATTGGATCAATAAAGGCAGTTTTAAAGGCAACCAGTCCAGCCCCTGCATGCCATGGAGTTAAGCTTGGTAAAGAGTTGGGGAGACCTGAGGTGCAGATAACAGAGCCATGGCTGAAAAGATCTACCCTCGTAATCTTATAAATCATATGGCTGCCACAGCTTTCCCTAGCTCCTGTATAGTACTGCTGTGTATATATCCCACATTTTCCTGGGAGGCTGTGCACATCAGCGTGCAGAGTATCAGCACATCACCAACACACTGCTTAGGTGTCCCTATTTTGGGAGGTGATTGTCATCTGTCTAAGTAAAGGACCAGAGATTTATGAAAGGACAAAGGTCTGACGCCTTCTAATTTGACCCAATGGACTCTGTTATATGACAGACAAGCTATCAAAAACACCTCTCTGAAATGTAAACCTAGCTGAACTTCTTTTGATGTTTGTATTTTATTTTCCAGATGGAGCACTGCCAAATAACAGCTGCGTAGACAGTTAAGCTTGATCATTTACAGAGCTGCGAAGGTTTTGATTGATCAGCTTAGATGTCAGCAATTTTGTAATATGCTTGGGCACCAAAGGAGCAGAGAAGGTTGGGAAATGCAAAGGGGAAAAAATATTGTGCATTCTGATTGTGTCCTTCACACAAAATTACAAGCATTTTCAACAACAGAGTAATTTACTTCATCCAATAGACTGCCTGCAAGTTCAGGACAATAAAACTGAAGAGCATCTTTAACTGACAATTTAAGCTCAAATCATTTTTGACTGGCAAGGTGTGGTATCATCCAGAAGAATTGATGCTATAGTAGTAACTTCAAATTACGGGGTTATAGTGTGTCTACTAAACATGCAGGTCTTATCAGGGGAGATAGGGGGAGGGATAGGAAAGAAATGGATAGCAATAAAGGCTTTCTGTAAGGTCTACAGTTAATTAAGGATAAGAATTTGCATACATATTTATACTTGAGTAGAACTCAGAATAAAAATTAAAAAGGAAGATTTTGACTGACACTGAGTACATTTTGTAATTCTCCTTTCAGCACCATTTTCCTGTTCAATCCTCTGCATTATTTTAAGAGAGGTCTGGGGAAAAAATGCATCTCCTTGTCAGCAAAGGAAATTTGAAATAACGTCATTTTCTGAAAATGGTGGTTTACTGAAATTACATGTTTGTGTTGAGCCAACCCATTCCACCCCCTACCCAAAAATAATTCAAGGCAGGTTGTTGTGTCAGCAGTTGTCAGTCTTTGTTAGTAAGCGTCAGGGCTGAGAGAACCACTAATGTCCTTCTCTAACTGATGAGTATAAAGGGCATTAAAAGCAGAGACTAAAACTCAGTAGTTTGGAAATATAAAAGTAAAACTCTCTCCTAGAATTTCCATAAGCAGTAGAATTGTTAGCACATTTTGTAATGGGCTTCTCACTCCAACAGAGCTAAATAATAGTCCAATAACTCTAACCTAGAAATCCATCCAATTGTAAGAGTTAATTAAATATTACAATAAATCAAGCAAAAAGAACTACATTGAAAAATCCTGAGCAGTTTAAACAGAAATGGTCTGCTAATACTAGAATATACATCTAACAAGTTAGAAACATGTGAGTTTAGAAATCCTGGAATCAAGATGGATGGGTTGAAAGTTAGACCTAAGCAGTAAGCAGATCCTGGTTACTCCACCCAGAAACTACCTTTTAGCATTTTCAAGATGAGGATTTGTGGACTAAAATCATCGAATATATGGCCTCTAAAATTACTGCTTCACATCACAAAACCTGGTCTTAACTGATAACTTTTATTCACTGGGCTATTCATATCAACACAAATACACCCAGTGATCCCCACTGGATCAGCAGGAATGCCAGAATGATACAAACAGGAATCCATTTTGTCTTATATCCTGAGAGCATTGATACTTGTTTTTCCCTGGTTATTATCAGAATGATTCTGTTGCTTCTCCAAATGATGTGTCTCTGGTCAGAAAGAAGGAAAGTTCCACAATGACTATCTCAAGTTCCAACATCAGAACTTTCTGCCATTTCTCTTTAACTGAATACCTTTTAAAAAAGAACACACATAGACATTGATTAATTAGCTCAATGCTTTCATAATACCACAAGCGGGTTTTGCTTAATTCTTCTTCTTTTGTGCACTTTTTAATTATGTATTTTCTATTTTAGAAAGTGCACTTCTTTTCTTTAGTGTTAATTTTCTTGCGTCTGTACAAGATATGGTGGTTGAAGGACTCCTCATTATAAATCCCTAATCAGGTTTAATAGTTTAATGCTGCAGAGTAATAAGGTGTTAAAGCAATTGACCCTTCGGATCAGCTGATTCCATGGAAATTAGAACAGCACTTCTTTACTCCTTCCCCCTCCCACTTGTCTCACCTAAGCAAAAAGTAAGTATCTGTTCTGGAGGGCTGGGTCCCCTCTACAGTGAATAGTAAGAAATAGGCACAAGTTATCTTACAATACTTATCTCAGGATAGGGTCGATTGCCCTCTGCACTGCCTACATCTCTCCATTGACTTTATAGGAAGCCTAAAAGAATTCGCTTAGAGAAGACATCAAACTTTTAGATGGATAATGTTAATCGAGGTGAATCCTTGCTGGATGTCAATATAGGATTGCTACAATGCTGGCTGTCTTATCCAAAATGTCACCTCCATCTCCATTGTCATAGATGACTCTGACTGTAAAGTGCAGATCAAAAGATACAGCAGATTGGGATGAGTTTCCTTTGTAATGTGGATTTGCCTGAGAGATACTGTGATTACTGTATCTATACAGGTAGTGTTAAAGATACACCTGTGCACTATTAACAGGAGGTTTAACTCAGAATATTTCCTAAAAAATACATCTATTCACTGTTCAGCATCATCTTCACCATTTTCCAGAGCCTGGCATTTTTATTTTATTAATGTTTATATTTCATTCATGGTATTTCTTCTCACAAACAAACTACCAGCCAAATGCTTCCTGGCTGATTGCACCAGAGCTTGTCTATGCTTGGCTTTCAATCACAATTTCACCATCCCTCTGAAAACATCCTTGGTCTTCTGGGTAACGCAAGCCCTGTGGCAGGCTAACCTATTCAGAGAAAAGGTCGACTAACTGTCGAAGCAAAGCATGAAGAAAGCAAAACCCGCTGCACAGCTGAGAGCTGTGAAGTTGCCAGGAGGCTGGGGAGCTCATGCAAAGAAACTCCCTCCCTTCCACGCTACGCTGTGCTTAGGTCTCGGGATTTTTAAACCTTCAGATTTCCAGACGCTCTCCTCACTTTAAATAGCAAACAGGAATCAATTTAACTGTCAACTGGAGAAAGTACTCAATATGTGAGACAAATGGGGATTTGGTTTGGGGCCCAGGGGTGCAAGGCAGTTGCCTGAGACAACTTCAGAAGACAACTGCATAAATAATGCCAAGCTTTTTTTCCCCTCTATATTTCTAGGTTTCCCAAGGAAGTCATCAACGTGACTTTGACAGCAATCATAAGGCTGGGCCTACGTATGATCTGCCAGGGTGTGAAAAACTGAGAGACATAACGCTCGAGAATACCTGAAGAGGACAAACCTACTGTGGGTAGGAGGTCTTGATGACCTTTCCCACAGCTGATTCACGCCAAGGGAAAATCCTGCTCCGCTCTGCAGCAACCTGGGCTTGACGAACCAGCTCTGGTTGCTGTAAATCCATTCAGCTCCAGCAAGACCTTCACAACAGCCAAGCCCTGGCAGCAGAGTAGGGATAAAGAAACTGTCAGAAAACCATTTTGATGGCCAACGCTTTATCCTCTGACACGGTACGGTTGTAAATTATACAGGAATTTCACAGTGTGTAATAGTAATATGCACAAGGTAAAAACTTTAAGTCATTAGCAGTATAATTTATTAGCTAAGTTGTGCCAATGCCTATCAATCAGACTTTAAGGTTGGTTCCAGAGAGGTTTTTGATCTTCCTTGTATTGCTTTGCTTTTCTTCTTCCATGGCAGCATTAGCAGGCGACAGTTACATTATATATCTACTCAGTGCTCTGGTGAGAGACCATTATGTTCACAGATCATTACTGACATCCTGACATTTGTCATCTCCTTTCATAGCAGTTAAATCTTGCTTTATCTGTAAATGTCACCACGTCATTTATTCATGAAAAAGGGTCACATTCCCAAAATAGTACACTCAGCTTTTTAAAGGGAAGTTGGTTTTATTCACTGTGGTAATCCTTGGACAAACTTCACTGCTGCTAAGTACTTAATTTTTTCCCTGTGCAGTTGTTTACATGTCCACATACAGATTTCAGGTTTGTTTTTTTGAAAATAAAACCTTAACGGGAAGACGAATGATCTGGATGAGAAAAAAAAGGTGTTTATTTTTTCAGCTTCCTATATTTAATCCACACGGGTTTATCAGCACTGAATTTACTGTTGCAAAGTATAATTTTAATTTGACATCGTACTGGCGGAAAACCCACTGGTTGACTATTTTTACTAAGGCTTTGGCATGTAGCTCTCAGCTGGACTGTATTTCAACTTTACAAAAACGTAGTTTAAATAATCCTTGATAATAATACTTTTTCTTTTTCATCTTCAAAGGTCTTGAAAGTTTAATTAATAAGAGTCCAGACTGACCCTGTGAGATATATGGACATTCTTGTCTAAAAAGTAGAGAAAAGAAAGAAAAGCTGAGGAAAGCAGGACACATAAAACACTCTTACTGTTTTCTTGGAAGAAAATAATCAATCCCACCTGCAGAGTCTGAATTTAGGAGGGCAGAGGCTCCCTCTTACACTGTTTCTGTGATATGTCATCTGGAGCTCCACCTTACTCAGGTTATCATTGTAGCACTAGCACTATTTCTGGAAAAAAATAATGGCCTGTGGCCAAATTTTAAGGCCAGAGTCTAGAGTAGCATGAATTATCTTAACAGTTGGGATCCATACGTATATTTATATATGTATATATGCCATCCTGAATCTTTCTATAGTGATAAAAAAGTAGCAGCTCACTTCTCTACAGAAATTTCCAAATCATTTTACAAGCCGTATGAAGTATATGCAGCAATTACTCTTCACACCACTCACAGCAGCTGCTTTATGAGCGCAGCAAAGCTACACAATAGCTGAAGGTAGAAAACAATAAAAACTAAGGGCTGAGTTTACCAGGGGGCTAAAAGGTCTGCAGCTTCTCTATTAATGTTGCCCCCTGAAGCATATAATCAACAGCTGGATCCATTTCTGAAACTGTCATTTCTCTTTGAACACAAAGAGAATAATTTAAGCTCACTGACAGTATCACAGAAACATAGAATAATTCAAGTTGGGAGGGACCTCTGGAGGTCATCTTTCCTGAAGGCAAAGCCATGTTAGATCGGGTTGCAGGGCTCTGTCCAGTTGAGTTTTGAATATTTCTAGAGAGCATCAACAACCTCTTTTCCAGTCCTTGACAACTCCCATGGTGAAAAGAAACAATCTTCATATCTGATTTGAATGTCCTGTGTTCCACCTTCTGACCTTTGCTTCTCATCCTATTGCCATGCACCTCTGAGGATACCCCAGAGACTTCTTCTCTGCAAGCTGAACACATCCATCTCCCTTAGACGCTTCTCATACACCTCGCACCCCAGCCTCCTGACCAGTGGTGTCCTCCACTGGACTTCCTCCAGTTTGTCCTTGTCCTTCTTTTATTAGGGTGCTCCAAAGAGCACGTGGGTGGATGCTGTCTGGGTTTCCATCTCACATGTGTCAAATCAAGGGGGAGAATACTTTCTCTCACTGCAAGACAGCACTGTTGAGGTGAAACCCTGGTCCTCCAGATGTCACTGGCAAAAAATCCTGTGCATTTCATCCAACAAGTGATTCAGGTTGCCATAGTTTCTGCTTCAAGTTTGTAGTGTCTCTTTTCCTGCCAAGTTCCCTGCCACTTTTTTTTTTCCCAGCATGTCTTTACAACTTCCAGTTATGTGATTTTTGAGACCAGCTGGAACATAAATGCTCAGAGCTGAACAATAAATAAAATGGTTGCTTTCAAAAAGTTAACAGAGTAAATTATCCTCCATGCCAGCTATCTGTCAGGGTCATTACATCTACTTAAACCAGCTGAGAATTTCATCAGGTATTTGACCATAGCTTCCAATCACACCAGGTGTGGGACCAGCTTTCCTGGAGAAACTTGTAGTATTCCAATTATGCTGAGTACTCAATTTAGACACACACTTATTTTTTAAAGAGTATTGACCATATTGTATTTTCCAAACAATGACAGTTTCTCTCCCCTACTGAAGATTGGCTCCTGAAATTTGTGTCTATAGTACTTTTTGCCAAACCGACAAAGGACGTCACAGAATAAGCCTTTATTTGTAACTCTTATATTTTAAATACTTCAGTATCAATATAAGAAAAAAACTGCCATTGCACAGATTTTTATAGGATTTATTAAGAATAGAGTATGTCCATAACACTTCCTGAATAGCTTTACTGGATGTTCTAAAACAACCTCTACTTCATGCTGGGGTAGGCTTCAGGGGAAACTGTTTCCCTTCAGGATCTCTACTGATTATGTTGTGCAAGAAAACAGATTTACTCTAAAGAAACACCTATAACTTTTGGGATGAAGGGTAACACATTGTTTAAAGATTTCGCTACAATAAGGCAGAGTAATGATAAGGCGAGTAATGATAAGGCAAGTAATGATAATCAAAAGAAGAGGGACTAGGGCTCTGAAAACTTATTTTGCTGTAGGTGTATACTTTGCCATGTGAAAAGTACAATGGATGTAATTCTGGTGTCGTGCAAGCCAACAGGAAGATTGTCACAGGCTTGAGTGATGTCAGAAACTGATACCGTTTCTCAGGCTGCAAGTAGTTTTTCTGTATCCCATGCAGTGTTCTTCTATGGAATCACAGAATCATAGAATGGTTAGAGTTGGAAGGGACCTTAAACATCATCTAGTTCCAACCCCCCATGCTATGGGCAGGGACACCTCCCACCAGACCAGGTTGCTCAAAGCCCCATCCAGCCTGGCCTTGAACACCTCCAGGGATGGGGCAGACACAGCTTCTCTGGGCAACCTGTGCCAGTGCCTCACCACCCTCACAGTAAAGATTTTCTTCCTAATATCCAGAGAACCTTCATGTGAACTAAAAGAGGCTACAATTAACTTCACTTTAGTTTACAGGAAACCATGTTTTTTTCTCTCTCTTTCATTTGTGCTGCTGGGTTTTTTGTAGCTTTCTAAATAGACTGTAAAGTCATATGTGCAGGAAATTATTTTGTTTGAAGCATATTACCAGTATCTCTGTAAATGTGAGTGCACATGTGTGTATACATGTATGTGTACAGAATCTTTTATCAAATATTAAAACGATATTGTGGATATTAAAAAAAAATCTGTTTTCTCTACTCACCATGAAGCCTATTTTCTCCTGATAACTACTGCAAACTCTGTTGACCCCTGGAGACTTGCACTTATATTACATATTACCTGTTAAAACAATTGGAAAAACAACTCCCCACTTAAACAGGAGCTGCACTGGTTCATGTGAGATTTTGCTCCTGAATTCTTAGAATTAATTTTGAGATCAAATGCTGACGAGCCAACTACTGTATTTTTTTATTGCCAGATTAAGAAAGTAAAAATGATCACTCTCCCTTCCCTAAACAGTCATTTTGTTTAAAAAATGCTTTTATTTTCTCTCAGCACTTTTAATCTCTATTACTTTCAGAAATATCCTACCTTAAGTACTCATGAAAATCAAAATCATTGGCTTCAAACACACATCTGCTTTCCCAGTGTTACTCTTAGCTTACAGCATGTTTGTATTTGTAGTCTCATCTACCCACTAACCAATTGTTTGACCAAGCAACTCTACAGTTTATGGTCTCAAAATATTTGTTTAAATCAAATGCTGACCAGTGACAGTGCCACTTGTTGAACAGTAGTGCCTATCATGTACGAAAATTGAATCACAATAAGGGATGCTGAAGCAGGGATAATCCACTTTTTTACTGACATCTGGCTTACAGCTATGGCTCACATTTCATGCAGAGACATCGCTTACAGTGAAACTGAGTGAGTGGTAAGTGATAAATGGTAGAAAGACTACCTTCTAAATTCAAGGATTGGTAGACATTTTTATACCCTGGTTCACAAAGATGCCTACACTTGCCTCTGGTATTCTGGACAACACTGATTACAAACTGGAGCACTAGAGGTGACTGCATAGAAAATGAGGGTAATACGTCATAAGACAAATAAGACATAACTAATGATGGATGGTTTCCTGCCACATGGCAGGCATTCAACAGAGGGTCTACACAGCACAGTCCCAGCTTAAATTCAGGTGCCCAGAGACAGGTAAGGAACTGCTGGTGTTAGCTGAAACCTTCAGATATCGCTACAGACACCAAGGAGGAGAGTTAGCCCACCCCCAGATGTGGTTCAAAACTGGGAGAATTATCAAGCACAGGGATGTCGGAGCCAACCCTCAGGGTCTGCCAGCAAGGAAGCTGTCTCAGAGCTGTCACTGGGCATTTCTGTGAGACTCAGGTGCAGAACCTGAGCACGTTTCTGAGCACAGACCTGTAGCTCTTCCTCTGCCTAGTCAGTCATTAAAGGATTTGGCCTTCAATTACAAAAGTTAGGGATTAGGCTAGCGCCGGCATGTGGGAGAGCAAGCAGACAGCTCCTATGTTCCAAGAATATCCAGATAGCTGGCAAGGAGTCTGCCTGTAAGAGCTCAGTCATGTACATGAAACCAAAAGGAAAGAAGCCAAGGCCGCATTGTCTGGGACTTACAAGTCAGTAGGAGGAAAATCCTGTGATCTGTCTTCTCCATAGACTATCCAGTTGTCTGTCATTGTGAAAAATGAATGAATTCATTGTACTCTTACTGCCATGCCCTTACATCACTGCACAAGTTGTAATAAAACTCAATACAATCAGGCAAGTTCATTCAACAAACTGGGCTCTAGAGAGACCCTAGGTGTATGACTGGTTGTTTTCTGAATTACTCAGGAGATTTCCTAAGCAGCAGGCATAGTAAATATGCGATCCCGCTGTGCTTTCCCAGTGGTAGAACTTTGGGTGTGTAAGGCAAGGTTTTCCCCAATAACTTACAACAGCTGGGACAAATCCAATGACAAGCAGCCTTGGAGAGGTTTTCCTGAGTCCTAGAGAATTTAGACTTCATCATTTTGCTTGAGTGACACATTTGGTTTTTAAGTGTTTTGCTGATTTCCTAACTGTACCACAGACAGGAATCATTTTGGTCCACTATTGCTGCCAGTGGAACACACACTGGCAGCGCTATTGGTCTACAGAAAACTTGAATTTCTGAAATGCTTCAGAAAGAGTTTAATTTTCCCCAGCAGAAATGTGTTCCACAAAAACCCCATCATTCAGTGAAACCCAATTTCCTTTTCCCCGCCATGCAGAATATACAGTAGCATCAAAGGGAACCATTCATGCTCATGGAGGAAAAAAAAATACATCTGTATATTAGGGAACCAGGTGGAGAAAAGCCAGCCTTTATATAAATGTAACATCTGCGGCTCACTCTCCCAGCTGCAGAGAGTGTGCATATGCTGAGGACATTTGACCAGACACGTACAAAGCTAAAAGCATGAACAGCAAGCCTGTATAGTGTTGTATTAGAAGTTTCTGTCGCAGCACAATATGTTCAAGTAAAGAGAAGACATCCCAAAATACATTTCACGTGTTAAAAAGAGTTATGTAGGTAGGCTCACAAGGTAAGTTTTATTCCACCTTCTGAGAAATGTGTTATGGTCTTTATGCTAAGTTTTGAATAGAAGGAATTTGATGTGAGATGAAAGATTTGAATAGTCCTAAGAATAGCAGAAGGGATTATTGGGTAATTTGCTTCAACACCTCTTTTACAACCCTATTTCTTAAACATCCCCCACCTGTGCTCCTACCACACCATGAAAAGTCGGCTGACATATTCCACAGTGTTTTATAAATGTGGCAGAATAAGAAAAGAACAGACCACATCTGCAATTATAACCTCCTGTATTTCAAGACACTAACACAGGTAACTGCATGCCATAACTTACTGAATCCTAAATAAATCCCTTTTCTGATCCTCTGAGGATTACTGAAAATCCAAATAAACCATCTGGCTATTACACATTCATTTGCCTAGCAAGTATTTTGGATGCCCTCCCATTAATATGTCATTTGAAAGAATATTTAGTTCAGCGGGAGATGAAGCGTCACCACACAGGTCATGCCTAAATCAACAGAACAGCTTGTCTCTCTCATAGCCAATCTACATATAATTGATTTTCAGCATCCACATTCAGTGAAGAAAACTGTTTCTTTGAGAGATCGAGTGCCACATTTCACAGCTCTCTACGCACAACTTTGGGCAAGGTCCATCTTCCACTGCTAAAGCATCAGTGAGAAATTATATATTGCAGCATTTCCACATGATGTTCTACCTATTGCAGCTGGGCAAAAAGTCATTAAACAAAGTTAGAAAAATGATAACTGAATTTATTAAAACCAACTTTCAAGCTTCTCTTTTCAAATGGCTTACACCGACTGTCACCCACATAGCACCATGTTCGGTGTTAGTGAGAGGTGTTAAGCAGACTCAGTTTTGCTCTTCTTCCTCTGCACATTCTTGGTTTGGGGAACAAAGAAATTCCCACATAAACTGAACATATGAACAGACATTTAACATTGTCAGCAGTCTGAGGTAATTTCCATAACAGCAAACTGCCATATGATACCAGCCTGGGCCACAGGACTGGAGCTGAATTACACAACATCAGTGTGTAATTTGGATTCCAGTCTGATTATAAATCTTAGCACGTAACTGCTTCATTGCTAACAAGGCATCATGCCACTTTGGTACAAACACCCACAAAACTGCAAATTATCTGAAACAGACTGGGTAGAAATTTGTGGGGTTTGGATTTTCCAAGCTCACCCACAGATAATGATGCAGATACATATACAGATCCTTGGAAACATCCCTGTTGTGAAACACTCCCTCCAAGAGGGGAAGGTTGCATAGCCATGATACTGTACTACCCTTTGGAAGAGGGGACTCCTGGATAATGCAAATTGTGGGGAGGAATCGCCAGAGACCTTTTCCCTCACCATTCTTCTAAACCCACACTTGAACCTGCTCCAACTGCTATTAATGTCAGTGGAAATCCTTCCTCTTCTTTCAGCAACAATGGCATTATGTGAAAAGTGCTTTTCCTCCAAAGACCAGAAGTTCTTGATCAGTTTTGTTGTTGTCCAATTTGTATTCTTATTCTGTATATTCGCTTCAGCATAAGATGTAGATGGATAAGTCTGGGGGGTAGCACAAAAGGCAGGCACAAATGTCAGAAATCTTGAGCCATAGGAGATGAAAATCACAGAAATGTAATCTTAGCTACAAATTAGCAGACAGAAAGAAACTAAAAATGTTCATTTGAACTTCTCCTGTTATCCAACATTACGATAAAGCAGTGACAGTCAGCACAGATTATTTTTATTTTAATTCTTGGGAGGTAATTATTATTTTACCTGAATAATCCATGAGTCATTTGAAAGGAGCACTGGCAGAAGGCAGCAAGCTTTCTGCTGTGCAAATGCATTGCTATCAATGAATATATAATTTGTGCTTCAAGCCTACAGACAGCGAAACACAAGTAAAACTCCAGAAACACACCAAAAAAAAAATTATTTTGTGGCAAATAATGAATTGCCAAGTCAAAATCTATAGAAAATATTAGGGATATACTTTTTCTATAAATGATGCTCAAGAGGGAAAAGGAAATGGGAGAAAAAAAGAACTGCTATGAAATGTAAGATGGGTCTTCTCATGGGTACCATTAATGGAACAGCAAAAGGAACACTGAAATATATTGCTCACTTTAATATCCATTCCTCTTGCCCTCTCTTCTTCCTTTATTCTTCTAGACACATTCATCAATGAGAAGCAGGTTCATGTTACAATCATTTACCTATCCACCAACCTAAATACATTAAATAAAAATAAAATAAAATTATACTCTGGAAAAGAAAGAAGTAACTGCACTCAAGCCTTAATTCATCTTTGGAATAGCATTTAGGTTGAGAAAAAAATGTAAAAAATCTATTTTAAAAGTCCTCTTTCCCTCCAAAAAACAGGTAGCTGTGAAGCACTCACTAAAACATATATAGAACAAATAGTTCTCTAGGGACCATTTCTAAACACATTTAATCTTGGAGGCTAAAGCCACCATCTTGCTAGTTCCTGGGAGTATGCATTTAAGAACCTAGTAGATCCCGGCTTCACAGCCATTCTCGTGTAGGATGGTGGCCAGGCGGACAGTGGGGGAAGGTGCAGTGGATTTCACCACGGGGCTTTATGGAGGGCTGACTCATGCCAAGTGGGGCACGCACACAAGTGCATTGTGTCATCTGGGCTAGTATGTCCAGACCTGAGTCCTGGGTTACGTGTCCTGGACAGGAACTGAGCATCTGGAAAACATTGCAATTTGCCAGCCTGCTCTGTTCTCTAATACAATTTCTAAAGTCATTTAAATATTTTTTAAAAAAATAGAAGCAAAAGACTGAGCACAATAAGACTCTGTGACCAAAATACAACACCAGCATTGAAAAAGTCAGGTTATAAAAATCATAGATTGAGTTAAAAATAATTTAAATATGGATTAAAATGTTTTTGTCTCTCTCCCTTGCCCTCTCTGTCTCTCTTTCTCTCTTTCCCTCCGCACCACCCTCCCTAATATGTACAAACACTCTAGTTCTTTCGCCTGAAGGTTCATTTTTGTCAATATTTTGTCACTAGATTTATTTCCCATTTTTTCCTTTAGAAAATAAACATCATCAGACTCGCTGGTACTAGCACCTTAATATTAGAAGGATTTAATATATTTCATAATAGTAAAGAAAGCCTAAGAGCTGGCAGCCTTACAGGGAAGGAACTTTAAAACCGCATTTTTTCTTCCTGTCTTTTCAAGATATTCATGCATTTTCCTCTTCCTGACTCTAGTCCCTTTTACCCTGCTCAGAAGTTTCTCTAAGCTGCTGGCTGACCCGGCCATGTCAGGAGCACACGCTGTACTGCACACTTTGTTGTTGCTTTCTCTTCCCTGCATCAAGGAAATAGTTGCTCTTCTTTGATCCTTCTCTCAGCCGCATGACTTTTAGTTCCATCTGTCCTGTCTGCCGTTTATAAAATAACATTTTTTTCCCCCAGTTCCTGCCAAATAACCTTATTTTGATATTTCCCTCTTTATGCTGAACACTCAGGCACATGTCTTTCATAACTGCAGGGTGGGTTTGGTTCATGAGGTTGTAATTGAAGGCCTAACTTGCGACCGAAGGGTGAAAACTTATGTTGTTGAGGGCAATTTATCTGCGTGAGTCCCATTAATGCGAATGGAAGGTAGGTGGCTAAATCCCAATACAGCTCACAAAAAATATATAACCAACTCTCCATTCTTCAAAAATAATACACTGGATGTATTATTAATCGTATAGTCCAATTTACAGGGACTGAAATACAGTGTTGTTTAATTTTGGAGGTTGCTTTATGTGGGTTTAAAATTAAAAGGGCGATTTGCTGAAGATTAAATAAAAGCACAACATCAAATCAACAGCAATACATCAAAAATAAATGTACCTAGATAGCTTTAATATTCCTTTATACTCAGAAGTAAGAACTTCAATATTTGTACTATTCAGGTTATTTGTGTGAATATTGACAAATTCTTCTTGCTGCAATAGGAACTGGCATTTGAAGATTACCAAGGACAAAAACATCCAAGAACTTTTTTTTAAGTTACAGTGGCCAATGAGGAAAGCTTCAAAGAATAAAAAATAGGCCTTCCACTTCTGAGCCAGTTGGTTTTTATTGTCGTTAATTATTGACTTGTTTATTTGCCGTTTATGCATTGCCCTACCTTTCATTCTTGCCTTTATTTGTACCTCTTTATTTTATCATCTCAATTTTTCAACAACTTACGTCAACTTTTTCTCCTCTATTCTGCATTCCAAGAACCACATCCCCATTCCGGATCATTAAGCTGTGTGATCCTTTCTTAATCCAATTGCTACATGGAGACATAGCACCAGAAGGAGTCTAGTGACAACCAGGGGGTGCAACAGGTTGTGAAATGACCTTTCAGTCACACCATGTAGCACAATGAGGCCAAACCCACTTAACTTGGAAAGAAGCTGCCACAGAGAAGAGTAGAACAAATAAGTAATTCATGAGTACCAATATATATCTGGAGTTTGTTTTACTATGCAAGTGGCGAGTTTTCACTAGCTACAGAATATCTTTCTGTGTATCCAAAAGCTGAATAATTGCCTCCTATTAAATAATGATCAGGAATATGCTACATGATCTCTGTATTTGGCTGAAACAAATAGCTTTTGCATTCCTGTGTGGCATATGGCTTCTGATGATTGTACTATCACCTGAACTCTGTATAACATATTTTCTACTTTAATTTTTTGTGATGTTAAGCAAAACCACTGAGTTACTCATAACAAGTGATGACCGACACTCCATCTGCAATGCAAATGTCTGGGAGTATCTATGAAAAAGAGCTTTTTCGCAGCTTCATAAGAAAGCTAAGAAGCAACTGAACAACTGGAGACATACACTAACAGAAGGCATGGGCAGCAGCCAGGACAGCATCTCCAGGCACTCCATATGTGGACTCTGTTGCCTACAGCAAATAAACTTTTGAAGCCAGCAGTGGTAGGAAAGCTGACAGAACGAATTAAAAAGTGGCAGCGGGGAGCCAAATACTGCTGTAACAGAGGTAACGGGGAACTCCCTGAACTCTGGGTAGGACAGGCACTAAGAGGGTTGCCAGTGACAGACAAAAGCAGCAGAGGACAGGGATGGGTATATAAAAGGTACTTTCAAGGTCAGACAAGGCAGAAGTAGAGGACAACGGTAATTACTACAACTACCATTTCCAGGAAGCCATGAAGGAACAGCTTCCCTTGAGGGATGATGGAAACACAAATTCCTGTATGGAAGTAGGTCTGGAACAGAGGACAGCCATGAATGTATGGGAATGATTTACTGGAAACATTCGGGACCTGTCGAGGAACTGCCAGAAAATACATCAGAAGAAAAATCTCGAGAGAGTGAATGACAAGTGGAAATGAGGCTCCAACTGGACAAAATGCAAGCATGATAAATTTGCCTAGAAAGTCCTGAAACCCCATAGTTAGGATAACATTACTAATTTTCCAAAAAAGGAATACAAAAGTTCTGAGCACGGTCCAGATTTGTACACATATTAAAGACTGATAAAAGAGGTGCCAACCCGTGACAGTCATGAACCCTCATCAAAAATTCCATCAACGTACAACCAGCAAAACGCCTTGTTGTGCACCAGAAATGGCTTCCTGTGTGTAGTTTTTCTATACGCCATTCTTAACACCACTGACTATTTTCTCATGTTTTATTATTTACCCTGTGAAGTGCAAATTTCTTCTTCTGTTCTGAAAGTCTTGTCACACATATACAGACACTGTAAGATAAAGTGATAGCTTTCTACACAGTTCTATTATAAGAACTTGAACATCAGCCCAAATTACCTGTCATCAGCTGTTCAAGTCTTCTTTCCATTACTGACAAAACAAATGAACAGCTGCTTGCTCCACAAACCTGCACACTGAAAAAAGGCACACTAATAAAAAAGGCTGTAAACAGCAAGCAAAATATATATATAAAAGTTCTAGACAGAATACCAGGCGGGTTAAGGACGCCTGCATTCCCGGCTAGCTGAACAGAAGGGTCTTCTGTAAGATGCTATTTTATAAAATAGTCTCATTTATAAAAGCATTTCAGCAGCAGCTGCTGTATAAAGATGTGAAGAAATAACTTGATTCTTTGTGGATATAAGCCTATGGTAAGTTTTTTTCTGAGTACTGGAAAAAAGGTAAAAGTACACAGGTATCGTGAAAATCATTTAATCATTAAATACTAGGACATGAGTTTCTATTTATTTAAGACAGTTTATATATTTTTTTTAAGTTCATTAATTTTTGAAAAAAAAATTCATTGTATAGTTTCATTTCTTTTCTGTGTGTAATGTCATGAAGGAAAAGGAAAATCTGCTTTTCACTTAATTTCCAGTTTCCAGGTTTTTTTTGTTAACAAGCTTAAAATATCCTTCCCTTTCTGGTCTTCTATTTCTAAACTTTTGTTGGTTTGTTGGGGTTTTTTTTTGTGAAAACAGGAAGGTTAAAAAGAGAGAGAGGAAAAAAAAGAGAAAGTGGCAGGTAAATAAAAATATATAAAAATATTTTTTCCCCCAAACTTAAAGAAATTAAATTGGAAATAAAGCANCACCTCCCCGACTTTTCACTTTCCTTTTTGTCCTAGTTAATAATTCCTCCCAGGCCTCTATGGAACTTGAAGCAACACTAATAAATATACAACGGTTCTTTTCTACCCTACGAGAGCAGGTTCTGAAATTCATAGGTTTCAAAGCCAGAACGAATAATTGTGAGTCTTCAGTCTGTTGCTTGGTGCATCCCGCGCCACAGAATCTCAACAGGAATTTAACCAAGCTCATCTCTTCACTTTGCATGGTAGCACATTGTTCAGATATGCACTCAAGTTAACGAGAAGCCTCTATATCCTGAGATAAGCTTTTGCAGCCACTAGCTGTGGCAGTCACACAGCTTCCTCCATACAGCTACCTCCATTGTAAATGATGTGCACTTCAATTTCTGCACTTACTTTGTGCTATTTTAAGCTTTCAGCTGCTGATGTTATGTTGGGGAGGGGTGTGTCGTCGTCGTCGTCGTGTCCCCCCCCCCTTTTATTTTCTGGAAGATTAAAGAGCCTCCTACTATCAAATACTTCCTCTTCAGATGAAATCATAGGTTGCAACCTCTTAACCTTTCTGGACAAACAAAATTGATTGTACTTCTTTAGTTCCATACTACAAAGCACCTTTTCCAAACTTTGAAATGCTTCAATAGATCTTTTCCAAACTCTTTCCAGATTGTCAATATTATTTTTGTATTGCATTGGGTTGATATCATCTAATTTCAGTTTCACTATCTTTCCCCATAGTTGATGGAGGGGAACTCAGCACCTTACAGTGATGTTTCACCTCACCCTAAGAAAGGCATTTTAGCTACGTCAGCTGAGGCACATGGGAAGGTGACCCTTTTCTCTGTTGTCTTTAAAAGCAATCTAGTTCCAACTCAAGTATTTTAATTTTTGGATGCCTTTCGTGAATCCCACTCAGTGTGGGCACCAGGGCACAATCCAGCTGTCTAGACATAGAGGTTCTATGCGATTTCAGACACCTCTGGCATCACACCTGGCTGCTAGCTGACACTGCGCCCATGGATGCCATGTCACATCTTCCAGCTGCACGTGATGCCTCTGAAACTACGAAACATCTAGGTATGTTCCATGAGGACAATTACTTTATGAAAATATTTTATGATCTCATCAATACACAGGACCATTTGAAAAATGATTTTGTATTCACTGGCATCAATTATAATTTAAATCTTAGTTCAATTCATCCAAGAATTTTTCCTAAGTAAGGTTTAGTTTAACTAAAGTTCAAGGCCAATTAACTTATTATTGTTAATAATTGGCCATGACTATTTTTCTCAGGCTTTTGGAAGTTCCTCAGAATATTTATATTTGCTAAAAAATTGGATTAATTCAGGCAGCTCCATAAATAAGTAATCTTCTTGACTGTGAATTATCTCATTCTGTAGATTTAAAAATATTTAGTGTTGCTGTTTAGCACCCTTCCTCAGAAGTGAGAGAAAATAAAATATTTCATTCTTCTTTTAGAAAACAGACGTATTTACTTAATTCTGTCTTTTCTCTAACAAGATTAACAGTTTTACCACGCATAGCTCTGTAATACTGTTAGCATTTTGTTCCTGCTTAAAGAACTTCTTGTCATCTTTGCCCTGTTACCTATAGATTTTTAACTGATCCCTTTAGTTTTCTTTATCAGTTCTCTCCATTATCTAATACTGATTTTATTCATTGCTATCAGGCTCCGTATTTTTTCCATTATTTTTTATCACAGACTTCACCTCCCTCTTAGCCAGAATTGCTTTATAACTGAAAAAAAACACCTTTTGTCAGTGCAAAACTCTATTTCTTCAGGTATCCAACACAACTTTTAAAAACTTCCCTCACCTATCAGCCATACTTTTTTCTTAAGTGGTTTTCCACTCAGTTTTGGTGCTAGTAGTTTTTCCTTTGGAGCGTTTGTTTTATAATTAAGGAATGAGGAATCTGGAACGAAGGTGTGTGTATAAAGTCAATTAACCTGCTTTTTTCTAAACAGCCCCTGAATCTTGTAATAAACCACAAATCACCAACTTTCAGAGAATGAAACCCAATTTTTTTTTAATTCTAAATTTTCCAAATAGAATTTTAAATCTAAATTAAGATGAAAAACTTTTGGCTCTTGAGGGCTTTTTAGTGCTACTGTAACAAATAAGATAACGTAAGGATACTCTAAGATTCTGCAGTCTTGCATGGCATCCATCATACTTGTCCCAGCTTTCTTAGACACCTGTGTTTGTGGCACTCTAGAGTTATTTGTCATTCCTTGTCAATTCCAGGAGTCTAGCCAAATGACTTATACAGGGTGCCAAACTTGCAGATGACTAAAGTTACATAAGAAGAATCCATCCTGTATTGGAATGTCTCTAAATTATCTCTTTCTCAAAGATCCCCAAATACTTCCTCATCCATTTCTTCACTAGATATAGGAAGAGAGTCTTGTGGAATGGATTGGTGATCAACAGCGTGCTTAAAAGACTGACACTGTGAACTGATCAGTGAACTAAGCACAGATCACAGCATGGGTGGCTGTGATTATGCACTTAGACACTTAGAGCATTGGTAAAAAACTAAAAAATACGTTGCCCGAATTAGAATCTGAATCCCTAATCTGAATCCCTCCAGATGCCAGATGACATAGACTCTGAGAAATTATTTTTAGGCACAGATTTAAAATATATTGAAAGCGGACCCATGGGAATGACTGTTGTTATTGGTTGAGCCACAGAAACTCATGTAGAAATGAAGGAGGAGATTTTCATTCAGTTAAAAGAGAAGTCGTGGGGTCAAAGCCTTAAACCAAGCTGAAACCAAGCAATAAAGAACTGTGCAATCACATTCATATTGCAGCACATAGCTACTAGTACATCATCAAATCACTATCTCAAAAGGATGACAATGATGAAGAAAACAAAAAGATATAAGATGACATTGGCATGTTTCAAATTATGTCAGATATCAACCCTTCTTGCTTGCTTAGAATTACTCTATCTGTGTCAATAATTGCTTATTTCTACAGTATCCAGGAGTGTTTCAGGAGCCATCAAATAGGGTACAGGAAAATCAAAATATGAATAATTGTTTCATATTTACATTTGGAAATGCAATTATTTTATTCTTTGAATTGTTTCTCTACTAAAATATTTTGTCCTGGAGTATAGCTGGAAAAGGTTTGGGAAAAGGCAATCAGGTTCACTTGGTTTTTATTTTCAAAATTTGAGCAAGTCTCAGTTTAGGATATGGCCTTACCCTCAAAGGGACTACAGTGCAATTTATGTTTGTTTTGTTAAAAAAGTGGTAGTGCTGATTAAGACAACTTGTTAAGTACAGCATATAGAACACTCTTGGGAACTATGTATCAGTTAAAGAACTCATGACAAAAGAAATGACCATGTTTCTGAAGCTCATCAATAAAATATTCATGTCCTTGATTCAAATTTTCCATAAGGCACTTAAAAAAAATTAAAAAGTCTTTTGATCATGTTATTTAGTGCCATGAGATGCCAAAAAGTAGAAGTCATTTCTATTTTTTATAACTGTGGGCACAGCATTGAGAAGATGCAGAGGAAATTACACACGTTGCACAAAAGCAGTTGAAGCAATAATTGGTAGATTTCGGTTCTTTGGATCTTTCCACAGTGACAAGACCTCCTCTTGGCTACAGGCAGCGGAAAGTCATTGTGGGTTTGAGCAATATGGTTTTACAATGGCTCAATGGAGTAATTGTTATGGAAGGAATACTTAACATAAATAATAAATTTTGCAATCTAAATCTGAAAGTCTGCCAAATACCCTGGGTTTGGCACTTTAAGTTAGAAATGGATCTTCAGAATAGAATTTTAAAATGAGCAATATGTCTGAATATTCACTTTCTGAATAGTTGAGGATTAGCAATATTTACTGTTCCCTCTGTCTGTTTATATGTATTTCTGTTACCATGGCATTATTAGCAGCTTTCTTGTGGATTACAGCCCCACTATGCTAATGAAATGACAGAAGAGAAGACAGTTCCTCAGTATGAAGACCTTGGCACCACCACCCTATAGGCCAGATAAGTAAAGGGACTACTGTAAAGGTAACGAAGCCCTGGAAACAACACCTATTGAGAAAGCGTCCATAAATGTCACAGAGCAGGGATCTTTTCAAAACAGTGTCACAACTGTACACAGTGAACCCTACAGTTGACTTATTTTGAAAATGTGGTCCGTGTATTGATAATCGATATTTTCCATTGTTACGGAGCAGACATATAAATGAATGCTTTCAGTTTAGATTGGATTAAAGGAGGCTGCGGTAGCGAGTGAGCTGTGCGGCAAATGCTCCTTCTTTTCTAATTGAGCCACTTGCTTTTGAAAAAGTCAAAGATCTCCCTGGTGGACATAATATGGGGTGTACTAGAAGGATAAGGTTAAAAGAAAGGAGGCTAGAGGAGTTCAGGGCACTGTTTATTACTTCTGAACATTTCTGAATAAAGGGAGTGTTAGCTTTTCAGTGAAGAGAATGCAGCAGTGTCACTCCTGACTGTACTGATTTGTAAGAATGTCTCTCCCCTTAATCTTATTCTTTTCTCTTTAATCTGTATGTTTTATAAACCTTATCTTTTCTCTGACCCTACCTTTTGAGTTAACCCCCAGTGTCCTACGCCTCTATGCCCATCTAGGTCTATTCAATCTTTAAAAAAACACTCATCATTTCCAGTAGCACCACAGGGATCAGGAGTGTGCAGTGTCCATCCTCAGGTCTTTCGGTTGCCTCTTCAAAACCCCCCGGTTCTGTATGCACAACCAAAAGGGTTAGCACTGGCATATGTTGAGTCTCCTGTGTTTCCTAAAAATTGAGATGAGAGACAGAAAAGGACAGAGAAAGGAGGGGGGAAGAGGGGTGCCGGGAAGAGAGGAAGAAAGAGATAAAGAAAGAAAAAGAGAAAGAGAGAATGAGAAAACGAGAGAAACAGAAAAAGAACGTGAGAAAGAGAAAGAGAAAGAGAAAAAGAAAGAAGGAAAGAGAGAAAGAAATAAATTTTCTCATTATTGAAATGAGAAATTAAATTCAAATTAAGTTTCATTTATAGGACCACGTTAACAGCAATATTGGAAAACCTGGATGCAAAATACAGTCAGACTCTGGAGGTTAAGGCTTCCTGGGCTCAGGGTATGAGAGGCACTGCTTACCTTTATCCGTCTGTTAGATAACCAGGGCCTGTAGCTACATTCTTATTTTGAAAATAAAAATGGGAAGTAGGCAAAAGTTTCGTGAAATGTCACAACAACCTGAGAGAATAATGATAGGCAAGAGATAAACGCACAAGTTCTGTGCAAACCTGAATCAGACAGGCTTTTAGTTCAAAACTGGAACTGTACTAGTATTTTGTCTGGTAAATAAGAGAACAGAATAGGCAATTATTGTTGCTAAACTAGAGTTCCTGCACAAACAAATTAATGAGAGGATGGTTCTTCCCTCCTTATGTCTTTTTCTTAAGTTTTAAAGAGAAAGACTTCACAGATCAAAATAGTAGAGTGGATTCTCAGGGCTGCAGAAAGTGTGAAATTTTCTTCAGGGCTAGGATTTGCTCAAGATGTTCCTTCAAAGAACCAAACAGGATTTATTATTTCCATAAAAAATGCAACTGTTGAAGGATAAGATGTTCCTAAACAGCATCGTGTTTTGGGCTGGGCTGGCCACTAAAATACTTAGTGGTTAGACTCTTTTTGCTATAGTAGATTCACACAGAAGCTAGGGGGTTTCGGTTCCAGGCTTGTAAGACACAACTGTACAGTTATTTTTCTACTTGTATGTGAAAGGACATCTAATGACTTTGATATAAAAGAATAACAGAGATTTTCCTCATGCAACTTCAAGCAATAACTGTAGTTGTGCCTTTTCTGGCCAGTGCTGTGTCACATTTCCATTAGCTGTGGGATTTCCGGCATGTGCAATTGCATTGGAAGGTGCATTTTTTTCACTTACCATCAAGTGGTCATCAGTTTTAATATGCAACTTGAAAAGCTAAATAAATGAACAGCCTTTCTGCGAACATACTTGTCTTATTATGGGAGATGACAGACAGCACAATATGGAAGACTGAGATTCAGAAACATGAATTTGGTAGGAAAAAGTAATTTTTCTTAGCTGATTGCAAACTATGATTTGTATCATAGACTTTTTCTTTTTTCCCCCTAGCTTGCTGTCTTGTCCTTATCTGTTTTTCCTCTTTGTCTTTCCATTTATATACTGCTGGCTTGAAGACATTCTGGAGAACAGACACAAGTGCAGCTCATCACATTGAATACGGTGTAAAAACATTTTTTTTCCCGTCTTTTGAACTTTTTAACTTTCTTTTCTTATAAAAAAATAATGAAAAAAATAAAAATAAATCAATTCCTCCCCCTGGCTCTGTTCCACAAATCTGTGGAACGCATTACTGGCAAAGGGCATAACCTTGCCTTATATTCTGTGATAAGGACTACTGGGCTGAAGTGGGCATAGTAGTTTACCATACTAATCAATTTTCAGTAAGTGTGAAGGCAAAGGGGACATTTGTAAATATGCTGGCAGAACATAACCTTTCCACAAAGACACCCATCAGTGACATAGAGCACAGATCCAGAACATGTCAAGGAGATGAGCTGTGGAGCAAATAACGCCATCTGTACTGCTCATGATGTTCTTGGACCAAAGTATCAGAAAGATGTAAATGAATGCCACATTTATGTTCAAAGAATACAGCCATGATTGATAATAATAAGCTACCAATATCAGTAGGATTTTTTTAACACAGTGGAAAATAAGACATTTCGGATGGGAAACTTTCATGTGCATTATCAGAAAATGAACAGTAGCCTGCAGAATCACTCAACATATAACCTTTCATTTCACAATATATCACCAATGGAAGAAATAGTAAATAGTTACAGATGAGTTCAGTAAACTCTTCCACTTAGAAGTTTGTTGTGTTCACCATTTGTAGATGAAGATTTTTCAGGAATTATGTCATGACAGCCCAATTTTAATTTCATCAGGATGATTTGGGACATTATCTCTCAGATATTCCAATTGCTGAAAGAACCCAATTCCACTTTTTCACAAGCAAAGCCTCTGCAACTTAAAGCATGTCCATTGTACAAGCTATTCTGGATTAAGGGTATGAAAGATTAATGAGCATGACTGTGAGCACACTCTTTGCATTGATGGGGAAAAGTTAACAAAGCCTGTCTGGATCTCCACGTAGGGGCCAATCAAGGCATGAAGTTCACTTTGAATTTCAATGGTGATGTAATTTGAAGCATTTCAATAAAATAGACAATTACTGACTTCAGAAGATGATAACTTACTTAGAAGCTACTCAATACTTCAGTATTTTCAATGCAAAATACATCGTCCATTTTTTGACCTCCATAAAAGCATTAAGATAAAATTAACGCAGACCATGTCACTCATACATAGTCATAGTCACCTCTTACTTAGATTATTAGGAATCTTTCCATTGACCTGAAAGAGAAAAAGGTTAGCCCTGTAGTTCAGGCAATTATTATCCTGAATAATTTCCAAAATAAATTCTAGTGGTCATTGTTTCAAAATCAAATTAATCAACTGTTTCTGGAAATCTCAGAACTGGGACTCTTTCCTTTTGTCCATAGATCTAGCAATATCATAAAATAAAAAGTTTCTTTGTCCTGATTCTATTGGGGATCAATGAAGTTGTAGGTAAATTAATGTTTTCCACTGAATTTTATGTCGCCTTTTTTAAGGTTGATCCAGAATCTGATTATTAAAAAGAGCTAGAAAAGAAGACTGACCTCAAAGAAAGTTGTAAGGGGAGAAATAAGAAAAAGATCAAATAATTAAAATAGACTGTCCAGGATTTTTCAACGTGAAAGTGCCCATCTATCAATGCATTCATCATCACTAGACAAACACTATATGAAGCATATTTAAGTCTCTACACCGTTGGGTTTAGTCAGTTACAATTGTTTATTTTGCTTGTTTATTTTTGCTTCCCCAAATTATCTTCCTCCTTCTATTTCTCCTTGTTCTTTTCTCCTTAAACTTCTTCATCTTTGAAATGGTGGGAAAAGGTAAGGATCCCCAGGAAAGTAGCAATTAGTAAATAGTGATATTTCTGCAAATAAATTTCCTCATATAAATATCTGTATGAGGTACCTTTTTAATAGGCATTCATACCAACAAAAATTGAAGTGAATGGCTATAGATAAGCAAACAAAGGAGATGTTAATACAGCTGAACTTAAAACGAAGGAAATCAGCAAAATGTTTGCATATAACATTTCCTTTTCTAGTACAGACTAAAACTTTGGTCTAATATTGATACCACTGTGAGACACAAAAAAGTATTTCATGCTTTACAGAGCAGACAGATAGCTTCTGACTGAAAAAAATACTTCAGTAAAAGGGACAATTTTCTTTGTAAACCTGTACTCCAATTTGTAATATGGGGGAGTCACCATCAAGAAAAAGAAATTGTGTATTCCGTTAGTATATAAAAGCTTTCAAAAGCAAGAGGTGAAGTTCAAAAACATTTCAGCTCAGGGTTGTTTTTTTTTACTAAAACATGAAAACATGGGAATCCTTCAAAAACCCTGCCACCAAATTATTTGAAAATTATTAATTTGCTCTAAAAAACTCTTCATAGTGTTGTGCTTACAATCTTGAAGACTAAGAAAGCTGACTGCTTACTGTAAAGAATAAGTACATTTTCCAATTAAGAACATACTTCTACAAAAATAGCAAAGCTAACTTTGTTTTTACAGTTTACCCACACGGAAAGTCTTCATAGCATTTGTGAACACTAGAAGAATAGTCTCTGTGATGCACATGGTGCTCTCATATTCTTTTAAAATGAAATCATGAAAACATGCTCAGGCAAGAGGAATTTTGGTTGAGGCAGAAGAATCGAAGAGCAGAGACATCAGTTCACATGCCTGCGCGTTCGTGAAGGTTGCTTTCATCTGCTGTTGAAGATACAGGTGCTGGCTGTTGGATTTTTTTTCTTTGTCTCATTCCAATTAGAGAGAAAACAGAAGGAAGCCAGTAGTCATTCTTCTGAGTTCTGCTAAGTACTTTAAAACATGATGAAATGAAGCAGCAGTGGATATGTTTGTATCTATGCTCTTTGCATTGCCAGGGAAAAGCTACCCAGGTAGGTCTGCCTGGATGCACGAGCCACCGTTATTGACATTGGGTCTGCTTATTTCGCACCCCTGACTGCAGCAACAGCTCAAGTGTGTAGGCTATATAGATGCCTAGCTAGTAGGCAACTGAAACCAGAAAAATTAAATCCTAGCTTGTACATACACCTCACCAATGCAACATTCTCCTCATTGGTATATCCACCACATTTTGGTATGAGGTAAAAATGTGATCATATTTTTATAAGCTCAGGGTATATGAGGTATTATTAACAAGCAAAGATTCCTATTCTGTTTGTTTTGCTGGATACTGTGAAACAAGTATATATTATCTCAGTGAATAGCATTTTCAAGGGTGCTGATTCATGAGCATTCAACAGTGATGCCATGGAATTACAAATGGAGATCATAGAAATACAGAAAAATTAAACAGTGGCTGGAAGATCAAGTATGGAAGGAAATAATTTTACTTTTTTGGCTTAAAAAGATCAATATTTAGTCCTGACAATCCTGATTACAGTCTTCTAGCAACAGGCACTAATTACTTATAGTGGCTTTTAGAGGAATCACTCATTCCAGAGTCAGATTTGTAGATGATGAAGCCAAAAGATACTCCTGTGGTCACCTAGGACAGTTTCTCACAGAAGTCAGACTTTATTCCTGTATGAATTCTTGATTCAGACCAAAAGATATATCTCAACAGGAAGATCGCTTTTAGAAAAGAAAACCCAGTCCTGATTTTAAATTTACCACTGATGAAGAATCCCTTAGTAAACTGCATTAAAAACAAACAGTTCTTGTTTCAAAGACACGTTCACATTTCCAGTCTTAGTTTGTCTAACTCCAAGTCCTAGATGAAGGTTCAAGTTGTATTTTGCAGGTAAGATTGAAGAATGCATTACGGCATCTTGCTCATTAAATAGACATTGAATCTCTAATCTGCTCTTTGATGAACTAAATACGTGGAACTAATTTAGTCCTTCAATATAACATGTTTTCCAGTTCATTAATCATTCTCATGACTCTTCTCTAAATCTTCTCCCATGCTATAACACTCTTCACTGGATATCAGAAATGATCCTAATACAGACGGGTCAGTGCAGAACCCAACAATACAGCAAGTTAATCTCTCTAAAACTTCTCATATCCTCTTGTGAATTAATGTAGTGGTCTCATTAACCTTTTTTGCCACAGTGTTATCTTTAGCAGCTCATTTTCATCAGATTAACCCCCATGACCTATAAGTTCTTTTCAGATTCCCTGCTCCCAAGAATATATTTCCAGTCCTATATGTATAACTGGCATATTTTTTCTGCCCCTGTGACTGTGTAATGGACAATACTGCGAACCAATTTGCCTGTGTTACACCTCCATGCAATCAAGATGCCTACATTTTAGTAACCTCTTCTCTTCATTATTTATGTCTTCCCCTATATTTTTCTCAAACATAACTTTTAGCAGTACAATTCTGTATTTTCTAAAAGTGGTAATACATGTGTAGTGAAGAATGGATTCTGGAGCTTCCTTGAGAGGATGGCTGCTTGCTAATAGTTCCATTTACAACTTGTGGTAGGTTAACTTTGGCTGGTGGCACGTGCCCACCAAGCCTCTCTCTCATTCTCCCTCCTCAGCAGGGCAGAGGAAAAAAAAAAGATTAAAAACTCACAGGTCGAGATAAACACAGTTTAATGAAAGAAAGCAAATGTCTCATGTGACAGCAAAGAAACAAAAGAAGATTTATTCTCTAATTCCCATTAGCAGGTGATGTCCAACCACTTCCTGGGACATAGGACCTTGGTACATATAGTGGTTGCTTCAGAAGACAAAAGCCTTAATAATAAGTGCCCCCGACATCCTTTCTCTTAGCTTTTAGTGCTGAGCATGATGTCATATCATATAGAATATCCCTTTGGTCAGTTTGGGTCAGCCTATGCCAGCTGTGTCCCCTCCAGCCTCCCACCCAAACCCAGCCTATTGGCCTTTGGCGTGGAAGGGTGGAAAGAGAGCCTTGGTGCTCTGCCAGCACTGCTCAGCAGTAGCCAAAACATTGGGGTGTTATCAACACCTTTTTATCTACAAATACAAAGCACAGCACTATGGGGGCTGCTATGGGGGAAGTTAACTCCATCTCAGCCAGACTCAATGTGCAACAGTATTTTGAAGCTCATTAATTACTTTTTTCCATACTTATTAATCCATTGAATGATTTTGTACCGTTCTTCCTACTGAATGAAATATTGTTTTGTACCAAGTCAAATGCCTTGCAGATGTCTAACCATATTAAATAGATTTCTCAATCAAACTTGTAGTCTCATAAAAATGTAGCAAGCCATATTAACAAATCCTATTAGTATACACTGATGTTGATTGGCAATAAAGTAACCTCTTTTAACTCGTTATTAATTTGAACTGCGTCAACCATTTCACTATTGTTCCTGAGATCTATGTCAGGCAAACAGGCTCATAATTATCACTCTTGTCCTCTGTAACTTTCCCAAGTATCGGTGCATTTATTTTCTTCCAAAACTCTTTCGGGTTTTTCTTAGGCTAAGGTTTCCAAGACTAGTGGAAAACAAGCAAAAGCACTCCAGAGAGGGATCCAGCCAGCTTTTTCAAAACTCTTCAATGGGAACGGTTAAATCCAGCTGAATAAAAAGTATGTAACTTACGTCTTGTATACATCAGCTTTCCTGTTGAAAAACAAAATATGTTTGTACAGAACAATATATTAATGTAGTATGATACAAATGAGCCATTCCACTTTTTCTTAGAGAGAGCAGAAATGTTTATATAACTCTTCATAACCAATGTCCTGCATTCAACCAGGATTATATGTGAAGGGAGAGAAAGAAGCACATTTTTGTCTTAATCTGTGTGAGGATCTAGCAATAAAAACTGTTTTCCACCTCTGCCTAACAAGACAGATGAGAAAAAAGATGAGAAAAGCTTTTGACTCTGTCTACCTTACATATCCACACAGCAGTATATTTCCCGTTAATGTCAAATAGAATTACAAAAACATATGTGGGGTGACTATGTCAGTAATTAAGGAAATTGTCATTTGACCGTGCATAAATTTCAGAACACAGGTGATTCAGCTTGGATTAGTTATCCAGCCTGCAATCCAGGATACTCACACCTATTTTCTGAAAGAAACAGAAATTTATTAGCTGGCACAAATCCCTCTCCATTAGGGCTGGAGCTAGACTATTCTCGCATACTGCTTCTGAGTCACTATCAGATTCTGTTATTGTGGAAGAATTTTAATGATTGTTTATTTGCTCTTGAGTTATAGACAACACTGGTACCATTACTTTCTGCAAGTTTTCTAATTGCTGAAAGTTTCGGGTGTTTGTATGTTGATTAATAGAACTGAATTGGCAGCTATATGTTCTGCAATCTACTCCTAATATATGTTCACTCTAGGTTTACAAGAAGGGTGTAATCTGCCAAATGTGCATGTACCTTCCCAATTCCCACAATACCATGCTGATAAGCCTGGTGATAAGCACTGCCAGGTTGCCTGACACCACCATGTGTATCCGTTCCACTTAGATTGGGGCTACAACTATTCTTGGCAATACCATGAACCTGTCTCAGCTGCCCAGTCTACAGAAGGGATATAAAACTACTTCATTTTTGGCTACAGACACTTTCTTTTCAGCTCAAGCTGCAGAGACTTCTGGTTTTAAGTTCAAAACGTTCCTGGGCTAAATCTCAAATGACAACTAAAATGGCAGCTGTCACCCCGTTACCATGCCAGCAGCATCTGAGGCAGTGATTTTCACAATAAAGATGGGAGAGCACAACATGATTAGGCCACATCAAGTTTCCACTGACACCAAGTCCGCCCTAGTAGAAGTGGGGACCATAGGTGTCTGCCACCGCCTCTGTTCCTGAGCATGAACATCACCCACCACCTCTTTCAACAAAGGGTAATTTCTATGCTGGGGAAGGGATCTGTTTTAAACATACCGTTGTACAGAATATATCTAGACGAAGTGGGGGTTGTATCTGAGAACTAATGAATTAAGGCAGGTGTATGTTGGTATAAAACATGCAGGGTTTTGGCTAATGAATGTGGCAAAATTGTGAGTTATTCTGCAGGGAAACCCTCTGACCCCATAGAACTGAGCCAAAAAGCAATTTGTGTTTAAAGGCAGCCTCAACTGCTGTGAGAGGGACCAGTGAATATATTATTCCAGTTTTGTAAACAGACTCATCTTATCCAGACCACATAGGAAACCACCCATCACCGTGCTTGAAACAGGCCTTATAGTAACAGAACATGAGGTAGAAAGCAGAGCATTTACTTTTTTAGCTGTGCACCCACAGCTGCAGGAAAACTAAACTTAAATCTGCCCTACAAGATGCTTCTTTCAACTTGTTCTTCAGACCTTCAAAAATAAAAAGATTGGACACTTTGCACTAACGTAATGCCCTATGCAAATTCACAACTATGTCGAATTACAATCTGAAGGATGAACTTTTTCCCCGTGCTGATAAGGATTCCAGTTCAAATACAATCAGAAAAATAAATATAATTCAATATAACCTTGAAAACTGACACCAGGTAGTTACTTAGCAAATTGAAATAAATTATGTGAAAAACGAAAGAAGAAATTCAACAGAAAAAATCTCTAAAGATATCCTATATTTCAGTCATAGAAATGAAGTCTTGTTTAAGTCATTTGCCAAAGACTAACACTCAGCTACTGTCCCCATTTCAGAGATCAGAAAATTGCTGCAGAGCAGTTAAGTTATTTGCACTAAGCTGTACAGAAAAAAAAATTCAGGCAATGTTTTTCTGGCTCCTATTCCTGTGCTTTAGCAAAATGTTTCTAATTTACTTCATCTGCATTATAAATATAAAAATATTACATCATCTGTATATGCAGTATCTTATTACTGATATGTAAAGTAAAAACTATGTACTTATAGTTGTTTTATATCAGTAATATAAATGCTATTTATATGATGTCATCAATAATATAAAAGATTAACATAAACTATGATTGTGTATGGCTGCTTAATAAAGGAACATTTTGAATGTTTTTTAAATTATGTGAACCAAAAGAAGGAAATACTGTGCAGTTCCTTTCTGCTTTGTTTTTTTTATTCATCTGTTCGGTCACTACTATCCCGCTGCCTTCTTTGTAAGGACAGGCTGAAATAGGTGGAATTTATTAGGAATCACAGAAGAAAAAACACAGAAATGAGCTCACCAGCCCAGAAGGAAATCTGAGCCCTCCCTTACAGACATTCCAGAAACTAGTTCAGCCAATTCTTACTGTCATGTCAGAGGAAAAGTGTCCTCCTCTGAAACACTGATAAGGAGCTACACAGAAGTGAACAGATAACAGCCTTGTTATTATACTATATCATGTTCAAAATAACCCCCAAATATTTAAATTCATAAGCCTCCACAATAAGGCTGCACAAGTTGCATGTGAGATACATCAGTGGGTGAGATGAGATAAGCAGAAACATATAAATAGGTATTGTGCAAATTGAGAGTGGGGAGAGGCAGAGGGAGCGCGATACAAAGAGACTTTTCAACACTATCAAGAACCTCCCCCTAAACCCCTTCTCTGCATAACAGTGGCATCAGGGGAGCAGATGACAAAGTGCTAATGGAATAAGGAGACATATCACAAACCTCATGAAGCTGGAGCAGGAATCTGCGTTATAGTCAGGTTATTGTGACAGTTCATATGAAACACCAAGCTATGAGCCAGACTACCAAGTGAAGGGTAATCATTCAAATCGGCATAAAAGGAAAACCTCCTTTGTTTTTATTTTTTTTTTTCAGGAACCTGTCACACACATGTGTCGCTGCATACACACACACACACACACACAGGCACACTGACATGCATGTAGTCATAATATATTGTAGCCAAGATAAGCAGAGACTCACATAATGCACAGTGCATATATATCAAATTCCAGTCAGCTGCAGGAAAAGAAAGGAAAAGAAGAGGTAGATTCTACAAATAAAAAAAGTCCATGATGTCACATCAAAAAAAAAGGACCTGAAGGAAATTCAAGTAATACTAGATATGTAAAGATGACTGAAGTGCTACTGCGTGCTTTCACCAACATACAATATGATTGGTTTTCTTTGCATCCACCATGAAGCAAATATATGACGCTGATTCACAGTTCTGTGTGCATCACGCCTCTAGGGACATGTAGGGGAAGACATAGTCTTTAAGGGGATGGTGATGGAATGAGCGCTGCAGTAAACAAGTCCCCAAAAGCGGAGAAACTGAGGCAGTAAGTTTGGACTGTTTGACTACATTGGTGATACAAAAAAGATTTAGTCCTGTAAAATAGATCTGGGCTTCAGCTAGGTCACCACACTGGTTACATGATAGTAAGTCATGCTGCCTTAAATTCATACCACGCTACAAGCTGAACTACTTTGAAAATCATCTTCTGGAAGCCATTTTAAAACTGACTACAATACAACTTTTTCCAGGATATTAAAGTTATTTTGGAAGATAGAAGAAGTGGGCTGTAGCCAATTCCTGGCTGCTGGTAGCTTCCTTTCTTGCACAGAAACAGATTATTTTGACCAATATACATACATACACTCATGAATAATTCCTGCATAATTCAGATTCCCAACAAAAAAATAGTAAAAACAGTGGTGTGTCAAACACAATGCTGTGCACAAAATTAAACATCTTGACAATCAGAATGTAAATTGCAATTAACTTTTGTAAAAGGTAGGGCTAAGGCAATGCAGTCATAAGGCTTATGATGTAACTGGAGAAATACCTGGCCATTTGACAACGATGATGTTCTTTCCATCAAATGTAATAAAGACTTTCCAGGCACCGAATCCTCACTGAATTATAGTCCCCAATGTCTGCTTGCATTGATATCATCATCATGTGTTCTTGACGGGTTGGGTTTGATCTAACACAGGTATCTGGAAAGAGAGCAGAAACCCCGATCCTTGGAGTGACTTTGTATATTCCGTTGACTAGAGAGGGACACTTGCAGAGCATGCCTAGACTAGATAACAAAATTTTTTATTGATCAAAATGAGTGTGATGAATCACACATATGTGTCTGGCCCAAATTAGACTCTTCACTTCCTTCTGATGTCAAAAATTAGTTTAATTGTGAAGAGTGCTTTCTTCCTCTTTCCTTATTCTACCACTATACAAAGTAGAGATTATCAAAACATTTCATAGGTTCCTAAGTACGAGAGGGCTCAACGGTGCACAGATGGCCAAAGAGTAGAATGTAACGTTTTTTTCTTTCAGTCTTCACTTGATACTGTGGCTGTGATTAGATGTCTAACACAATTAGCATCAACGACAAAAGGGTAAGAACTCAGGATGGAAAAGGTAAAGTACAGGTTTAATCCTACTTTGAGAAGCTGGATGTTTTTAAACTGGCTGGTCCTGATGAAATTCACCTGAGAGTACTTAGAGAACTAGCTGAAGTGATCTCAGAGCCCTTAGCAATTATTTTGAGAACAGAGTGAGGAACAGGTAAAGTTTCAGAAAACAGAAAAAGACAATCATATTTGTTATCTTTAAAAAAGTGAAAAGAAGTGTAGATCAGTCAATCTAATTTCAATTACCAAAAAAAAAAAGTACTGGTTCAAATATTCAAACATCTGGACGGTAACAAGGGGATAAGAATCAGACAACGTGGATTTGTCAAGAACAAATCACGTCAAAGCAACTGAGTTTTCTCCTACGACATGGTGACAGCCCTGTGTATTGCAAAGAAAAATATCTTTACTTTAGAAAAGCTTTTGACAGTGTCTTTTATAACATTTTTCTATGCAGTCCAGAGTCTTCCTGAAACTGCCATAAGGCAGGGACACAACTGATTGGAATACTATGCATAAAGAGGAACTGTTCAGCTGGAAGGATGTAACAGTGAAGTCCACTGGGGACTGATTTGAAGTCTAGGTCTATGGAACCCTTCCAATAATAAAAACTGCATGATGGAGTAAGGAATATACTTGCTGTATTTACAGATGATTCAAAGCTGGGAGAGGCTGAAAAAGCATGTGGATGACGAGGTTAGAATTCAAACTGATTATTATAAACTGGAGAAATGGTCTGAAGGGATGGGGATGCAATTTAATAATGGCAAAAAATCAAAAGTTCTCCACTTAGGTAAGAATAACTGTCTGCACAATTATAGGATGAGGAGCAGGAGTTCTCCTGCAAATGGATGAATGGGCTATAGTGGATGATAAATCGAGCATGAGCCAGCAATGCTAGGCTATTTCAAAGATAAAAAGGAAGCTTTGTCCTGGAAGGTATAAACAAGAGAATCATATAGAAGACAAAGGAAATAATCTTTCTGTTTATTTCACTCATCTCAAGTGCTTTGTCTAGATTTAGTATATCTTCAAGAAAGATGCTGACCAACTAAAGAGACAAGAAAAATCAGAGGGTTAAGAAACACAACCTTTGAGGACAAACCAAAATGAGTTGGTTTGTTTAGTGTAGATAAGTAGCATTTGAAGAGCATTTTGATGGTCTTCAAATATTTTAAGAGATTACTGCATAGAAGACAGGAGCAAATTCAAATAGGAAATGAACAAACAAACTAGCCTGAAATGCAGCAATGGAGATCTAAGTTAGATATTAGGGGAAAGAATGGTAAATATTGTTAAACACTTGAATAAATTGCCTGGATATATTGACTTTTCAACACTGGAGACTTTTAAGAATTGGTAGGCTGAACATTTGTCAGGGATGGTTTAGGGACAGTTGAACATGCCTTAGGGCAAGAGTATGTATTGGATAACCTCTCAAGATCTCTTCAGAAATGTGATTTCTTTATGATTTTAATGTGTTTGACTCCTGTGATAACAGACAGATGGAACATGAGAAGGGATTTTTTTTTAGTAATATATATGGTAGATCTAGTTTACTTACATGAATGTAGTACCTCTAGAAAATATTTATTGATGTGACTGTCTGCACCTCTTTGTCACACTTTGTATTTCAGAATGTCTCCAAATGGTGCCCATTTAAGTTAAGAAAGAGTGCACTGGAATTCCTGAAATGAAGTGGCAAAACTTGCCACAGGCACATGTGAAAGAGAGAATACCACCAAGGAAGACCTGGAAGATTGCTCTAAATTGCTTTAATGGGTTGAGGCAGACANAAGAGGGAGGGGGAGGAGCTCTAGTTGCTTTTGACATGATTTCATTTAACTCACTAGGTCTCTGACCTTTCAGCGTTGGTGGAAATAGAAGTGGAAATGTAACACTGAGGGGGAAAAATCCATGCAAATAATAACCTTTAAAACCACCAAGTGAGTCTTTTTTTTTTTCAAAGGAGAGAAATCTGATGATCCAATTATGCAAGTCATTAGGAAAACAATGCTGAAATTTTGAGACTAATGGGATTTTAAGTTATATTGACAATGAAAACCAATTATACTTTCAAAACTTTTTTTCTCTATCTGCAATTGCATTATTTTAATGAAATGGCATGCTAAACCTCAAGTAGCCAAATGAATGTTAATTATGGAAATAGTTGAGTTAACAAGAGAACCCCTCTCTTTCCATGACCTCATAATTTCACAAGTCTGAATAGAAGCATAAAGTCAGTCATTTTGCCTCTAAATTGTTTGATATTGTAAATATAGCAATCTTCAAACTCTTCAGAACTCCTACTTTAGAATAAAATTTAGATTAATTTTCTTAAGAAGTACAGTGGAACCACAGCTCAACCACAGGATGAAAGCAATTCCAAGACTTGGGAATATTTAGATAATGACCCAATTCTTCTAGGTCAGAACAAATTCTAGTTTAACAGGTTAAAACTCTTCTGCTTTAATTGATTTTTCCACAATCTATTTATCTTTCTAATTGGATAGTAAGGTACCAGGTAAAAAAAAATCTGTGAAATCCAACCAGTTCATGTAAGCAATTTCAGTAAGTGAAGTATATCCTGAAGATCAAGGGATGTGATTATCCCATTTGGCACTTGTTAGGTCACACCTGAACTATCACGTCTAGTTTGAGTTTCCCCAGTTCAAGAGAAACTCCCAAAAGTTAAAGCAGATCTACTAAAGGACCAGCAAAAGGATTAGAGGGCTGGTGAACTTGACATATGAAGAAAGGCTGAAAGAATAGGGTTCAGCCAAGAGAATATGAAGCCCCAGGGAAATCTAATCATGGGATTAGATGGCAAATTTTGCAAGGTTACTGAATAATTGGTAGAACTCACAAAATTAAAACAAGTTTTTGTCAGTTGCTAGTCTCATCAAGCTAATGGCAGAATAAATCTGTGATTCCCTAAAAGATATTCCCCACCGCAACAAGAAATTTTAGGCTTTGTTGAGTTGAATATGCAGAGAATAAAAGAAGCATAGAATAGTAGAAGTGCCAGAGTAGGAAGGAATATTTGGAGATGATCTGGTCCAACATTCTATTGAAAGCAGGCCTTAGCCTTGATTATTGAGACCCCTGTCAAGCCAAGTCTTGAATATTTCTAGCAAGAGGGATTCCACCACTTCTCTGGGCAAACTACTCCAATATTAAATTTCATTCTTCACAAAATGAAGAATTTGCTTCTTACCTCCTTACAGAATTTACCCTCAATCAACTTGTGCCCATTTCTTCTTGTCTTGTCACCATGCATTCTTGCAAAATGACTGCTTCTATCTTCCACATAACTACGTTTTAGGTATTGGGAGACCATGATTAGATTCCCCCGGAGCCTTGTCTTCTCTGGGCTGAACCCTATTCTTTCAGCCTTTCTTCATATGTCAAGTTCACCAGCCCTCTAATCCTTTTGCTGGTCCTTTAGTAGATCTGCTTTAACTTTTGGGAGTTTCTCTTGAACTGGGGAAACTCAAACTAGACATGATAGTTCAGGCATGGCCTAATAAGTGCCAAATGGGATAACCACATCCCTTGATCTTCAGGATATACTCCTGCTAATGCAGCCCAGGACACAGTTTGCCTTCATTGCTGCAAGATAATGTGTTGTAGGAGCATTATAACCTTGCCTCGATCAAGAGCTGAGTGCCTGAATATAATAAGCTGCAGGCAGCAGGGCAGTGGAAACAAGACCTGAGTGTGATGAGGCTCAGTACGGGCATAGATCAGCAAGTGACAGGAGAACAGCATGTGAAACTGATGGAAAGGTATACCACGATATCAACAGCAGTTGACTTGCTTGGCAGCCTGTGTCAACATCTGGCTATAGACACACACACACCACCCTTCCAGGTAATAGAGATCATGGAGAAACATCTTTACAAGGTCATCTGACACCACATAGAAACAGGTGACGTCAGGTGGGACCATTTCAGATCAGTGCTGAAACACCTACCAGTCAGTCTCCTTCCTGTGGTGCTGCTTCTGCCCCTGGTGCCGGACCTCCCTTTGCCTATATATAGGCTACGCCAGGAAGGAGAAGGGTTAAAGTGGTCTGACTGCTCTTTTCTTAACCTAACAATGTGCAAGAATCTAAAAATCTTGCCAATTTGCCTTCAGCAGTTGTATCACACATGAGTGAAAGAAGAGGTGTAGGCTTCCCTTCAGTGAAATTGCAATTCGTTTCTTTTGCCAAACAACAACTTTCCTCTTAAAATGTGCCTAGGTCTGCAACAGTATCAGATAGCTTACAGTCTACTCTTTGGCATATGATTTTGGCTGTGAAAACAGTCATTTGGCTTCAAAAATATTTTTAGGGCTAAATTTATTTGGAGTCAAAACAGTCAGGAGTGAACATAGATTACAGAACAGTACCCATGCACTACAGAAAATACATTTCCACCTTGGCCATAGAGCTTTTCTATGAATGTGGACAAATTATTCATAGTTTTGTATGGTTGCTCTCCCCATCACCCTTGAACTCCTTATTATACTGAAGTGCTTTGAATCTGGCATTATCTTTTAACAAAAATAAGAGAGAGTGTTGCTGTAGTGATCCTAACTCAGATACCCTGAAATACAAATGACAAACCATAAATGGACCCAGACACCTCACAGAGGTCAGAAAATCTTCCTTCTTAATTTTAAGGAAAGTATACAGAGAAACAAGTATTCTGCCAGCCCACCAATACTGAAAAAAATTATAGGCTCATAGATAATTTGTGTTGGAAGTGACTTCCAGAGGTCACTTGGTCAAACCCTCCCCCTCTTCTTGCACCATTTGTGGTAAACTGCTCTCCTGGGTTAATATACAAGTTCCTCAGTGCACCATTTAATTTTTGCTCTTGTTCTGAAAGTTGTATCACATCAGAGAGTTAGAAGATATAAAAATGAATGGGAACTTATCAGAACCCTGTGCCCAAGCCTACTTGCAATGTGCTTCCTCCAGTAGCTGTAAGATGCTAAAGATGGTTTTCCTTCAACATGAGAAAAGACACTTCTAAGAGTGTCTGGAGAGAATTCCACTTGCAGAGTCAGATTTTGAGACACTTGGTAGGTCACATGCATTTTAGATTTTTATACTAATTAATCTACCTCCAAAATTTACCTTAATCATCTTGCATGCCAGATACTGCTGTCCACATTTGCAGATACGACACCTCATTTATGATGTGAGAAAGAGACATCCAGGAGAACACATAAAAAGTGAGGCTTCTTGAAAGTGGATGGATTTGCTGATATTATAAGGACCTGCACCAACCCAAATGAAAGCCAAGAAGAAAACAAAACCAAACTATACATGACCGATATTACTCATGTCTTGCAATGCACAACTGGAAGGTGGTCAGAAATTAAGGTGATCAGGACAGGATCTGAAGCAGTACTCGGAGGAATGAGAACATAGTCCAAAAACACTCAAAGAACCTGGCAAACAGCTCTCTTGAATAAAAGCCAGAAGCTCACTGAATGTCCCAGATTAAAAGGGCAACCAATCTGGTGTCCATGTTTGGGAAGGCTTCACTGAACACTGATGTACTGATGTATTAAATCTAGGACTAACCAGATTTTTCTGGAGGTGAGGATTTCTGGTGTACTAGGAAAGGAGATGTGTGTCTCTTCAACAATGTCTGCAATTCATCACAAAGAAATGCCGTGTTATCAATATGGTTTTGTATATAGATTGCTCACCGAATGCAACACACCAGGGATCCTCCTTTCTGCCAGACTCTACCTACCTGCCATTTCTTGTTAGCAGCCAAATAAAATACTTATAAAAATACTTTTATTTCTAATTGAAACACACATTTAAACTATCCTTATTATCCTTTGCTTTACCCATACAAAGACTTATTTTTTTCACCCCAGCCTAGAATATTGACCTAGCTTTCATAGCAAGAGCTATTCAAAATTCATACATTTTGATGGGAAAAAATAGGTGACAGCTGCTTTTAATATTCTTTTTAAGAGCATCTATAACAACAGCTAGAGAATCAAGGCAGTCCTGTTAGCCAAGAGAAGTAGATGGGGTTGCTTATTTTGGTCTCATCAATTTCATCTTTGATTTTAATAAGACGTTTTGAAATGGTTGGTTTTCCCTTAAGAGCTTGCAATAACTCAACTTCGTCTAGGTGTCCTCAATTCTTATTGAAAACAAAAGAATTCAGACATCTAGAAAGTTTCAGTGCTCAAGACTCCAAACTGATAATTTTTGTATCATGTATTTATGGAATATAAATTCAATTTATGTTGAGTGTACGCTCAGCAAGTTTGCAGACAACACCAAGCTGAGCGGTATGGTTGACAGACCTGAGGGACAGAATGCCATCCAGAGGGACCTAGACAAGCTCGAGAAGTGAGCCCATGTGAACCTCATGAGAAGAGCTATTGCCCGTCAATGGATGTACTGAAAAAACACAGCTACAGACTTCTTTAATCTAACTGCAGGATACTGTTACAGGCAAAAAAATAAATACATCTGCATCCTTTGTTAAATTCTGCTGTGAACCTCATGAGGTTCAGCAAGGCCAAGTGTAGGATTGGGTTGGGGCAACCCCCAGTATCAATACAGGCTGGGGGATGAAGGGATTGAGAGCAGCCCTGGTGAGAAGGACTTGGTGGTACTGGTAGATGAAAAGCTGGGCATGAGCCAGCAATGTGTGCTTGCAATCCAGGAGGCCAACTGTGTCCTGGACTGCATCAAAAGAAGCATGGCCAGCAGGCTGAGAGAGGTGATTCTCACCCTCTGCTCTAGTGAGATGCCACCTGGAGTCCTGTGTCCAGTTCTGGTGCCCTCAGCACAGGAAAGACATGGACTGTTGGAGTGGATCCAGAGGAGGGCCACAAAGATGATCAGAGGGCTGGAGCACCTCTCCTGTGTGGACAGGTTGAGAGAGTTGGGGTTGTTCAGCCTGGAGAAGAGAAGGCTTCATGGAGACTTTGTTGTGGCTTTTCAGTACTTAAAGGTGGCTTATAAGAAAGATGGGGACAGACTTTTTAGCAGGGCCTGTTGCGATAGGACAAGGGGTACTGGTTTTAAACTGAAAGAGGGCAGATTCAGACTAGATATAAGGAAGACATTTTTTACGTTGAGGGTGGTGAAACTGGAACAGGTTGTCCAGAGAGGTGGTAGATGCCCCATCCCTTGCAACACTCAAGGTCAGGTTGGATGGGTCTCTGACCATCCTGATCTAGTTGAAGATGTCCCTGCACATTGCAGAGGGGTTGGACTAGGTGACTTTTAAAGGTCCCTTCCAACCCAAACTATTCCATGATTCTATGAGTGTATAATTCCATTTACTGAGATCCAGACCCTAGACACCTTGCACAAGAACATAGTCCAGGAGAAGAGTAACACGAGCAAAGTATGCAAGATCTGAGATGAAAGCCATATTGTCTATTTATAAGAGAAAAGTCAATTTAAATTTCCATTTTGTGCTAAAAAGTCAAAACAATTTAATACTGCCTTAAATTTTTTTTTTTTTTTCCAGGACACCTACAAACCTCATTAAGAAAATTTAAAGAAAGAAAACAAACAAACAAACAAGAACCCCAGAATTTCTATATCTGGCTGCAGTTTTACATCAAGCAGCGTGACAGGATATATAAGTTCAGTGCTACTAACATCAACTTAGTTGCTCCTAATTTGTGTTAATTTCACTGTGCAGTGAATTTAAGCCCTACTGCCGAGGCAATGGCAGAATGAGCTGTTAACAGAACTGCATGTGACTGGGTGGGAGAAAGAGGACAGTATCTCTCCAGAGCAGCAAACAACATGGATCTGGTTGAGTCCATGAGGAGAGAGAAGATTAACATGGGGGCAATTTTTCCACCAGCTAGTGTCCATGCTTTTTGCCTGCCTTTACCCTGTATTACACATGAAAGATAGAAGCATCTTTGTCCCCAAAGAGCAGAATTGAACAGAGGGCAGATGTATTTATTCTTTCATCTGTAACAGTATCCTGTCAATAGATTAAAGAGGTCTGTAGCTGCTTTTTTACAGCACACCCATCGACAGACAATAGCTGTTCTTCCGCATTCAGCAATACCACTGCTTGTGCAGAACCTGTCTTTGGAAATTCAGTCCAACCCCTTGGGAAAGCAACCTAAATAATGTTTTTAGTAACCTGTATCAGTTCCCCAAAACAGCATTGCAGAGAGCACAGGGCAGATGTAGTCATGAGCCAGAAAAGAAAAGGTTAGGAGTGGCTACCCTGGCATTGCCATTGGAGAAATATGGGATACCAGGTATGAGATGGGCAAAGATGCCAGAGGAACCCTATCCTGCATCCCACCTTCCAGCTACTCCCCTTTTGGTGTTTCTGTGCTACAGAAAATAACACCAATGTCATCTGGAGCACAATAAAGGGATGTATAAGCACTGTTGTGTCATAAGTAACTTATTTCCCTACTCTTTTTCTTCTGAACTTTGTTGTAACTCTTTTCTGAAGATCAAAACCCGATCTGTGTTTTCATAAAATATTATTAACCTTAGACCACGTATGTAAAAATTCATAAGCAGTTATCAATAGCTCCAGCAAGCTTTCAAAGAGAGTAGCTTATAGTCTCTGAGTGAAACTCATTTCTATTCCCAAAACAAAGAAGGATGTACAGTATTCAGAATAACACTATTAGCAGAAAAATTTAAAGATGCTATTCAAGCAACATTTCATATTTATTGCTACTACACAGCTATCCTCAAATGAAGGACAGCACAATCACTGCACCTCTTCCCTTACCTCTGCCTAGTCGCATTTGAACAGCACCTCTGGTCTGTGTTGAAAGCTTGGCAGTTAATTTAAAGAAAACTTTCTATGGCCACTTAAGGCCACGGGACCATCTCCCTCTAACTCCTATATTTGACCTTCACTCCAAAGACTGGTCAGTAAGTGAATCTTTCATGGTATCAACAGCACAGAAAGTTACTGTGGCAGCAGGTATGGTTACACAACTCAGCCCTGGGGTCATTGGGTTTTCAGGGATGATGAATTGTGATGCCTCTGTCTTTCTCCTCAATAACTCCTTCTTCCTCTAACCTAACAGAGACCCAATTTGGTCTTGTTAGCGGAACTATTCCCTGGAAGACACCACTGAACTGTTCAAGTTTCACCACAAGGTCACATGAAGATCTCATATCGTCTTCCACCACTGGGGCAGAGGGTGCAGGTGGGCATTCAGCTCGTCTACAGTCACTTCTTCCCAGTACTGAAGCAGAGAGATTGTGCTGTAGCTTGAACTCCACAGAGAGAGGGATAAAGCAGAAGGTAGAGAAGAGGCACAGAGGATTTGCACAGCAGAAAGAAGGTCCTGCTGCTGTAGGATGGGACATAACAAAGTATCATCAGAACATAAGTGGTGTTCGACACTAGCCCTGGTAAATCTCAGTACTTCCAGATCCTTAGACCGAAAGTCCTCATTTCCTGTACCAGAAACACGGACTATCCCAGGGAATACCACAATTTCTTCCTCTCTGCTGCTTTCTCCTTCTCCAGATTAAAAAACAGTCACAAAAAAGGATGTGGGTTTCATGTACATGTTCAATTTGTGGCGCACATATACATAATACTCCATGTATAAAACACTTCTCCAAAAGAGAATACATACCAAGTGAAAGAGGAACTTATAATAACCTTAAAAATAAACCAAGAAGAGTTATCATTTTGTTTGTCGATACAGAAACAAAGAACTAAATGTCTGCATGTAGGAAGGGCTCGTTTCTTTCCCAGGCAGGAGGGAAATCTGCCCGCAGCTCCAGACGGTTGAAGCACAGCCCTTGTGCTGGGTGGCAGTGATATAAATTTCATATACTGCAGCGCCATCTAGCCCAAGGAAATAAAATATCACATTGGACAATAGCTGCTGAAGGACACTTCCTAGAGCTAAATGTTAAGTTCATAAAAAATTTCTGACCCTGGATGAGACTTAGCTTTTTGCTTATTGTATGACATTTTAATCTTTTTTTTTCTCCACCATAAATGCAACTGAGCAATATATAAGCTCCTCTGAGATCTATCTGCTACAGGAAATAACTGACATATGCTATTTTCATTATTTCTTCATCTAAACTGAAACTTGTCATAACCTGAAATAATGAAATAAATGAAAACCCAGGGCATTTACATTCTTTTGGGTGTTTTTGTAGAAAGCTGAGAACTTCAATAACAGAAGAAAGGAAAATAAAAGAGATCTAATAATAAAAGAAAGCTCTTCCCAGTTTTGCCAGTCTGGAATTTTATTGTAAAGGGAAAAATCTATAGTGTATTATAGTATTGCTTTTTTATTTCTAGAAATGTCAAATGAATTTCTTAGCTATTCCATACAAAGTTCAGTTCAGGCTTACCAGTTTGAAGTTTATCCAAATTAAATATCTGGGTTTGGATACAAGTGAGTTTAAATCCACCAGGGGAAAAAAAAAATAAAGTCTTTCAAAATTCTAGATGATAGCTTCTTCATGATGATGTTCAGCTTAGTCAATTTCAAACATGATCACACGTCTTCTAAAATGTAGGTTTCCAAAGACACCATTGCTGATACTGTTCCACTGTTTTTCCTTCACAGTCCATATCCTATAATTTTTTGAGGATACGTTCATAGCAAGTGAGAATTAATTTTAACATGAAGTAGGAGCACATCTACCTTTGAAATTTATCACAGAATGAATCATCCTCTCTATTGATTATGAGGGAGCCTACATAACTAGTTAACTTCCACTGTGTACACCTTGTTTTACTAGGACAGACCTGTTTCTTCAAAGAGTGTACTTGAACCCCAAGATTACCGGAGGTATTTTATTTTTTTCATTTCTATGAGAACAAAATTTTCATAATTAATTTTTTTGGCTTCAGGCATGTCTTTCCACACAAAGGATAACCGAAATCCAAATACTAGCTGCATACCATAGCAGTGTTACAAAGTGGTACTCAGCAAGCCCTGAGAAAGCCAGCTCAGGAGTCAGAAACTACACAGGTTCCCTAAAAAGTGTTCTTTGCGAGTATAATACACCCTGTTCCTCAGCTAATTACACAAATAATTCAGAGCTTGTGTATCACCACAAAGCACTGTACTGTGGCACAAAAACATACTCTAACTCTTAAGGTAATGGATAAAAGCTTCTCCTCCAAGAAAAAATACCTGTGTTGCTGCTGAATGAGAAGTTGACACTAACCACACCCACATGAATTTTAAATAGCACATTTCTATTTTTTTTTCATAATAATACTAAAAACACCCTGGTGCACAGGCACTTTTTAAAAAAACTGGTCAGAAGGGCAGAAAATGTTATAAAGATTTGCGGCCACAAAGAAAACCAAGTATGTGTCAAGAGAAGGGTCAAGATTTCCTTGATGGTCTACAAGGCCATACCAACTGGAGACTGTGCTAACCCACAAAAGCTTTGCACAAATGGAGCTTCCCTAGACATGAATTCCGACCCAGGAACCCACTGAGGAGCAACAGTACCATGGTGTTTCACAACTACCCAAGTATGTTTGTAACCGTTTTTTCACACAGTACATATACTATCCTACTTGAGGACCTTTATCACATACATCCAGCAATCCACAGGTTACTTCTCCGTTTTAATGATACTATAATTACTAAATAATTTCAGTCAATTAAGAGATAATGATCAAATCTGCTAAGAGGCAACCTTTATTTGATGGTCAACTTCTCTCCCTTTCAAGCTAGAAGCTGTTAAGACACGTTTGCATGCATATACATGTGCATGTTTATGTTTGTATTGACTTGCAGAGCAAACCCATAGTCAAAAAAAGTTATATAAATCTACTCATATAATGTGCTATATTGCTTGCCTTAGCTTTCCTCCAGCAAATGAGGGATTTTATTATAATCATCGTATACACACCAGTAAAGAGGTGCAAGTTAACTTTCTTAATATATTTTTGTTATTGTTGCTTACAATGATATCAAATAATTACATTGAAATACAGTCATATTTTTCCATCAAAAATTATCAATTTTAAATACAAAACCTTTACACTATCACTTATTAATTAGGAGTGTTGCATTTATACATAGTACCACCCTACCATTAAATGTGTATATACCATTATGTTGGATCAGAAAGGAAGGAGGAGCTCTATTTTGCATATACTCAATGTCTAATTAGGTTACATATTTGGGCTTTTGACCCTGTTTCAGCTGGGAGCCTGAATTAGCAATTGAATTTCTGTTGGGCTGGTGACCCTATTTGCAGTGTCACAGCCTGAGCTAGGAGAAACAGGTCTTTGGGAACTCTTGGCTCACAGTTACATGTTCTCCTTGTACTTACTACGACTCCCTGGGAGACGCAATTAGGGTAGGATCAAGTTCATCTTTCTTGCACCAAACTCGCTCCTAAATTTCAGAGGCCTAATGAGGCAAACCTTCAAAAATAAGTTTAATTATATTAGCAAGAGAGGTAGGTGGTCGTAAAGGCTTTCCAGGGAGATGTCATCTATGTAATTCGGTACCTAACATGAGACTGGCAGATTCTCCCTCTGGAGTCTTTCGGAAGCATCTACTCTGTCTACTGACCACACAGGCAATTTAGGTATTTACTTTAGGAAAACCTACTGGTAAGGGCCATAAAACATATTAGCAAGTCAGATGCCTATGAGTGGTGGGCTTGAGCCTAGCTTTGTTATCATCATATTTTAATTCATATCTCCTGTAGGCTACCAGCATATACATTTCACCAATTTTGACATATTTACTCATTGAAAAAATAGGTAAAAACAGGTGGAAAAGAGAGAAGAGATAAGATGAGGCCTGAATTTAAATGACTGTCATGTATGAAAAATCGAACTTACGTTCCCAATGGCATCACCTCTGAATTTTGCCCTTAGAATTTGCATTTTATCATCCTCATCAAGATAAAAAAAAATGCTTCCCTTCTCTTCCCTTCCAAAACAACTCTAAACCTTGCAGCATAAAATATAGTATAGCCACCCAGGCACCAAGCATAATAAAATCTAGCAACAATAACTCAAATATGTGTCTCCTTGTCTGAGTCACTTTAGAGACATCCAGAAACATAAATATATGTTTTCCCTGAAAGGTAACAGTTTTCTTCCTTTTAATCTGAAATAAAATTCTGTCCCCATCTCCCAGGGAACTAAAGGTGACAATAAGAGCTTGACAATGTTCAGGAGATGTGCTTTTCACATTAACATTGCCAACAGCTGCACCATAAATACTAGGTACACAGAAAGTGCATTCAATCATTATAGGAGGTGCAATTTAAAATCTGAAATTCACTCAAATAAATCAGTAGAAAAGTGTTAAGGGATCAAAGTCTCCAAAACCTAAAATGCACAGCTTCTGTGTTCAGCTTTATTTGCAAGGAATTCTAAAATCTACTGGAACAAAATATTCCCCTTAATGTTCTGTAAACCGCTTACGAAATACCAAGCTTTGTTCCGTTGATCTTTCCTTTTCCTGTGCTACCCCCTTGCCAGACGTCAAGAAGCTCATGCCAGATGTCTGTGAATTCATGGCTTATGAAGGGCAGGATTGGATGAGTGAAAGAAAATCATGTACAAAAGACAAATATATTACCCTCCCCAACCTTCTCTCCTTTATCATCACCGACACACAGTTAAACGCGTTCCACACAGAGAGCTGGGAGCCAATATGAGCATCTTGCAATTATCTGAGATATAGCACATGCTGTTGGACCTCCTGCATTCAGCCCTGGAGGTCCTCCGTCCTGTTCCTGAGGATATTTGATATGATGGCATCAACTACATGCTCTCTGCTGGGTTTGCTCTGCACATTGGAGACCCTAAAGCAGGGGCTACAAGGATACAGCCAAAGGCACCCTGTCAGTGGACCAGTGCTTGTGCCCTGCTGGCATACACAGAAAGTGCCCAAAAATTTGGAGTTGCCATGAACTGCAGTAGCGATTCAGGTCAATATTCTTTCTATTCTTACAGCCCCAGATAGTTGGTGAAAGAATATAAAGAACAGAGCAAGTATAGGATGCAAAACCTTTCAAAAAGCGAACAGTGAAAACACCGGAGAGTGCTGAGCCAGTTTGTACCCAGGACACACGTTTAACAGAGCACAGTCCGACGACATTTCTGAGGTAGAACTGGTGACTGTTTCATGAAGAGATGGGAAATGCCATATTCCTCAGTGAACTGTTAACAAGAAAACAGCCTGAGACAACACTAAAATTATTATTCACTCTCCAAATTTCATAAAAGGAGTCTGATCTGTACCACAGATATTAAAACTTCTTCTATCGATTTATCAGTTCTACATATAAGACTTTTTGCTTTAGCATCCACATTCTTGAATGTCTCATGCAAGATAATTGAGGTAATTTCCTAATATCTCCTTTTAACAAAATTAGTTCCATTAAAAAGTGAAGATAAAGATGGGAGGGACAGCAGAAGGTATAGAAACTGCTATAAAACATAACTGATTGATTTATAGTCTCTTTAATAGACCGATCTAATGTGTCTGATATATCTGTGTCTAATTCCAGCCTCATCTGAAATAAAGAAGAAATGCATTTCTGAAGGATAGCCCATTTTTATAAGCCAGAAATTTCAAGAATAACATCAGTTTCCTCACACACATCTTATAGGCTGTCCTTATCAATAACCACCATGAGGAGTTAAAAAAAAAAAACAAAAAACACGATTACAAGAACCAGATGAAGTATAGAATAAAATTTCTCAACCTCCAGTAGTCCCACAGTGTCAGGAAAATCTAACCTGCAGTCATCGCTCCATTCTCTTCACACTTGTAAAACGTATAATTATGTTATATGTTTGCAAATCTTTAATGAGACCTGTTTCTTCAAAATCCAGTCCTAGACTTTAACAGTCACCCTGATGACTGTCCTGGATCACTGCAAACACAGGTAAGGATTAAAGCAGGATGAAAACATATTAGAGATTGCCTCAAAAAGTAGTCCTTGAGGGAGTGCATTTGTAAATAAAAGCAAAGTATGAGGAATTTCTAATTCTGAGTCGCCCAGAAGTTTTGCCCTTTATTCAAAATAGTGTATCAAAACACACAAACTGCCTCTGCAGCCTGACATTCTCTTTCAGTCTCTCGGTGCTGCTGGAAAGGAACGGTCTTTTGATTTATTTTGCCCTTCAGAGCCTATTACTCTTATCCATCTAAAGTACACATGTTCCTTCTTTCCAGTATACACAAACGTCTCTTGTTTCCAAAAAAGATGCATTTTTTAATGACTCCCTACTTTTCACAATATTTTCTATTTCTGGAACAATTCTAAATGAATGAAGTGAAAAACTGGCATATACAGGAAATTTAGGGTGCTTTCAACATAGCATACAAGGCACTGTATTGTAAATGACCATTTTATAAAATGATGCAGTCCTGTTTGATTTCAATCGCAGTTAAAAGTAAAATAAAGCCATTTCCTGATTGATTTCAGTTGGAATTGGAGATAGTTTTTCAATATGACCCTCAGCAGTGCTTAAGAAAGTGGGGGAAAGAGGCAGATAAGGCACTGAACGAAATAAATGGATCCAATCTGAACCCAGTTACTTCAGAAGTTGATAGCATAATGGAAAGGCAATGCACAACCAGCAACCTCAGCCGTGAGAAACTTAATGATGGATGAAAATGAAAAACGTCAGGATGCCTATTTATCTATGAGAATTAGAATCCTTTAAACAAGTTATGAGTGAAAGAGCTGTAGCTAAACTGGATTTTAAGCCAATTAGAAATGAATGAAAAATCTAATTTAAATGGACGTCATCTTTCACTAATATTAGAAAAACAATACTTTCTACATTTTATTGGAGTTGATAAATTTATTGTGACACCTGAACAGGACAGCTATTTCATACTACAAGACAGTTTCTTCTGCTTAACAAATAGCCAAAACTAACCCTCATTTTTGAATTTTATTTCCTGGTAGTGAATCAATCATAATTGTAAGTTATTTCTATTACTTTTACCTATAAAGGATGGTTAAAAATGAGCTGTTATTGGCATAATCAACAAAAATAGTTTGGACTTTACTGCATCATTATATCATTATATCTAGGACAATTCTGTCTAATTATTCGAAAGTTAAGCGCTAATCTGCATGATGTATGTTAATTATAAGGCGCTGGATTCTGGTCTCCTCTATACCTCTGAAAAGTTATATATCTTTACGTTCATAGCAATGTAACTGACATCAGATCTGGCCCAACACAACTAACTTCCCAACATGCTTTTCACATCAGTTGGCCATTGCTTTGTGCATGGCATTCTTACGAGTTACACTGTCATAAATTATCCTCTAAAAAGCCACAGGTGAGACAAAATTCAGGTTATGAGCTCCCTTTTCTCCCTTCCTGCACATATACAAGCAGAATACAATAGAAAGAAGCAGAAGAACCTGCAAGGTCAAAGATTTTATCGTCTCCTGGCCTGCCCACAGAGGCGGCTGCCCCATGCAAGGGCTGGCAAGAAGTTGTATGGTGAGGAAACGTACATGTTTTTGAACCAGTAGGGGAAGAAAACTTTAGGGCTTTATACTGCAGCCACCATGGAGAGCAGTGACGAAACAAGCCCTTCGAGCTTTGCTGATCCCAAGGTTGGACCTCAGTGCAGAACATCAAACACAGAGGGAAGAGGCAATCTTCTTTTACTCTAGCTAATAGATGAACTACGTATGGAAGATATCTCACAAGAAGCAGCAACATGATTGCAGAGACATGCTCTCCTATCATATAATGCAGTTTAAGCCTACTGAGTTCATGGGGGTTTCTGTGACACAAATGAGCGCTGAGAAACACCCTTCTGTATCAGAATTAATATGCTGCTTTCCTTGGAAGTAGTTATTGTACAAAAATGGTGCCAGACAATGAGCAATGATACCTCCAATCCACAAATAAATAGGGTATTTAGTATTGCTGTGGTCTATGGTATATCATTACGTTGAATTGTTTTAAGGTCAAACAGATACTGTAAGATTATTTTAAAAATGAATACACATGAATCGGATCTGACCATAGTGTGGGTTTGTTGGGTTTTTTTTCAAAAAGCTATTATGACAAACATAATCTTCCTTTCCTCCATTGGCTCTGATCTGATACCATTTTAATGTACACAGAAAGACTTAGATTATGTTAACCTCAGCATCTGTGGTATCACTTAACAGAAAAACTGGTGAATCTGTTTGACAGTAAATAGGAAAATCATCATTCTTCTTAAATATGCATTCTGAAGCATAGCCATTAAACTGATACAAATAAAACTTTTAGCTTGAACAATTTACTCTGTCACCCAAACTAAAATGTCATATTTCCAACTCTCAGTCATTACCAAACCTTTCCTTAGAAAATTAAAAAATATCTCTTTTCCTTCTGAAAGGAAATGCAAAAGCAAAAGCTTACCATTTGAGTAATTGTACAAAAATTGCTTTTCCCATCCATAATATAAGCTTACTTTAGCACTGAATGAAAATCTTCAATTGGAATGCCACAGTGTGTTACTTTAATTCCAGATAGGTAGCTCTTCGTGATCATCACTTTGCTAGTATGGCATTTCCTTGTTTTCTGCTGAGGACATCTCACCCAATGCTAGGAGCACTTGCCTGGAATAATTACAAAGACTTCAAGCCCTTGAAGAACCTCTGCAGGAGGAAAAAATAGAATAATAAAAAAAAATATCTAAACAAACTGAAAATCTCCCAGCAAGTTCTTTTTCTCTAAATGTTAACCATTGTTTCCATACTCCAGACTTTTGGAATGATGTTGCATGAACAGATGTTCCCCTGTACAGTCTCTTAATATGCTGAACATTCATAACTTCTAAAAAAGACCTTGGGAAGATTGTTACTTATGCAGCTTTCATTACCAGTATCCACGTCTCATAGTTTTCAGTACATTCCTCTCCACGAGAGGGGGTGAAGCAGAGCTGGTCTGTGGGACATGGACAACTGCTGGAAGCCCAGGCTAAAGAGCACCCCGGGCTCAGAGGCACAGCCGGGAGGTAAGAAGGTGCAAGAGGGAGAAAGGACAGGTCAAAATCTAGCTTCTATTGATGGCCTTCAAGACCTTAATAGTGGCTATGTCAAACAGTAGAAAAAAATGCATGAAAAACTATTCTGTGGAGCTCTGTGAAGATAGCAGAAGGAAGGAAACAGCTCAGGGTTGAAAGACAGCACAGGAAGGTGACATTTTTCAATCCATGTAAATGATTCAGGCTCCCATCAGCATTCGAAAATGAAAAAATAAAAAATAAAAAAAAAATCAAGAGACAAAGAGAAAAAGCAAAGCCCTGGGAGATATGAAGAAGGTCCTCTGATGCGTTACTCAGATTCATGTTTAGTGCTATGTCATGAGCCACAGACTGGCTGTTGGCAACTTCTAAAAAAAAAAAATCTAGTTGCTGTTACATGCAGGACCATAATCCAAGTGTTTTTAGATGAGCTTAGAGCATTCAGCTGATGCAAAACTTTCTTATAGAGAATTTCACTATCTACAGGTTGAAAAGTCACAGAAAGGGATGCGCAGAAGTCCTAGCAATGTCTTGCAAGTGATAGTTTAAGTTATGGCTGAATGAAAAAATACTTGCTTTCCCTTGGCAGTTACAGACCGCTGTAGTAACATCTCCACCCCTTAACCTCATTACTAATTTGAAACTGTCCTTGGATCACAGTTGGAAGATAGTACACTGCACAACCAGAAAAAGGACTATGGAAAAATGGCTCTGCAATTTTCCTTCTTGAGCAGCACTGGTAACACTTATATTACTATTGAGCCATATTTCTAACCCCATCAGGAGTTTTAAACCATCCTCCTGATCATCAGTTCTGTTGCACTGAGCACTGAAGAATGCGCTTAGCATATGCAAGGCTAATTAAAACAAAATTCTAATTAGTACCTTTCTGGTTTTGAATCCATACAGCATCATATATCGAGAATTAATTAAAAAATAAAATTAATTATGCATTGGTATTTGTCTCGGGTTATCGGTAGACAATCTATGTAAAGTATGATATCTGGTTAAAGACAGGTCACCTATTAATTAAGAACATTGTGACCAAACTAATGGATGGAGGTCTTAGTAATTCATAATAATGGCATTAATGAGAGCCATGACTTGCATTTAAAAGATATTAATGTGTACTTTGAAGAAATAATGGTATCAGAGCAGCATCCGTTTACTCTCATCGAGCCCATTACTTGTCATAAACACAGGTTATCCTCTTTGGAGAAAACATATTACCAGTTACATGCTCTTCTTGATGCATGAAGATCTACACTCTCAACCTGGCACCTTCTGAGGAGAGACCATGCCCTGTTTTACTTCTCAAGTTCTATTAATTATGTTTATTTATAGAGGTTGGGACAAAAGTATTTAAAAAGCAGTGAGTGCACTCCTGTTCACATTCTTCAGTGTTGAGAATGATATGAATGTAATCAGCATTCTTAATTATGTCCTTGAAATGTGAGAAGTTTGCAAATCACTTAGATGTTAAAAACAGAAGAAGAAAAAGAAAAAGAGGCAAGAGGCCATTTGAAATAAGGTTCTATTCCTTAGAAATAAACCCTTATTTAAGAAGGTCCTGATTACTGTTGCTTTACTAAGACCTCACTGAAACAGAGAAATGATTTATTTGTGGCATGACCTTGACAAAGCTACTCCCTTCTGCAAGGAGAAAATTGAAAAGTAATACCTGGCAATGGAACATTAGCACTGAAACTCAAATCTGTGTATTCAGATTTCTGTCATTTTTTATTTTTCTTTTTTTTTCTGAAGCAGGAAGAAAATGTCTCTTGAATTTCATTCATTTAAGATTCAAACCTCTCAGGTACAGAGCAGTGTTGGAAAATGCTGAGCACAATTAATTTTTCCCACCATCACCACAACCATCCCCTCTGGGATATGAAGAAGCATTGGCCCAGCTTCCTGCAGGGTCACATTTTAGTAATTAGTTACTTAATCCAGCTCTTTATGAAGTCAACGGGAATCTTTCTCTTGATTTCGGTAGAACTGTACTGGGCTCTCAATAAGTTCAGCGTGAGTTTCCTCCGCATAAAGACTGTAGGATTTGCCATTAGGCTAATTGCTGTCTTCTGAGGGGCCAGATTTTGCAAACTGAAGAATTCTCTCAGCTCTTGCTGAAATCAATGGGATTCACAGGAGGTGCTAAGTTGCAAGTTCAACACCCCATCTGTATCCTGCCTTTTGCAGCAGCCATAAAATTATGCTAGGAGACTGGATTATGACAGTCTTGTGCAAGCAGATATGCTTAATGACTCTTTTAGCTAATCTGCACAACTGCCTCAGTACATAGGACATGGTTCTTAAAAATACTTGCCAGTGTGCACAGCAAATGCTTTAAAGGTTAAAAATCTCTAATTAAATACATGAAACAGGGCTTTGGGGGAAACAAAAAGCCCAGCATACAATAAGCATCCTCGAAAAATATGAGGTAGAGCAAGATCATCATATTCTGCCCCAAGGTAGCTCATATATTTCTACCATTTTACACATCTCATATTAATAGGCCAACTGACTAAGAAATAGAGTAACAGTGGCCAAACCACAGATAAAACTCCAGGAGAATTTCTGACAGATTGCAACATAATTCCACTCTTTTTGTTTATTTGTTTGTTTGTATTTTAGTTGCCAGATCCTTTCACAGATCCATTTTTAATGCAGAAATTTATTATTTGTTCCTTTAATGGTTTCATAAAATATTTACCATGGTCTGTTTAAATAAAGGAATGACATCATGCATAAAAAATGAAAAATAATGTGTCTGTAATAAGCTAGAGGTTACATTTAATGAAACAATGCCCATAAATGAAATTTCATTGTGAGTGCTGATGATGCTCATTTCAGATGAATGCACTTTGTATTTATTAGTTTTAAGCGTGTTCATCCTCAGCTTCTGTAATCAGAATTACAATATCCACTCAGATGAGAAAAGTAATTAAATCATTAAGACATACTTTCTTAGGGCTGGATGATTCTTTGGATATGCAACAGTTGGCTGGCTCCTGCCCTAAGCCCCTAGTGCAATAGATTAATTGTTTTCTCATTATTTTCCAGGGGGTATCTATCCTCATAACAATATGCATGTACATTCTGAGCAAAGGCTACGTGCCTCATGCACAATCCAGCAACAGTGTATATATCTTTGGGCTACTGGCACGAAAGGCAGCAGATTCCTTGTCCGAACGGCCATGGAAAATTACTTGCCAGATCATGCTTGAGGCAAGACTCATGGACATATTGTCAAAGTTCAGTAGACATTGGACCCTGACTGTATTTGTTTAACCTATGTTCAGTGGATTAGTTGCAAAGCTGTACATAGAGAATTCACTTTATACACAAAATTTTGGTAGAACCTACTCCACAGAAGGCTAAATTATGAAGCCTGCATTCATATATTCAATTACTTTGTCTTTACGTTTTGCAAGTTTTCCAGCAAATACTATGGAAAAGTTCAGGAGATTCATAGTCCTTTAACGTTTGCACAAATATTATAAATGAGTCTAAGGGCAGAGTGGGACCATGCCTATTGAGAATATTATCATGCAGTCCCCTCACAGCATCAGCCCTGTGCCACAACAAAAGAAAGTTTCAATACCCTCCACTCATCCCCATCTCCCACATCTCACTCCCATGCTGTTTGCATTGCCCATGTACAGATTACGAAAACCAACATTGCCAAGACAGGAACCAGATATTGTTACATTCATAGTTGGGTAACAGGAGCTGATGGAAGGGTTAACAACTTTCTAGCATTATTTACAAATACACTCTTATTTTGGTGCCTCAATCAGTCCTTAGCGAGGGAATTTCCAAAGGTCACCCTCCCAGAGTTAAGCTCCTAAGTGTTCTTTGCATGTATCCCTGGTTCACGTATGCACCTGTAAAGCCCCCGTACTAGTGCCTGAAGTCCTCTAATTTTAGATGTATACAAGGAAGGTACCTACACCTCAGCTAGTCACCTTGTGTTCTCTTTATAGTCAATGAAAAGAAATGACAAAGAGCTGTGGTTCATACATGCAGGGAGAAGACACGAAAAGCCACAGCTCAGTTAGAGTTGAAACTGGCCAGTGTTGTGTCAGATCACAATACGGGCTTTTTAAAAATATGTTAATAGCAAGAGGAGGTCTAAAGAAAACATTGGACTGATACTGTTGAAGATGGTCATCTGACTAATAGGAATGAAGAAAAAGCAGAGGTATTCAATGTTTTGGTTTTTTTTTTTTTGCCTCAGTCTTTAATGATACTGATAGACCTTGGGTTGCCTGGTCCACTGAGCTGGAGAACCATGAGTGTTGGGAACAATGACTTTCCATTTGTGGACACTGAAATTGTAAAGGGACCAGCTGTATGAGCTGAAAGTTCACAAGTCCACAGAGTCTGATGAAAGGATGTTATGGCAGGACGCCTCTTGATCATCTACCAAAAGTCTTGGGAGTCTGGGGAGGTCCTTGCTGACTGGAAGCTAGCCAATGTTAATCCAGTTTACAAGAAGGGTGTGATGGTAGACTCAGGAAACCACAGACCTGTTAATCTAGCTTTAGTTCCTGGAAAAATGATGGAGAAGATTATAGTGGGTACTGTTGAAAGGCATTTAAAGAATAATGTAATCATCACTGGGGGTTGGGTTAGATAACCTTTAAAGGTCCCTTCCGACCCAAACCATTCTATGATTCCATGATCAAGCACAGTCATCATGGGATCACAAAGGGAAAGTCCTGTCTAACTAATTTGATAGATTTCTATGATGAGGTCACCCACTTACCGGATGAAGGGAAGGCGGTAGATGTAGTTTTTCTGGATTTTAGTAAGGCTTTTGGTACTGT
>VZSZ01006430.1:29489-46168 GCA_013398815.1 Ibidorhyncha struthersii | reverse complement strand
TGCGCCGCGGCGCCCCCCGCCCCGCCCCGCCGCCGGCGCGCTCTGCCGCTCCGGCTTGTGTTTCTTCCTCCTCAAAAAAGTGTGTTTTTCGTAAAAAAAACGTGACCGCGGCACCCCGTTTCGTAGCAGTGTTGCTGGCGACAGAAGATGGTTTTGTCTGTCGGCGTTTGTTTTAGGTGAGAGTTAAAATGAGCTTCAAGCCAGCCGATAATCCCCGAGTTTGGGGATTGCACACAGAGCTGGGCGGTGAGATTTTTATTTTTCGTTTTGAATTAAAAAGTTGCTCCTGGCAGCACTGTCACAGTGACAGCGGATTCGTGTTCCTGAGACGGTTTTTCTTCAAGGTAGTGCAAAACGGAGCTAATGCGGAGACATCTTCTCAGCGGAAATTAGCTTTGAAGAGAAGCAAGTAACACAAAGTAGCCACTCACCTCTCTATCTGGGTTATGATTTGTTTCCCATAATACGGCTTCATCTCTTCAAAATAATGAAACCTTTGGAGGTAGTGCCGCATTTAGCGCTACTGGGAGCTAATAAAAAGTAAAGGAAAGACGGTTTTCACTAGAAACGTTAATGTGAAAAACAAATCAGGAGGTACCTCCAACACGTCGTAAGAACATAGAGAAGTTCTTTCACTCTTTCCCTCAGTTTTCCGTGTATTAATACTTTGATGAACGATAGTCCCACTTTTTTCTCCAAAATGCTTCTTTTTGATTAAGCCCAATAGGTAAATACATTCATTTGTATGTTCTTATTTTAAGATAGGGTTTATTTTCGTGCTTACTTTTACACTGTACTTCAGGCATTTTGTCAGCCAGAATCAGCAGTTGTGCAAAAAAAATAAGCAAAATATTAGGTGCATGTTTTCTTTATGAAAAACAGAGGTTAGGCTGCAGGCAATTCTTTAATAAAATCATATAAATTAAATGCATTTAATTTATATTCAATTAAATATTATTTCTTTAATAAAATGCTATAAATCAAGTGGCTTAATCAAGAATTATGTCCTCAGAACTGCCGAGATAAATTTGGGCATGGCTTTTTCCAACCCATGAGTTCCGTGATGTGGCATGAACTGAATACAAATAAAATTCTTTTTCCTTGGGATGAGTTGGGCAGAGGAGTGTCGTGTTCGAAAATATGTAGTACAATGTGGGAAAGAATAGGAGACCTTGCTGATTATTTCATATGATTGACAATGCAGTCATTTAACTTCTTTCATTTTTTTCTTTTGATCATATAATATGACACGCTGTCTTTTGATAATATAATATTACACCCCATCTTGTCGAGTTTTGGCAATGGGGGGGGTCAGTTTTAAGAGTTTGTCAGCGGTGCAGGTTTACCATGACTAAGGTGCACCTCAAGTGTGAGAAACTGCCAAGAGATGTGGTAGCATTTCAGAGGGTCTTTTGTCTAGAGAAGACAAACAGCAGAATCACATCACATGCAAGAGTATAAAAACGGAAGATCATGTGGATTTGGAAGCATTGTCTGTACTGATGCTATATTTTACAATAGTTTCACCTGCTGACCTCGCTGGGGATTGTGGGTTGTGACCTACATTGTCACAGAAGTTAATCTCTTGGGAAGGACACATACCATTGAGGAGAAATTTCTGGGGGTTACTTCTGTAGGATACATGTTTCCTTCAAATCCTGTAACTTACTGCCTTCTATTCACTCCTATCAGAGTCAGTCCACTGGTAGCTTTACCTCTAAATTCTTTTGATCCTCTGCAAATGCATTTTCCTAGGTTTAAGCTAGGCCTCTATCCTTCTTCCAAACAGCTGCTGTAGCAGCACAATCCTGGAGCAGTCTCTATGCTCTCCTAAAAATTCCTTTTTCTGGCGCTCCAGTATTTTGACCACATATCTGGACTTCTTAATTTTGGTGGGTTTTTTTTACAGTCATTGACAGTTTTAGGCTTAGCAAAGGAGGAAATGCAAAGAGATCTTGCTAATGTTAGCAGGTGGAGGAGAGGAAGGAAAAAATAAGTTTGCAAGTGTCCTTTAGTTCCTTTAATTTAATGGGCAGCCTTCTTTAAAGAAAAGAATATTAGTTATTTCAAATATTATCTTAACCTTTTTTTTCTGATAGAAAGCTTTATAAAATGATGTATTCAGCAAATGACAGAGTTACTTCCACCTCCTATTTCCCTGAAAATAATAGACAAATAAGCAAAATATTTATTAAAATTAAAAAGATTTTTGGAAAGGCAGAAGGTATTGCTCACAGTGGACTGTGATATTTGGACATGTCTGAAATTTCTCAGAACTTCAGGCAGAAATATGAGGATTCATTTTTCTCCTACTCTGATGTTTGATAAATGCTTTCATGAAGATCCTTTTGAGCCTAAGTGACTGTAGAATCATGGAATGATTTGGGTCAGAAGAGACATACAGAGATCACCTAGTCCGGTCTCCCTGCCATGGGCAGGGATATCTTCCACTAGATCAGGTTGCTCAAAGCCCCGTCCAGCCTGACCTTGAACACTTCTGAGGATGGAGCATCCACAACTTATCTCAGCAACCTGTTCCTGTGTCCTACCACCCTCATTGTAAAACATTTCTTCTGTATGTCCAATCTAAATCTATGTTCTTTCAGTTTAAACTGTTGCCTGTTGTCCTGTCGCTACAGGCCCTTGTGGAATATCTCCAGTTTTCTTATAAGCTCTTTACATATTAAAAGGCCACAATAGGGTCTCACCACACCATTCTCTTCTCTAGGCTGAACAATCCCAATTCTCTCTGTCTTTCTTCATAGGAGAGGTGTTCCAGACCTCTGATCATTTTCATGGTCCTCCTAGGGACCCACTGTAACAGGTCTGTGTCTTCCTTGTGCTGGGAACCCCAGATCTGGCTGCAGTACTCCAGGTGGGGGTCTCATGAGAGCAGAGCAGAGGGGGACAATCAACTCCCTTGATCTGCCGGCCACGCTTCTTTTGATGCAGCCCAGGATATGCTTGGATTTCTGGGCTGCAAGTACACATTGCCAGCTCATATCCAATTTTTCATTCACCAGTATCTCTAAGTGCTTCTCTGCAGGAATGCTCTTAATTAATTCATCCCCCAGTCTCTACTGATATCGGAGATGGCCCAAACCCAGGTGCAGGGCCTTGCACTTGGACTTGTTGAACTTCGCTCCTCAAGCCTGTCTAGGCCCCTCTGGATGGAAACCTTTCTCTCTAGTATATCAGCTGCACCATTCAGCTTGGTGCCACCTGCAAACTTGCTGAGGGAGCACTCAGTCCCACTACCTGTATCATTAATGAAGGTATTAAACAGTACTGGTTCGAGTACGGATCCTTGACAGACACCACTCATTACTGGTTTCTACCAGGGCATTGAGCCATTGGCTGTAACTCTTTGGATGCAGCCATCCAGCCAATTCCTTATCCATCTAACAGTCCATCCATCGAATCCATACCTCCCCTCAGTCACCTTCTGTCTTCCATATGCTCCAACATAGCTTCCAGGGGGATCTGTTCCAGGATCTTACCAGGCACCAAGGTAAGGCCGACTGGTCAGTAGTTCCCAGGACCCTCCTTTTTATCCTTTAAAAAAAAAAAAGGGTGTAATATTCCCTTTTCTCCTCACTGGGGATTTCACATCTGCCGTGTCTTTCCAAATATGATGGAGTATGGCTTAGCAACTACATCTGCCAGTTCCCTTGGGACCCTGGGAGGCATCTTGCTAAGTCCCATGGATTTGTATGTGTTCATGTTCCTCAGATGGTTTCAAATATGATCTTCTGCTACGATGGGAGGGGCTTTCTTCCCCTAGTCCCTGCCTTGAAGTTCAAGGACTTGAGAGACATGAGTAGAGAGATTGCCTGTGAAAACTAAGGCAAAAAATTTGCTGAATACCTCAGCCTTCTCCATGCTGGTTGTCACTAGTTCTCCTACCTTATTTATTGGGGGCTTCACTTTCTTTAGTCTTCCCTTTCTGATCAATGTAACTGCAGAAGCCCTTATTATTATTCTTCACATCCCTTGCCTAATTTAGCTCCAGAGTAACTAGACACGTGTTTTCATGGGCTTTTGCCAGGTCTTTGTTAGTCCTTTAGTAGACCTTTGTCAGGGCTTAGTCAGGGTGGGTGCGTCTGCCACACAATCCACCCTGTGACCACAGTCACAATTCCCCTGGTTTCCTTAGAGTAGTGGTACAGTCACCTCTTGCCTCCAAAGACAGCGCAGTTTTGCTGAGTCTTGATGACCACTGATGGATCATAATTTCTCAGTTGTTTTATGGTTATACTGGGATATCTATTACATGAACAGGTTCTAAGGGAGTATATTTCACAACCAACACAGATCTTACTATCACACGCTTAATACAACTTACCATAATACAAATTACAACTATCATAGCCACAATCATTATCAAAGATTGAAGGAGGCTGGTTAGCCACCCAGAAAGAGAAAATCCAAACACGTCAAAAACTTTCCCCAAGAAGTTCGTTCCTAGTGCAGCAACAACGGCTTCTGAATCTCTGTCTACTTTCTTCATCTTGTTGATCTGGTCTTGAAGCAGCATTGATAACGTTTGCAGACTCAGCACTCATCTGCCGACAGATTCAGAACTCCACATATGCCTTTCTCCTATAACAGCATCAAGTCTAATACGGCTTGGGTTTGAATGGTCATCTTACTAGTATGTTATAATTGATCATTTAAAAGCTCCAGACTATCGGATGTGGCATTGGCTAAAGCCGATAGTTGCAGGCCTATTTCCAAAATGGTTCGTGGGTTTTGTACCAGGGAAATTCCTACTCCAAATAATGATTCCACCCACCACCCAATTTGTGCTGGGGCTTCTTGCCATCCCTTCCATAAATCGTTTGGTTTACAATCCCATCACTTGTGTGGCATGGGCTCTTCCAGATAAATGGGGCAGAGGGAGAGCATGGCCAGTGTACAGGCCAGACCAAGCATACTTGAATGTAATTGGGAATACAGGTGGCCATGGGACCACGCCCATAATAAGTTAGGACATGAACCTGGTATGGAAGTAAGAGGAGGACAATGGCCTTTCTTGCTACAATCTAAGACAGAGGATCGTGAGTAACTGACATTCCTGCACAAACAGCCCCGTATCAGAGCTTTCTTAACAGGATGGTATAACCATAGCAATGGCATCTTATCAATGTTTTTGCACCCAATTTCTACTTATCAGTTCCAGGGAGGAGATTTGCTCGCTGGAGGTATCTTATCCTTTTCCCTGTCCCACCTAGGTATATAGGCATATCTAGCCCGCACACAGTTGAGAGGACAATCAAATGAGTTTTGATTACATGTGCTGGGACACTCATTATTAGCCCTTTCAGGGTGTTCACATGACGCATTTAATATTTTTGCATATTGTAGACAACGATCATCAGTGCTCTATTGAGTATTATATTCACTAGTTCCCCATAGAATGTCAGAGCATGGTTCAATACCCTTTGCAATCCACCCTGTGACGTCACTGGTGGACAGGAAAGTGTAATTACAATTTGCATCCCATACAGATATAGTATTTATCATGTCAGACAACCAGTTAACTAGGTACCTTCCAGATCCCTCATTCTTCCAGGTATAGCTATTATACTGTTTCCATGTAAGCTCAAGAGCCAGAGATATGTTAATATCCTACACAAAGATTGGCAAAGGGTCTCCTGCTGACTTGGGTGGACGTAGACAAACTGTTACAGTGGGCAAATCCCACTACAATTTCTGCTACCATATTGTCATCCAGGTCCTGGTCATTTCCATTGGTCACTGTCACCATCGCCGGTATGAGCACCAAGGTGATCTGTTTTCCCATTGCTGTGTAAGAAATACACAGAACTGGCCTCATGCTTTGAAACCGGGCTTTGGGGTTAGAAGTCAGGGATTGTGCCCTTGTCACCAGGAAGGCCAGTGGAATCCTGAGCTGCATAGGGAAGAGTGTGGCCAGTAGGTCGAGGGAGGTCGTTCTCCCCCTCTACCCTGCACTGGTGAGGCCACAACTGGAATACTGTGTCCGGTTCTGGGCTCCCCAGTTCAAGAAAGAGAGGGAACTATTGGAGAGAGTCCAGCGTAGGGCAACAAAGATGACTGAGGGATTGGAGCATCTCCTGTATGAGGAAAAGCTGAGAGAGATGGGACTCTTTAGCCTGGAGAAGAGAAGGCTGAGGGGAGACCTTATTATTGCTTGTAAGTATTTGAAGGGTGGGTTGAAGGAGGATGGAGCCAGACTCGTTTCAGTGGTTCCCAGTGACAGGATGAGGGGCAACGGGCACAAGTTGGAACATAGGAAGTTCCATTCAAACACGATAAAAAACTTCTTTATGGTTAGGTTGACAGGGCACTGGAACAGGCTGCCCAGGGAGGTTGCGGAGTCCCCTTCTCTGGAGATTTTCAAGACCCTCTTGGATGCAACCCTGAGTAATGTGCTCTAGGCAATCCTGCTTTAGCAGGGGAGTTGGACTGGATGATCACTAGAGGTCCCTTCCAACTCTGAAAATTCCATGATTCCGTGATCTACTGAGCTTTAATACGGTGTTTTTTTCCATTCCTGTCCAGGGCTTCCCAGGCATATAAGCCTCTTGGTTTTGCCAAGGTCGTGGGTAAAATGCCAGTAGAAGGTAGTTTCACCATGACAGGTTAGCCTACTCATGCAGGGAATTGGCCCTTTTGATCGTCAGGTAGGGGGGCGCCGCCATCAGTGTTCCCACAGGAAAAAATGCTTGAATCTTTGGCCTTCCATAATTTCCCCACTGGTTATTAACAGTAAAGACCACTTGTCACAATCATATGTCCTAGTTATGGCGTGAGACATCAGCATGTCTTTCAATGAAACCATTTGTTCACTCAGCTATATTGTTAGCTTGGGAATAATACGGGGTGTGAAACACCCGTTCGATACCTTCTCCCCATCCACGGTCTTGTACCACTGTGGCCGTGAAATGCGACCCATTGTCACTTTGTATGCACTCAGGAAGGGGGAAAATACTAAACCGCTGTCTTAGCGCTTGGACTGTCTGATCTCTGGTGGTGGTGCTAATAGCTGATGGGACATTGTTTTGTTGCACCCGTCACACCGGTTATGTTTATAGCTTTCTCCATAGTTTAATCCCTAACTCAGTGACATGTTGCTTATTTGAAACACTAATTTGGGCCCCCGGATCAATGAAAAATCTCTAAAACTTGTTCGCTTTTGGCCCACGGGAGTATGTATATAAGGTTCCCTGTCAGTGGACCATCTGCAGGAATTCATAATGCGGAGTGGGCGGCCCGAACCCCAACCCGGGGCTTCTAGTTTTTTAACTCATTCAGTACCCTCGAAGGGACACGAAAGGGTTACTTTTCCCTTCCCTAGGGGGCAAGGTTGCCGGCCCTTTCATTCCCTAGTTATCCCCTCTACCAATCCCACCAGTTTCTGCGTATGAACTGTGGACTGTCCCGTCGCATAGTTCGGGGTACCCCTAGTGCTAATGCTTTTCACCAAAGGCTATTTCTTTCTAAATCATGCCCACAAATCACTATATGGTGCAGTACCTCCGCACAAGTCAAAACGTGTGTGGGGTGTGTGTGTGTGTGTGTGTTCTGAGTGTCTTGCCCATTGCTCTCAATGGCTTTCTGAATCCTTTCTCTCAGGGACTGAAAATCTATTTTCAAAGCAATCCCCTAATAAGAGGTTTGAGGTGGCTGGGGTCCACCGGTGCAGCCATCGGTATCCCTTGCTGCCCTCTTTCATACATTGCTTGAATACAAACATTTTTTCTCATTCTTTCCGCTACCTCCGACAATCCTTTAACCCGGACAGGAATAATCTCCCCTGGTTCTTTGGGGTCTGCACCCCCCAGTCTCGTCATCACTCAACAGTACCCGATCCCCCACCCCGCCCCGGTTAAAGCAACTCTCTGCAAATCCTCTGTTTCCGCCTCTCCAGGTTTTTGTGTGAATTTAGTTTGCGATTCACAGCGCTCGGGGCCCACCCAGGGGATGGTACGAAGAGTGGTGCAGGGATTCGCACCGTGCGGACCCATCACTGTTCTAATAAGAGGAGGCACACCCTCTTCCTCCAATTCCTCCATTTCATTAGAACTATTTTCATCAGGGTCTCCCCAGATGACGCCATCCTTGGGTTCTGCACCCACAATTAATTTTCAGATTTGGGCAACACTGGGGGGTCTTTCCGCTTGTGTTAGCATGATTTCAATTTTTTGTTCTAATAGACATGACCGCTCTCTTCTCAATTCTGCTTTTAAACAATCTTTCTAATTGCTTCTTTGAATTATCCTTCTCTAACACTCCAGGATAATTGTAATGATCTTGCACTTGAATTCAACGGGCACTCAGAATGGAATGTAGTCCCTTTATCTCTGCCACCTCAGTTATTTCCGCAGCATTCTTCCACTCTTTTTATTACCGCTTCTGGGTAAAACCACTTCTCCTTTGCCCAGGGGGTACTTGGGGGACAACTACAACCGTGCCTCCGTAATAATTCCTCTGTTGACATTATCCTGCCAATTACGCCAATTTAACTTTGCAGAGGCTCACAAAATCAAATTTAGACAGGTGAAAAACTCAAAATAAACTTTATTCTAACCAAAATTGTTTAGAAGAGAACTAACTGGAAATGAGGTGTACCAAAATTGTTTAGCACTGCAACAACATCAGTAAACCACAGGTTCAGAATGTACAAGGAAATTAATACCACACAGCTTAAGAATTCTTAAGCTTTAGCAATGGTGATTCAAAATGTGCACAATCACGCACCAAGAGTGTGTACACTCCTGCGTGTACAGGAGATGAATCATGGAGTGGTGTTCCTGCCCACAGGGAGAGTCGCTGACCGCAGATGCGCTGCTCTGAGGAGCATCTCTAAATGGCTCTCTCGAGGGGACCCTGTTTATACCCTATTCGAATCTGATCTGTGGTCATATACGGTCATGTAACCCCCCACTGGCTGAAGACCCCAACTTCCTCACCCTTCGACTGAAATGCGTATGTGCTGGCTACCACTGTGTGGGCATAATAAAAACTGTGGTGGGAACTTTTCTGGGGCTTTTGTTAGGCCTTTATCAGAACTTTCTCAGGGCTCTGTCGGGGCTGGTGCATCTGCCACACCCGTCCACTCATTTCTTAAACATTTGAAAGTCCACTCTACTAAAATTCAATGTCTTTGACTTTACTTTTTGCCCAGCCCATATCCCTCAAGTTCATGATGCATCTGGACCCAGGCTGCAGCCCAGGCTGCCACCAATCTGGACCTCTCCAGTTCTTTTATTTGTGTTGGTGACCAACAGGTCCAGTAGTGTTTCTCCTCAGGTTGGGTTGTCTTTCATCTGGATTGAAAAATTACCCTCAACATGCTCCAGGAATCTCCTGGACCGCTTACATCTTGCTGTGCCATTTTTCCAGCAGTTGTCAGGTGGATTGAAGTCCCCTGGTAGGATCAGAGCCTGCCAGCATGATGCTTCCTCTAGCTGCAGTAAGAAAGTTTCACCAACATCCTCCTGTTGATCAGGCGGACTGTAGTAAAAGCCAACCATTAGGTTTCCTTTGTTGGCTTGGCCTCTAATATTTAGCTATAAGCTCTCAAGTGTTAATCACCATTTTTTAAAGACAAGTCTGTGCAATCAATTCATTTTTTTACACAAAGTGTGAAACACACACCCCCCCTCCTTCCTTGTTTGTCCCTTCTGAACTGTTAATATCAGTTACAGCATTCCAATCTTGCAATTCATCCTATCAAGTGAACTATGACTGTGCTGGACTTTTACTGTTTGCAGATGGAGGTACCCATCTCTCAAACGCAGCGGAGGAAGCAGGACTGCAGCATACGTAGGCATACTCCAAACAGAGTGATCGAAGTCATGCATTAAGCCTATAGCTGGGAAGCCCCACCAACGTGTTTTTCACTTTGAGCTGCGTAAGGCAGCACAACATCTTCCACATTTTCTCAAGCAAGTAGCTCTTCCTCATGCCTGTGCTGCTGAGCATTCATACTTTATACTTGTGATCCAGTTAAATTCATTCAGACTTATGGGTGCTCCAGGTACATAATAAACATAAATGAATTCAGAGTCACTCAAGGCAATTCAAATCTGCCCTTGATGTAATTGGAGACTTTGGATGATTTGGGAGATATCTTTGGTCTGTGAATGAGGGATTTTATTTAAAAACTGATTCATCATAATGTTCTACATCATAACACATTGTTACATGAGTAAGAAAACTTCATGTCTCAATAGGGAAGGGGTGACAACGCCATACTGTTCAGTCTCCAGCAAAGGACTCTTCCCCATGACAAAAGTTTTTTGGTTTCATATAGATTTAAAATACCCAGATAGATCATTAATCTCTTAAGATAAGAAATCCAGGACCAGAGATATGGTAGGCATTAAGAAGAACATTTAGTTATTACAAGGGGATGCATAGATAGAACTTTCTTCAATTTCTCAAACTTATCTCCTTGCAAAAATATTCAGATTTTAAAAAAAGTTTTATTTTGGTTCAAAGGAAGAGAAAAATAGCTCCTTGATCATTCCAGACCACATAATTTTCAATAACTTCCAAGCTCAGTTAAGGGATAATTCCAAGGATCAGTTCAGATCAATCAATCAAGCAAGCAGTCAGTGAAATTATAAAGTTTCTTGTTTATTATTTAATGTTTCAATGTGATATTAATATAATATATATGAAAATGTTACTGTACTGGATGAATTTATATGTGTATAATAATGGTTTAATTAAAAGCCTAATTTTGCCAGTAGGGAATGTGAATTCAGGTAGAGAGAAAGTAGCCAGTCACCACTCTTCCTTTCTGCTTAATCCATTCCTTTCATAAGCCATGAGGGTCACAGGGTATGCAAAATAAAATGTGTCTGGAAAATGTGTGCCCAAGCTGGAGACCAGAAGATTGTAAAGAACAGAAACTCTGGGTGTCACTGATTTGAATATTTCTAATAGTTCAGGCAAATGTTCAAGACGTTTCGCTCTGGGTGTCACTGATTTGAATATTTCTAATAGTTCAGGCAAATGTTCAAGACGTTTCGGGGGGGGAACACGAGCATGTGAAATAAGGCATTTCAATGCTACATGAACGTGACATTTCCTTTGCTGCTGCACACTTTGTATCTGTCGTCTGCAATCTCCCAATGCAGCACGACTGGACTGCTGTTGCCTGTCCTGTGCCTTGGGGAAGAGCAGCTCCTTCCCACTGCTGGTTACTCTGGGGAAGGAGGCGGCACTCTCTTTCCTGGGCCATCCACTCCACAAACAGCCTCAGCCAAGGTGCTGTGCCACCCAGCCAAGTTTTCATTTGCTTTTCAAGATGGTGAGAACAAAATTTGAGGTTTGACTTCTGCCGGGCCCCTGCAGCAATGTGGGTCTGTTTTTTGTCAGGGTGAACTAAGAAGTGACGAACATATAATGGTACACCTCGTTGCAGAACAGAACTGTCTTGGACAGTCTCCTACAGGCTGCAGGCAGCACAGGCAGGGATTGGGCAGCCGACCCACTTCCCAGCTGCCCGGTGCCTTGGCTCGGAAGAGCTGTGATCGATGGTGGAAGGTGATACTACAAAGATGGGAAAAGTACAATCAGCTGCAGTACTTCAGGATGTGGAAGACACCTGAACTACTCTTCCTCCTTGTAGATTGTGATAAATAAGCAGCAGAGCTTTGCAGGTGAGCACTGAGAAAGCTGAGACCTCAGAAAGCTGGTATCCATGGCTCCTTCCAGACATTTTGAGTTTGGGAAGACATATGCATTTCAGAAAGAGCTTGTGCTCCTCTTCTTCCAGGTGATACCCAGGAAGTCATAGTGGGCTTTTTGCTCCCAGGAGCCACTTAAGTTGTTTGCTGCAGTCCTTAACTTTTCCCTTAACCCCTCCCCGCAAAAAAAATGTTCCTGGCCTTGCAGATTATTCTGCAATCTTTCCTGACAAGGTTACTCTGCATGCAGCCCAGTATTCACAGAATAAATGAATCTCATTCACAGAATGAGATCAGTGAAATCAGGAGAACGTACCTATGGCAACCCTAATTTTTGATAATTTCTTCTCTTAACCTGGCTCACGAGTACCCTGGTTGCCTCATCTGTCAGTAGGACCACTGCGGAGGAAAGTGTGGGGCCACCACCAGCATCCACTTCCCTACAGGGTGCTGCCGCCTATGGCTCCAGGCCATACAGGCACTGGAGACAGGTGGTCAATGCGTCTCAGCTTTGGTTCACAGGTTCCCAAGGATGTCTTTCTCTTGTCAGGATATCATGCACTTGTATGACTATGTCATCTCTGCCACTAGCTCTCGCTATTTTGCCTCACTGCACACAGACAACTGAAGCAAGTTAGTGAGTGCGGTAACTATTCTCTGTTCAGTTGGACAAAGAAATAGTCCATCTTCTCTGGTGCTTAAGAATACTTGCCACAAACTTGTGTCCGTCTAGGCTGACCATAGTGATGTTCAGCACGTTCCTTGGCTGAGTCACTACAGCTCAAAATCACAGTTCAATGCCACAAATCAGAAATCAGGACATTTGATGAGGCAGGGAAGGGGCGGATGCTACATGTTCAGTAATGACAGGTGTTCCTTGGACGCTGTAAGGAAGAAATGGTTCTTCCCTAGGAGGAGGGGTGGGGATGGGAGAGCACTGGTATGCAGCGACATCCTGAGAACGAGAGGAATAACAAACAGGAGGTACCTTCAGATGAGTGAGAGAGATACGAAGGAAGACAGGAGAAGGAAAGGCAGAACAGGTCGATGGCCATTATTATTGACACCTATGATACTTGGCAGCCAATATTCATAGAAGCAGATGCGATACTGAACTGTGTCACTCCAAGTCAGCAATAGGCCATCTTTATGCAAATCAAGTGGACCCTGCCCTGATGTTATCCCAGCAACAGGTATTTGAGAAGGTCAGGGCATATTAACCTAGAAAAAGTGAACTGTGCAGGAGCAAGAATGAAGGCTGATACCTCAGGAACTGCTTGGAAGTGGCTGAATTTTTACATGAGTCCTCATATATGTGCTATCACCACTAATACACTAGATAGGTGCAGATGGATAAATGACGGCTGTTTGAAAGGGGAGGAGATTCTGTATTAAGTCTAATTTAACTTCAGTAAATGCATTCCTCAGTGGACAAACAAGTTCAACAAAGCTTGTGAGGGAGCAGCAGGACTGGGCTGCCCTGCAAGGGCAGGTGAGCTGGGGACAGCGGGGCAGATAGGGTCCACGCGTGGGAGTGGGGCAGGGATGGTGGTAGCGATCAAGGACAGCCACAGCCCTGGGTCACTGAGCAAGTCCACAGGGATGAAGCTGGGTCAAGGTCAAGCCAGGAAATTGCAGCCAGTGGAGTCAGACATACGCAGGCACAGCATGTAAGGTAAAGCCTGAGCCTAAATGCAACCCCAAAGCCACGAGGCAGAGGGCAAGATCTTGAGAAACCCTCAGATAAGTCATCTTCAAGTCTAGCAAAGGGAAAGGGAGAAAGAAGGTCCCAGCAACAAGAAGCATGTTTCCCTTAGGGGAACGGAGTATGATTGGATGCAGAAGAATGAGCACAAATGCCATGAAATCTGCCTGTTCCTAGCTGATGTGATGAATAAAGCATTTTTGCTCTACATTGCCAGCTCAGGGTTGCGTCTTCCATCATATACAACCTGTGCCCAGAACTTCCCTTCCAAATGTCAGTCCGTGTTTAGGGAATTAATTATTCCATAAGACCTGAAAGCACACAAAAAGTTAGGAGAGGGTCAGGCTGGCCGAATATCTCTGTGAGCTGTTCCTGCGGGAAAGACAGTGCTTTGCAAAAACGAAAGGGTGCTAAAGCCACTATCTTCTGATGTGCAAATTTTTTTTTAATCTTAGATACGTTCTCATTTCCTTTGACATGAGGTTTGTGAATCCGCCTTGAGCAACGAGCTCAGCTTACTCATTTTCAGCTCTCCATACGATTTGGTTCGTGGCTGGAAAGACATCAAACTAACCTTTGTGACTCGAATGTTGTTGTTTCCTTACGCGTGTGGCTGCGGGGAGAAGTTTGATAAGCGACTCTCAAAAGGAAAACTTATTTATACTGCCTAGGATTTTTTTTTTTTAACCACGCCTTCTGATGCTGATTCCATCTCTTTCTATGGCACTTAGCTTTCTCTCCCAGACAATATGCAATACACAACAGTTTTTTAGGGAGAAAACTTTGCCAGGCGACAAATGGCAGAGAGGTGTCACGTCTGCAAAAATCCAACTAGAAGACGGTTTTAATTTAGATTTTCTTCATCTCAAGAAAAAAAATATCCTGGAACCATGTGACTTTATAAGAGCACAGATCGCGTGCAAGTGAAAGCATTTGGTAAAATATTTGTTTATGTCGGTTGGTTGCCACAGTTTTGAGGACAGAAGGCACTTTATTCCACCACCGAGAAGAGGAACTTTATCCCCACCTCACGCTGATATTCTCACCATTGTTGTTAACGCTAAAGGGACCGTATAAATCTGGCCTTGGACAGCTAAGGATAACACAGAAAATCAATTAGAGATAACTAATAAGACGAAGGGTGGCTTCCCTGCCAAATCTGTGCACGTGAGTACGTGCTACTTACCGAAAGGGGGGGGGGGCTCCTCCCTGTTAATCTGCCTCTTGTCTAGGCTGGAAAGAGAGTTTGGGCTGCCGAAGGACACAGTGCCGGGCTGCCCCCTGCCACAAGGAGGGAGGGGACACGGAGCACTCCGCGCCACCTCTTCGCTGTAGACTCTGCCGGATCCTCCCTCCCCGGCCGGGGATCCCCCCCACGGCCGCCTGCGTGCCCGGGGCTCGGATCCGCGGAGGGGCGATGGCGTTTGCCCGTCTAAAGCTCGAGGAAATCGGGGAGGAAGCAGCGTGGGGAAATGGAGAGGAGGGGGGCCGGGGGGGCTGGTGCTGTGTAAGGAGGCTGCCGGGCAGTGCCCTGCCGTGACTCAGCCCTGCGCCGGGCCGCCGCAGGCTCTCCCCTCCTATTTCTCCATTCGCGGCTATTTCCCGTAGGAGTGAGCTCCGCCGCCAGTCTGAGCACCAGCAAATGGAGGGACGGGGGCTCTGGGAAGGAGTCCCATAGCTCCATTCGGGATAAACCACGGATTTTACTTCGGCAGTTCCCACACTTAAACTTCCACCTACAATCGCTTTTCCCTCAACGCGCAGCCAAGACAGAGCCTCAGTGGCGAGAGGAGAAGCAGGGCAGGATTGCTACCGGCGGGACAGGGCGGGCGAGGTGGGGTGCAGCGTCTTGCGGGGGAGAGGACCTGCTCCGCGACATGGCGTGAGCAACCCTTCTGTTTCAGCCCTTACCTCCGAAGCCCGATAAGGGCCAATTTGGGGCTCATAAGTATGATAACTCCGTGTAAAGGGCTTCTGCCAGCGGTGCAAGAAACAGGAGTAATTGAATCTTTGACGTGTATGTTTCCAGAAAGGAATAGCCAGATGAGACAAATACAAATTCATTACAGAAATGTGTTTGCAATTAACATCTCAATCACAAGACCGGGTCGGGAGAGGAGCCGGGAGGGCGGCGGGACGCGGCGCCGGTACCAGAGAGGAATGAGCCGCGGCTTTACGCTGGGAGCAGCGGGCACCTTGGCGACCATCTCGTCTTACCTAGGGGGGTGAGCGGGGGTGGGTCCCGCCGCCGAGGGAGCCTCGGGCAGGGCGAGCAGCAGGGCAGCGCCGCGCTCGGCAATCGGGAACGCAGAAATCCACGAATAAGTAAGTAATCGCGGCGCGGTGCTGTCTCGGGTTGAGCAAGCTCGACCGAAGAAACCCGAAATGAAACTGGTAAAAGACGATCTGTGTGAAGCGCACACCACGCTCACTCGCCACGTCGTCAGGCAGCAGGGGGACGAAGACCTGATGTCTCCTTCCAAGTGCTCGGGGGTTCCAAAACGCAGCGCTTATTACTGCGACCTGAAGAGACCGCTTCTCTCAATAGCCCACTGTTGAGTTCCAGTACACTGCTTTGTTCTGGGAAAAAAACCTCCACGTCCTTAGCGTTCCATAACATGTTGACCATAAAATGATGTGCACACACACAGTATCCCCGACACACATCGCACTGAACTCCCGAAAAAGACAGTGCACCCCGAAACACATTAAATTTTCACTCCCCGACGCAAACATCACCGTGCACCGTCCGGCACGCACATCGCTCCGCGCCGAAGGCGGGGACATGGCTCTTCTGCCGATGACACACACTCCTCCCCTACAAAGGCATCGCTCCGCTCTCCGGAGACACTCCCATCGCTCTGCACCTCCCGAAACACGCATCGCTCTGCCACGGCGTCCCCTCCCTCCCCGCTTTTCCGAAACACACCGCGCTGCGCCGAGAACGTTCCCATCGCTGTACTCCGGTGGACACACGCATCGCTCCGCTCCTCCCCCTACACGGGCATCGGTCTGCGCCCACAGACACACACGTCTTCTGCGAAGGCACTCCCGTCGCTCTGCTCTAGCTCACAAACACACCGCCCAGCGTACGACAGCCCCATCGCTGTGCGCCTTCCAAAACACATATCGCCCTGTCGCGGTGTCGCTCCACCACCCCTTTTCCGAAACATATCGCGCTGCGCCGACGGACACACGCATCGCTCAGCTCCCCGACACGCACACATCCTACTGCGCCCCAAAGACACATCCATCGCTCCGCGCCCCACGGAGCGCACACGGCCCTG
>VZSZ01006430.1:9736-22737 GCA_013398815.1 Ibidorhyncha struthersii | reverse complement strand
GGCAACCGCCACTGCACATCCCCACCTCCTCACTCATCAAGCGTGAGGAAAGGGCGGGGGGAGAGTGTTTCGGCACCCAGAGGGAAGAGCTGGCTATACACTGAAACGAAGCAATTACGTATGAATTTGCTGCCTTTTTTTTTTTTTTTTTCGTTGTGCGTTTTTTTCCTTGAGGAAAGGAAGCGGAAAAAAGAACAAAAACACTGGAAGGGGGTTTATAGCGAATAAGCAATATTAGCTTTACTCTGTGATTTAATCCCGCGAGTGTAATTTGGGTACGTTAAGGGAGGAGAGCTCAGACTGCAGCCGAGTTACCTCGTCTCTGGGTGAAAGCGGCGGATAACGGAGCGGGCGGCGAATCCCCGCCAGGATCCCTCATCTCTTCAGCGACGACGAAACCCTCCGCGTTTGTCGGTCCGGCGGTGACAAGCGGAGATTTTCCTACTCCCCAGCCCGGTGCCAGAGATGGGGATTTAACGACCGACCCGGCGCTGGGGGTGGAGGGAGCCCGGGTCCATTGCGGAGGAGGGGAAGGAGGGAGTGCGGTGTATCACGGGTTGATTCAAGAGAAGAAGCGGGGAGGGAGGAGACAGAGGAGACAGGGGAGTTGCGGGGTTTGGAGGCTGAGGGCTGCACTGCCAGAGGAGCCTGGAAACAGCGGAAAGAAGAGCAAAAAAAAACTGTCAGGTATCCCCGGGAAGGGCAGAGGAGGCCCCCGGGTTTTTAAATGGAGGATCATGACTTTTTTTTTTTCTCTTTTTCAACAATTCAAGTTAAAAATCTCTTTCATTGTCGAGAAGTAAACCTGTAGTGTAAGCTGAAGAGTCCACGTTATTCGGTTCAGAGAAATGCCGTTAACAAAACCCAATTCCTCTGAAACTTCCTGATGTCCCGTTGTTTATGCCCTCTGCCCTTTCCTGCTGAGAAATATGGTCGGTCATGAAAAAGTTATCAAGTGGAAAATAACGTAAAAATGAAAAAAGAGTAAAAGACTTATCTGCCTTCGTGGTCTTAGGAAAAGGCTTAATCGCCGTGATTGTCTTTATCAATGTTTTAGAAACCCTCGTTGTTTGATTTTCGTCCCGTCAATAAATGCGCCATTAGACGCCGCTGTTATAAGTGTGAAGTACAACACATACACACCCCATGAGGTTTCTGCGTGACATTTCAGCGTCGGTTAAGGCTGAAACTCCGGGAGCTAAACGTGCCTTACACACGTGTGACCATTTCCCTTCTTCCATGGGATTTCTACCAAGTGCACAAGGCAAAAAAAAATTATATTATTATGTGGAGTATTCCAATTGTTTTGCGTTACAGAGGCTGCTACTTGCTACGAAAGGAAAAGGGGATGCATACTAGAGATGCATGAATTTCTTCACAGCTGTGATGCTGCACAAAGGTAGTGCAAGATCCTTTACTCTATCCAAAGTCCAAATTTCAGCTGTAGCTCTCCACCTGTGCCCTCTTCTTATTCTGGGAATTATTTCGACCATTTTCCTTTGGCCCTTTCAAGAATAAAATCTATATGCAATGCAAGTAGGATTACAAGTACAAAAAGGTTGTGGATTTTACTGGTGATGAAAATTCCAAGCTGTCCTGATGCTCCTTTCACACACAAACTACTTATTTTTTAGTTTTAAAATGCAAGTATGTCCAGAATTGCTTCCTGAGCTTTTCTGCATTAAAAAGTGAATGGGAGAGCTTCTGTGATTAATACTTAGTATCCTTTTTTGACAAGGAATGCTTTCGGAACAACCTCTCCAACAGGATGGGCCGTCAAATAATTTAGTTCTTTGAAGCCACCAAAGAAACCAAACCCAAAACCTAAAAAACCCTTTCCACCTACACAGGCCCCTGGTTGTGTGACCCCAGTCCCCGAGGAAAGAGCTGCCCTCGCTCAGTGTAATGCTTCTTCCTTCCTTGTAGGGTATGTGAGCTGGGAAGGGAGAAGGGGTGTTCCCAGCTGCATCCCCCTCTACTTCCAGCCCTCTTCTCCAATGACACTTGGGTCACATCTTGAGCTGCGCTGTGCTCTGATATAGCACAACCCCGAGACCAGGGTTTTGGAGCCCAAGGGCTCATTTTTTTTTTCCTTTACAATCTGAACCAGGCACATTTTCATCACTGGCCGAAAGCATTACATCAAGGTATATGTAAGACCAAATCTTTTTCTATAGCTGCCGTAAATACTTTCTCCCTCAGTGCTAATTATTTTGAAAAATGTTATTTTCTATTAAACGTGGAAAAGAAAGTCTCTGGAAAACTAACATAGCAATAATTTGCCCTATGTGTTGAGTAATTATAATCTCTGGCCATTAGGAAAAACAATTTGATTTCCTAAGTAGGCAAGCAGATATGTTTTACTCCATTAAAAAAAAAAAAAAAAAGAGCAGGAAGTAGTATAAAATTGCTATAGCCAGTGTGTGATTTTTTCAAGTTCTGTATCAGGTTTATGCCATCTATTTCTTGTTTCTAATTAACTGTCCAGACAGTTAACAAGAGAATACAGTTATTTCTTTACCCAGCTGGTGTATTTCACTTTTGCAGAAATAAAAGCACATTTTTTTAAACATGATGATTAATAAATATAAATTTTACTGTAGGTATGCTGATCTAGAGAACATGTAAGTCTTTCCAAGATGGCTACTAACTTTATAATTCTATTAAAAGTAAGATAGGGGAAATTTTTTATACTGTTTGGATTGTCCTTCAGTATTCTTTATGGTTGCAGGAGTAAACTGTAATGTAACTGATAATTTGAATACAAAAGGATGCTGATATAGAATAAGTATGTTGACAAAAATGTTTGTATAACCAAAAAAAAATGTTCCTTCTATTTCAGTTGCTGTGAATAAAGAGGTATTTTAAAGGCAGACATGGAGGGTAAATAAAAATACAGCACAAAGGGCCTGTTTAAAGATTATGTATTCTAGCACTTCCCATTGTTGAGAATTGTTAGGATTAATAGCCTCGCTCAGCACTAGAAGCGAAAGTAGTTGAAGCCTGCCATGGTGTAACCCCAGCCGGCAGCTAGGACCACCCAGCAGCTTGTGCAGTTCTCTCCCTTCCCTCCCAGAAGGGTAGCGAGAAGAGGGAGAAAAGGAGGGGAAAGGAAAGGGAAAAAAATCATGGCTTGAGATAAAGACAGTTTAATAGAACAATAACAGAAAATGGAGAATAACAATAATAAGGTAAAAGAATATACAAGGTAAAGTAAAACAATGCAAGTCGCTCTCACCACCTGGTGAATTAGTTGCCCAGCTCATCCTGAGAAGGGATCGTGAATCCTGCTCCCTGGCCAACCCTCATTTATATACTGAGCATGATGTCCATGGTATGGAATATTCCACTGGCCATTCCATTGTTATGCCTATGCTCCTTCTCAGCTCCTATGGGAAGCTGGAAAAAAAGTCCTTGAATAGTATAAACATCACCTAGCAACAACCAAACCAATATGCATTATTGACACTCCTAGTATACCAAATCAGAAAACACAGCAACCACTCCCAGTTGAAATCAGGACAGTATCCACCCCTTATTCCATACCATTTATGTCATGCCCAGGTCTTACACTTTTCAATAAGTCACCACCACTTTTTCCTCTAAAATGTCCATTGAGTTCGTTTAGTCCATAACATTGGGGTCTATCTCTCAAAACAGTCTTTTAGGGCAGGAGAGATGGTGTGTGTGATGTTGAATTGTGGCAGGCTGCACCTGGAGCTCTCAGCTGGTGTATCTGGAGTGGTCCACGCCCACAGTCTGCAGGCTGAGGATGTTGATTTCAAGAAAGTTGCTGGGCAGCAGTTGCTGAAGCCAATTCTGGTTCCATCACCGCTGCACTTTGCTCAGTTTCATCAAAGTTCATTCGTCATTAACTTGGGCGATTCTTACTATAATACTGTTGATGTAGCATATAGCAACCATAGTAATGATGATATACAATTGTAATTTAACAATTAACGTCACACAGTTTAAATCATTGGCTGTTCTCACCTAAAATCAAATTCTCTTGAGGTACACATCAGACATTTCCATCCCTTTGCAGCATGCATGAAGTGCACCCAGGTCCTTGAGCAAAAGCAACCCCACGGATGGGTTTGCCTTTGTCTGAGGCAGGACTAACCTGGATCGTATTCTGTAACATATTATTCATCTGCACTATGGGGACTTTTTCCCCTTCCACAGTACATAAAAGTTCTGCTTGGGCAGAGCCAGCTCAACTGGTAGATCCTCTGGTGTTAACTAACCAGGTGGCCTTTGCTAAATGCATATCCCAGTGTTTGGAGGTCCCACCACCCATTGCTCTCAATGTAGTCTTTAACAGTCCTTTGTATCATTTGATCTTCCCGGAGGCTGGTGCATGATAGGGGATGTGATATACCCACTCAATGCCATACTCTTTGGCTCAGGGGTCTATGAGGTTGTATCCTGGGGTGCCATGTTGCTATAAAACTTGCTTTTCAAGGCCCAGAACAGTGTTCCAGGCACTGGCATGGGGCACAGGGTATGTTTCCAGCTATCTGGTGGTTGTTTCCCCTCTTGTGAGCACGTGGCGCTTGCCTTGGCAGGTTTGTGGGAGTGTAATATAATCAATTTGCCAGGCCTCCCCATATTTCTATTTTAGCCATTGTCCTTCATAGCAGAAAGTTTTTAACCGTTTGACCTGCTTAATTGCAGCACACATCTCACATTCATGGATAACCTGTGCAACTGTGTTCATGGTCAAGTCCAAGCCTCAGTCATGACCCCATCTATATGTTGTATCTCTTCCTCGATGGTCTGAGGCATCAGGGGCCCACTGAGCTATAAATCATTTCCCCCTATATTGCCAGTCCAGGTCTGTTGGAGAATGGCTCCGGGAACGGGGACATGAGTCCCTAGAAGAGCTGGTCGATAGCATGTAGAACAGTCAGGCCTGGGTTAGCATAACTAGGCCTTTATCTTTGCGAAGATAAGTGAACTATGCAGGCAGCACTGTCAGTGTCACAGTGACCCTGAGTATGGAATAATCAACTTTTAGGGCTCGGACCCAGCACAGGAGGAGGATGTTGTACAGACTGTGAGAACCGCAAAAAGGGGTGGTAGTATTAAAATGTAATCTCTAGAGTATAACCAATTATATCACTGTACGTGTGCATAATTAACGTAGAGACTATAAAAGTAGCTGTGTGTTGTCAATAAAGTGAAGCTTGCTTATCATTCATATTGAATCGATATCTTGTCTTCCTCCGCTCATCGCACAGGTCCACCGGATCCACCTGCTGGTTCTTTTGATGTTCTTCAGTAGCCCGACCCTTGGGTATGTGGCCATCTATGTGATGTACTTTTACAACCAGATTCTCTATCCAGGCACCAGTATCTTGCCACAATTCAGCAGCCCAGATGGGTTTGTCTCTGCACTGCCAGTTGCTCTGCTTCCACTGCTGTAACCACCCCCACAGGGCATTTGCCACCATCCATGAATCAGTATAGATATGAAGTACTGGCCATTTTTCTTGTTCAGCAATATCTAAAGCCAGCTGGATGGCTTTAACCTCTGCACACCAGCTCAATTCACCTTGTCCTTCAGCAGCTTCTGCTACTCGTCATTTAGGTCTCCAGACAGCAGCCTTCCACTTTTGAAGTTTTCCTACAATATGTCAGGATTCATCAGTGAACAGGGCATATTTCTTCTAATTTTCTGGTAGTTTATTATACAGTGGGGCCTCTTCAGCACATGTCGCCTCCTCTGGTGATTTTCCAAAATCTTTGCCTGCTGGCCGGTCCATGATCACTTCCAAGATTTCTGGGTGACTGGCCTTTCCTATTTGAGCTCATTGTGTGACCAGTGCCGACTACTCACTCCACATAGCATCGGTTGCATGATGTGTAGAGGGGACCCTCCCTTGGAACATCCAGCCCAGCACCAGCAGTTGGGGTGCTAAGAGGAGCTGTGCTTCCGTACCAACCACTTCCAAAGCAGCTCAAACCCCTTCATATGCTGCCAATATCTCTTGTTCAGTCGGAGTATAGCGGGCTTTGGATCCTCTGTATCCCCGGCTCCAAAACCCTAGGGGACAACCTCGAGTTTCCCCTGGTGCTTTCTGCCAGAGGCTCCAGTTAGGGCCATTCTCTCCACCTGCGGTGTAGAGCAGATTTTTAACATCTTGTCCTGCCCAGACTGGCCCAAGGGCTCCAGCATGAACTATTTCCTGCTTATTTTTTTTCGAAGGCTTGTCATTGCTCAAGGCCCCATTTAAAATTGTTCTTCCAGGTCGCTTGATAGAGAGGTCTCACAATCAGTGACTGCAATTTGGAATATTAGGGTACACTGTGCACCACTGTCTACCAGAGTCTTATACTCTTGGGGGTATGATGTGCCAGGCCATCAAATCCACACAGTCCAGTAAACGCAGTGGTCCCTTTCCTCCACCTGGCTGGAGGCAAGACCCCGTGAGTTCTGATCATAGTTTTGATGAGGTAGGTTTTCCATCCCACTTTGTCATGTCCTCTCTGTGGTCATGGAGGTAAAACCACAGGGTGCCTCGTGGTGCATGCCCTCTATATCCTCTCTCTTGAAGAGGAAAACTCTTACTTCTAATAGCGGAGATACTGGTCCATACAGGTGAAGAGTACAACCTATCCTCTTTGAGTTGCTGGAACTCCTGGATCAGTCTTTCCATGGCTGAGACATGGGCCCATTGGGAAGTAGAAAGACTTTCTTCATATTGCCAGAGTTGGCCAGCCACTGCATCTTCGTCTCCCCAGCTCATTGTTGTTAATGAGCTGGCACATGATGATGGTGCGCTGTGTAGAAACTTCCGCCATATGGGTCTGATATATTGGACTTCATCCGGACCTGTGGTTGACCGTGGGTCATCCAGGTCATGATAAACCAGCTCCTGCAAAGTCAGTTCACTCAGGTACTAGATATCTCTCTCCATGATGGTCCACTTGCCTGAGTGACATATAGTATCTTCCTTGAAGGGATACCTTTCGTTCACAGTTAACAGAAGTCATCACTAGAGGATGAGGTTTTGTGTTCTTTTTTCCAATTGCCTTGTCAATACCCTCTTCCCTAGACCGAGATCCCAGCTACTTGCCTTCCCTGCTCTCTAATTCCAAGCCACTGACCCCGTTATACCAGCATTGGAGCAGTCAGGTGACAATTTGCTTGCCTAGACAACAACTGAAGAGTTTTTATATATTTCACAGCTCACCCAGGGATAAGGACTTCTGTTTCTTCCTCCTTTTCTCATGATGACCCTTGTTCATCTTCATCCCTTAAAATTTTTTTTTGTGTATTTCTTCTTCTGTATAGGGGTGACTGGTACCGGCATGGGTGGGTTCTCAGGTTCAGTAGCTGCAGTGCCTGTTGCCAGAGTTTGAGTATCTGCAGTACATGTCACCGGGGTTTGAGTAGCTGCTGCTCTCATCGCAGGGTTGAAGTTGCTGCAGTCCTTTCGCCAGGGTTTGAGTAGCTGTAGTGCTTGTCGCAGGGGGTTGGAATAGTGTGCCTGCACACACACCAGTGTTTAACCCTAATCAGAGAATCATAGAATGCTTTGTGTTGGAAAGGACTTTACAGATCATCTATCCATGGGCAGGGACACTTACCATGGGCAGAGACACCTTCCACTAGACCAGATTGCTCAAAGCCCCATCCAGCCTGGTCTTAAAGTCTTCAAGGTATGGAGCATCCAAAACTTCTCTGGGCAACCTGTTCCGGTGTCTCACCACCCTCACAGTAAAGAATTTCTTCCTAATATCTAATCTAAATCTACCCACTTTCAGATTAAAACTGTTACCCCTCATCCTATCACTACGCTCCCTGATAAAGAGTCCCTCCCCAGCTTTCCTGTAGGCCCCCTTTAAGTGCTGGAAGGCCACTATAAGGTGTCCCTGGAGCCTTCTCTTCTCCAGGCTGAACAACCCCAACTCTCAGCCTGACCTCACAGCAAAGGGGCTCCAGCTCTCTGATCATCTTTGTGGCACTTCTCTGGACCCGCTTTAACAGGTCTATGCCCTTCTTATGTTGCAGGACCCAGAGCTGGATGCAATACTCCAGGTGGGGTCTCACCAGAGCAGAGGGGCAGAATCACCTCCCTCCATCTGCTCACCGTACTTCTTTTGATGCAGCCCAGGATATGGTTGGCTCTCTGGGCTGCGAGCGCACATTGCTAGCAAGACCTGAAACATACTGAGAAGTAATAAACCACCTAGCAATAGAAGCATGCTGGTTTGAGCATCCCAAGGGTATTCAAAAGTCTAAAATGCTGTTGTAATTAGCCTGGAGGAGAAGATGGAAGTAAAGGAAGCTGTCGCCTCCACAGATTGGTTCTCCGAGGAGAAAAGGTGAAAAACGCAATTACTAAAAGTTACTGGATACTACAAGTTTCCATTAAATACCTCCTGAATAACAGAGATGAAAGCACCTCTTCCGTTTTGCCTTGTTCATCGCTCTTAATCATTAACGAGTATAGCCACAGCATACACGATTTCATCATATCATAAGCCGACACTACAAAGCGCAGCAAAACAATGATCCTGACCCATGACCCGAGGATGACAAACAGCACAACAGGGAGCACATACAGCAGATAAGGTATTACAAGACGCAACCCCGAGAGCAACACTGTGACTATTGATCCCACACAATGAACGCTTATGACAAATTTGTTCAACATACTCTTATCAGGTTTGTCATTATCTCAACCCATCAAACCCCACATTGGGAACCAAAAGGCCACAAGGGCTGACCGAGAGTAAACTTTTTGATAAAACTAATGCTGCAAACATGGAACTAGCTGAAACCGGCAAACGCAAGCAGAATGAAGAAGATAAGGACCAAGGAAACAATTCCAGGAGGATGAGGTAGTGTCAGAAGGCGGCCAGTCCAATGACCAAGAAAACCAATAAGAAATCAAAAGACCACTGGCCATAATTAAGTGACTGGACTTGGGGATGCAGCTATAATTGGGGGGCACAATCTGGGATACGAGTCCCTCTTTGGAGGCACCCAGCTCAAGCTGCTCTGCATGCCAGATAAATAAACTACTTATTCGCTCAGCAGAATGGAGGCTTGTCTTCTTCGAGCAGAACCTAGGGCCTCGAGCCCTGTTGAGATGGTATATGCATAATTCTTACCGTGGTCTAGGTGGCAGCAGCATAATTCCTGCTACACTGGGATGATGTGTTTGAACACTGGGCCGTCTTACTGTTGCTGGGTGGTGGCATCTGGGTAGAGTGGATTTAAGAATACAAAGAAAACTGGTTTGAACTGAATAGGAAAGAACAATAAAGAACATGAAAGATGGAAGAATATGCTGTCATGTGATTTTATATTCACACTATTAGCTTTATTAATTTTGAACGTTCATCTTCTTGTGGGATGAAATTGTTATGTTTGCCATTCTTGTTGAGCCTAAGTCCTACTACTTTTACCTCTGGTGAAAAGAATAAGTACACAGAATTTTCCAGGGTAGATGGTTTTTGTCATTTCAGAAACTTTGGTCTCAGCACTGATGGAAAAATAATAGACATGTAAGAATCAGATCTGATGACATGTGTGTGCAGGTAGAAAAACTTTGTTCCTATTATAGCCCCCTAATATTGCCTTATTATTCATACCGAGATTGGAAGAAGCAATCATAAGCAACATTTTGTTTTCTGTTGAGTGAAGAGTTCCATGAGCCTAGAAACAATTTCATATACTGAAACAGCTTTTTTTTTTCTTTTTTTAAAAATCCCCATTAATTTCTGTGAAAGCTATGTTGATGAAGCATGCAGTATGGAGCATACAAAGTTAGGAAAGGCAAAAAGAATGCTTATGGACTCCTGAACAGGGCGGCCAAAAGGCACCACCAAGCTCCTACTCTAGGGCTGCCCTGTGATAGCTGCAGTTTGAACCAAGGTGTTTTTTAAGGACATCATAATTGACTTTGACGTGACTGATTATTGAGAATAGCCACTGACAAATTGTTCAAATGATCACCACCCCTGTGAAAATCTGAGCCCTTTCAGTATATGGTATTTTCTAAAGTCCCTTTCTAGCAACCCACACAGCCCTTAACACAAAAACCTAGAGACTGGAATATGCGATGTTTTATTCATCTTTTTAGGTAGCGGACATACAAAGCGGCCCAGAACATGCAAACTATGTCTCAAAGTTTGCACCAAGGCACTTGGAGAACAGATGGCTAAACTCTATTTGAAGCAGCTGGAAAAATGAGTATGGAGGATGCCTCTTACCACTGGATATCTGAAATCCAACCTGAGAGATGCCCATCAGCCTTCAAGCTGAAACTAACTTTGATAAATTGGTGGCTGCTTTAAGAGAGACCTGGTGCCTGCCTCTGTGCCTGTGCTACCAAACAACAGGCAGTCAGTACTTGAAAGGTTGGCTTTTGTGATTCCGTGGTCCCTGCATCAACTAATGGTGTTCACAATTCCAGAGAATATGCTTGGACTTCAGGATTATTCAGATCCAGTTTGAGAGAAGGTGACAAGGGCTTGAATCTGCAACTACAGCAGTGTCTAATTAATTACCCAAGAACACGATGGAGCAATTCAGCCTGTGGTTTACGGCTGAAAGACTTTAGGGCTGATTAGTAGCTATGGGATCAACCCTGATAGTTTAAGAAGTCAGCCCACAGTGGCTAGTTTCTTCATTCTAAATAGAACTAATGACATATAAATACAGGAAATAATTCATCTTTACTGTGTGTTTTTAGTTACAAGAGGAATATTCTCTCCCTAAAGCAGTCCTAGGGAGAAGCTGTGCAAGTTACTGTAAAAATCATATGCACAGCTAAATTATCGAGATAGTTAATGAAGATAAATAATTTTAGAAGGGGCTTGTGCGTGGTACTAATCACTGGGCCATTGGCAAGAGCTTAAGATAAATGTAACTTGTTACTACATAAATTCTTTTAAAGTACAGTGCACTGTAGACCTTTCACGTTGCTATGAAAAAGACTGAGCACCATCAAGCGGTACACGTCGTTATAGCAGTTACGAGGTACCTACATAAATTACCATTAGCAATAATTTTGACTCTTTCCTGACTAGAAAACCATGGAAGCCATTTATTCCCTCAGTTTACAACCATATAACATGAACACTTAAAACAGTGATGTAATGTACAAGTAATATACATACCACAGTCATAAACAAAATAGAATTATAAATTAAGAAAACAGTATCACCTAGAAGGAAAATACAAAAACAACTTTAGTTACAGCAAATCATTTATTGCCCACATAAAGTATATGTTCCCTAACAAAAGACCAGGATTTTATCAAAACTAATCAGAAGTAGGACATATAACAGACTGTAAATCAGGAACTCACAAGTTTTTTTTCTGTGTTTGATTGTACAGCCCTTTTACTGAAAAGGTGGTGGCTCTTAAAAGAGCCTTTGGGTTAAAACTGGCGGTGTGAGCAGCCCTACTTGGAGCTGGTGTACTTGGTGACGGCCTTGGTGCCCTCGGAGACGGCGTGCTTGGCCAGCTCGCCGGGCAGCAGGAGCCGCACGGCCGTCTGGATCTCCCGCGAGGTGATGGTGGAGCGCTTGTTGTAGTGCGCCAGGCGCGAGGCCTCGCCGGCGATGCGCTCGAAGATGTCGTTGACGAAGGAGTTCATGATGCCCATGGCCTTGGACGAGATGCCCGTGTCGGGGTGCACCTGCTTCAGCACCTTGTACACGTAGATGGAGTAGCTCTCCTTGCGGCTCTTCTTGCGCTTCTTGTCGCCCTTCTTCTGCGTCTTGGTCACCGCCTTCTTGGAGCCCTTCTTGGGCGCGGGGGCGGACTTGGCCGGCTCGGGCATGGCAGCAAACGCGCGTGTAGTACACCCAACAAACTCTCCCACCGTCAGCAAAAGGCGAAGTGAGCGGCAGCAGCCGCGTGCCACGTATTTATAGCTCCCTTATGTAAATGAGCGGCATTCCCTCTGCCTGCTTTCATTGGTCAGAACACGTAAGCACGTCATAACTCCCCTTAAGCCCCTTTTTTATTGGTCGGAATTCGATTCGCCTCCTCATTGGCTGTCCGGCGGAGACCTACTTCTCAGCCTATCAGCGAAGGGGCGAGGCGGGAAAGCGAGGCTATAGCGGCGGAGCGGCGGCTGTTCGCTGCGTTCCGCCGCTGGTCGTTCTTAGCAGCGAACGGGCGCTCAGGAGAGCGATGTCGGGCCGCGGGAAGCAGGGCGGGAAGGCGCGCGCCAAGGCCAAGTCGCGCTCGTCGCGTGCCGGGCTGCAGTTCCCCGTGGGCCGCGTGCACCGGCTGCTGCGCAAGGGCAACTACGCGGAGCGGGTGGGCGCCGGCGCCCCGGTGTACCTGGCGGCCGTGCTGGAGTACCTGACGGCCGAGATCCTGGAGCTGGCGGGCAACGCGGCCCGCGACAACAAGAAGACGCGCATCATCCCCCGCCACCTGCAGCTGGCCATCCGCAACGACGAGGAGCTCAACAAGCTGCTGGGCAAGGTGACGATCGCGCAGGGCGGGGTGCTGCCCAACATCCAGGCCGTGCTGCTGCCCAAGAAGACCGACAGCCACAAGGCCAAGGCCAAGTGAACGCGACAGAAAAGCGGCGCGTTGCCTCCTCCGGAGAAGATAATCTTAAGGCTCTTTTCAGAGCCACCCACAAAATCATAAGAGAGCTCAGTTATCCGTACCATAGTTAACGCCGTTTTATATTAATTACTCAGCCCACGTTTTGTCGTGTTGTGTTTTTTTTTTTTTTTTCTCCATGTTTATTAACAGAATTTTTGGCTTAGAGATAGTAGCAACGCTTTCCATGTTTCGGTTAACACAAAGCCGTGCCAAAATGTCCTTCCAAAGCAAGTTCGTCCGGGGATGGCATATTTTCCGTTTAGTTCTTAAGGCTGAGAACACGGGAGCGGTGTCTCAGTGAGAGCTGCCGTTCCTCCCTCCCCCCCTTCCGCGTTTTTCTTCTCCGAGTGCCTGAAAAAGCCGCAGAGACAGGCGGCGAAGGGGGGGGGGGGGAGGGGCAGCGGGGCGG
>VZSZ01006427.1:16199-30962 GCA_013398815.1 Ibidorhyncha struthersii | reverse complement strand
GGCACTGAGGATGATCTGTTCCATGACCTTTCCAGGCACTGTCAGACTGACCAGCCTGTAGTTCCCCACGTCCTCCTTCTGGCCCTTCTTGTGGATGGGTGTCACTTTTGCCAACCTCCAGTCAACTGAGACATCCCCGGTCAGCCAGGACTGCTCATAAATGATGCAAAGTGGCCCGGTGAGCACTTTCGCCAGTTCCCTTAGTACCCTCAGGTGGATCCCATCCAGCCCCATAGATTTGTGTACCTCCAGGTGCTGAAGCAGATCCCTCACCATTTCCCCTTGGATTACAGGGGCTTCATTCTGCTCCCCATCCCTGTCTTCTGGCTCAGGGGTCTGGGTACTCACGGTACAACTGGTCCTACTTCTGAAGACTGAGGCAAAGACAGCATTAAGTACCTCTGTCTTTTCCTCATCCTTGGTCACTACATTACCGGCCCCATCTACTAGAGGACAGAGATTATCCTTAGTCCTCTTTTTATTACCAATATATTTATAGAAACTTTTTTTGTTGTCCTTGACAACAGAAGTCAGGTTTAGTTCTAGCTGGACTTTAGCCCTTCTAATTTTTTCCCTGCATAGCCTCACTACCTCTTTGTAGTCCTTGTGAGTGGCCTGCCCTTTCTTCCAAGGGCCATAAATGCTCTTTTTCTCCTTAAGTTGCATTCCTATCTCTCTGTTCAGCCAGGCCAGTCTTCTTCCCTGATGGCTTGTCTTTCGGTACATGGGGACATCTTGCTTCTGTGCCTCTAAGACTTCCTTCTTGAAAACCATCCAGGCTTCCTGGACTCCTTTGCCCTGGAGGACTGCCTCCCAAGAGACTTTGTCAACCAGACTCCTGAAAAGCCCAAAGTCCACCCTCCGGAAGTCCGAGGTAGCAGTTCTGCTGACCTCCCTCCTTGCTTCTCCCAGAATTGAAAACTCTATCATTTCATGATCACTGTTCCCAAGACGGCCTCCAACCGAAACATCCCCCACAAGCCCTTCCCTGTTTACAAACAACAGGTCCAGCAGGACACCTTCCCTAGTCGGTTCCCTCACCAGCTGTGTCAGAAAGTTATCCTCAAAACACTCCAGGAACCTTCTAGACTGTTCCCTCCCTGCTGTATTGTATTCCCAGCTGATATCTGGCAAGTTGAAGTCCCCCACTAGGANAAGTCCCCCACTAGGACAAGAGCTCGTGACCTTGAGATTTCTCCCAGCCGTTTGCAGAATATTTCATCTGCCGCCTCATCCTGGTTGGGCGGTCTATGACAAACTCCTACTATGATATCTGCCTTGTTGGCCCTCCCTCTGATTCTTACCCATAAACACTCAACCCTATTGTCACCATCATTTAGTTCAAGACATTCCTAACACTCCGTGACATACAGGGCCTCCCCACTGCCTCTCCTTGCTTGCCTGTCCTTTCTGAAGACCCTATAGCCATCCATGGCAGCACTCCAGCCATGTGAGTCATCCCACCATGTTTCTGTGATGGCGACTACATCATAGTTATCCTGCTGTACAATGGCTTCCAGTTCCTCCTGTTTGTTGCCCATGCTATGTGCACTAGTGTATAAGCACTTCAGCTGGGCTATTGGTCCCTTCTCCTTTTTACAGGAGGAAGCCATAACTCCACGACCCCTGGACGTACTCCTAAGGAGCCCGGTTACGCCGGGTAATATGGTGGTTCCCACATGAAAGAGAATCTGAATGAATTTGTCCTGCTGTGTACAGTCTGGATAGACTCTGGATAGGCCTAGAAATAAAAAAAATCTATTATGGAGGAATGTATCAGGCCTTTTGGTATACATTAGATGAATGTGTGAGGAGGCAAGCAAACCAATGTGACTATATTTTTAGGAGTGACTCATTTTTAAGACTGCTGACTTATAGACGCTTTTTACTAGTTTTTACTAGGATTCCTAATACCTATAGCTGTTAGCAATAATACAGGTTTGCAGGACTGGAATACTGAGTTTGAACAGCCAATGACCAGCAGATTAGATGTTGTGACAGCCTGTAGTAACCTTTGTACCACTGGGCCAGATACAGAGGAGAAAAAAAAAAGATTGGGACTGGATATCAAGAATTACTTTCTGCAGAAATATCAGCTTAAATTCTTGTCATGAGAGAAAACAGATTCGTCTACATTTTTGTCATACCTGATGAGGAAATAGTGGCAGAATTCAAGTATTCACTGACCCACCTGAGCTTTGATTCCACTTCACGTTACATCTTTGTTCTTCATCTCATATCTTGTTCAAACATCCTTGAATAAGTAAATATGTATCAGTTTTGCATTAAGAAACTACATACATCTAGATAATGTGAAGAAATGAGTACTTAGGCTTTTTTTCAAATACTAAATCTAGTTCTACATCCTCAGTGTTAGTATTTTCTTTCACTTTAATGGACCTTTTACTTCACAATGATCTATAAAATTAGGCCCCCTTTTAATGATCATAAATATGTATAGAGCAATTGGGAGGGCTATATAGCCAGATCCCTCAAAACAGGAACATTGCACAAGCACAGAGTATAGCATATGGCAGTTCTGAGGTGTTAGCAATCCATGGAAGGCATGATTTGGAATAAGCACTTTTTGGGTAGCTTTATGAATATGTGTTTCAATTAGCCTTGTGAACACTTACAATTTTATTACAGAAGACTGCATGGAAAGCAAAACCTTGGGTAAGATGGCTAAAGTTTTAGATTTAAGGGTATGCTTGTACTTGTGTACATTCAAGGCTTAATTTCAATACTTCTGGTCATCCTTTTGGTTCTCACTTCACTCCATTTTGCTGAATATAACCAGTGTGAGTTCTCCATTTGTGATAAAACACTTAGAGAGGGCTTATTTCCTCAAGGATAGACTACTCAGCTCTTCAGACACTTTGATGGTGGAACACAAAGCACAATGAACTCAATTGCAGTATCTTACATGAAAGTATCTACATGAGGACTGAAAAGATTAAAAGGAACTCAAGTTGTCAACAAGTGCTTTGCTATTTTTGAAAAGTAATGCTTAATTGTTATCAGGAACATAATATTGCTCAAATGATGCTGTATTAGTGGCTGAGAAAACATCTGGCTCCTATGTGCAATGAAGTTTATAACATACCTTAACTTCCTAACATTTGGGCTGAAAACATCTCATGCAACGTCATATGCAATTCAATAGACTGAGAAAAAGCTTTAAAAAAGGTCTGATCTATCTTTACTAATTTTTGAAACTTTCTGTATTTCACAAAAGTTCTATTTGCTCCAAACATTAAAAACATGTTCAGTATTTAAAACTGATCATTTACTGTGTTTTTCCCCCTGATCAGCAAAGATTGCACAACATATCTTAAAATGTTTTGATATAGGTGGAGGACAGCTTCAATAATAACATAAGTTACTGCATTTTCATAATATGTTTTCCTTATGTGAATGTCAGACCAGCATGTACATATAGAACCTCTCTAATGATGAAGAGACTAGCCTAGAAGAGGCTAGGAATGGTACTTTCCCTTTACTAGCATACTTCAAGTATTAGAGTTTATAATTTCTGTCTTGAATGAACAGTGACAAAATGTATAAACATTTCAAAATTACGTTTGTTTTCATGTAGTTCAACTACTGTAACTTCAGGTAGTTGCTGGAAAAAGTGCTAGGCCCTGGACAGTGATCAAGTCAGATGATCCGAGTAGCAGCTTGTTGTGTTAAAGGCCAAAGTAATTTGGCAGAAAATAAACTCCCTTGCATTCCAGCCTGTATCAGAGGGGCTGCGAGCAGCTAAGCTTAGATTCTGAGTGATGTCCAATCCGGTTTTAAAAGTCCCATTGCTTTCAGTATGTATATTGAACTATCGTGATTATAGATGCACTAATAACACCATACACAATTCAATCTAGAGGCATTCCATGAACTAGCACAGCCACACTTAAGGAGTTTGGTCATGTTCACTATGAACTCTCATGGCTAGATTAATGACAAGTGTAGTTTATTGAAGCAACGGATGCACAAGTTCTTTTGAATTGCTGGTGATAAAGTTACTGTCTGCAAAGCACGTGCAAATACTAAAGATGTTAGTAATACAGCCTGGCTACAAACGCGTTAAGTTATAAAGGAACTCTACAGAGTTTTCTAAGTTTCCCGGGAAGCACTTGGTATAGCCAAGTATTCAAATCTTACCCATAAGCGTCCTTATGGGGGGGAAGAGAGGCTCAGCCCATCGACTCATCCCAGAAGTCAGGGGTGGTCAGCGGTGGTATTCTGACCACAATGGTATCTTCCCTGATACCTCTCCTCTCTTAAGTTATTTTTAAACTATTTTTTAACTTTCAGGTGGAGCTTGAGGGACTCTAGTCATACATACTATTGTTATGACTGGTGTTAAATTTTCTTGCTTCGCTTTTAGAAGTATAGACTACGAAGAATTCAGAGTGCGGGCTCTGTGAGGAGTGATCGCACCTTGGAGGCAGGTGGCTTTTGGGATAGAGGTGTGTTTTGGTATTATAATGAGACTATAATGAGCAAAGTTCACCCAAAGGATAGCATTTTGTCAAATAATGACAGATTGTTGGCTCAGAGTAGCAATTAGGGAGCTTATCTGTTCCATAAGACCTTCAAGGGTTCCATATGACCTTCACATTCCCATTTTATCACAGTTTGGCTGCGGTGTCTCCACTCCGCTCCATCCCCCGCACCGTTTCTCTTAGAGTTAGCACACCAGAATCCCTGATGTCACCAACATCTAAGGTTGCCTAGGGAACCTCTGTGGAATATATCCCTTGCACACCAGCTGCACTGCTCCCTGGAAGTTTCTTTGATGCTGTACCTTTCTTTAAAATGTGAATATAGGTTTAATTTCTAAGTCACCTTCAGCAATTATTCCACACAGCTATGCAGTACCCACTAAACATACACACCAAACATTTTATCTGGCAAGAACTATGAAGTTTTGGTGTTTAAGAACTTCTCCCCTGACTATTTTGGTGACAGCATTTAACCGTATGTCTTTAAATGTGGAAAACAGAACTGGAACTTACTTGTTTTTCTTTTTCCACACCTTGATTCTAACCACTTGAAGCCCCTGTTTCTACTTAAAAAACAGATGCAAAGTGATTTACAAGGTAAAGCATCGTTCAAACTGGGACACCACATGTAACTCCAGCAAAATTCTGTCTCTCACCTGCTCCTCTCATATTCACCATCTTTTGCATTTGGAATACGCAAATCAACTACAAAGCCACTACATCAACTATAAAGACCCCATGAGTTTGTAACTGCTGTAAAACACTGTTTTACAATTTGTGTCCAACGAACTCTCCTTTGAATGTCAGCAGCTTTTATCATCATTATGAAAATCTAACTGAGCAGAAGGTCCACGGTATCAATTCCTTAAATTAGCTTGGGTAAACTCAATATTTTCAAATAAAATGTCAGTAGGTGTCCTGGTTTGAGCAACACAGGACTAATTTTTCTTCTAATGCTTGGGAAGACTGCACTTTTAGAAGACTCTAATATCTGAATTTGTGAAAATATTTACTTTATAGCCAGCTATGGTGTGTGGGTTTCAAGGTCTCAGTGTTTTTGAGCTTGCCAGGTGCAGGGATGAGGAGGAACGAGACCTGACCAACAGGATTAATTCATACCATGAACGTCGGATTCACTATAAATTAGAAAGTTTGCTGTGAAGTTCTGTCTCTCCCTTGATGGCTGCCATCCTAATAACTTCTTGCCCCAGTGTCAGATTCCTGAGGCCTTCCCTTCCTCCCAAAGCCATAGCACTCACAGTGTCTGACATTTGCTGTCCACTGCTGGTAGTGCACACCTTCCTACTGATAGAATTGGCTGAGTATAATCTTTGCATATTCTGTATTGGTATCGGGATCCATATTGCTTCTTTAGTGCTATTAGTGTTAATTATCTAAGCTTATTCTATTAAATCTGTTTATACTTCAACTCCTGGGTTTCCTTGTTTCTTCCCAATTCCCCTTCCCGGTTGGGGAGAAGTCATCAGGTGATAGAATGATTGATTAAGTGAAAATAAACTGTTATGGGTTTCTTAAACCACAACAGTAAGATTCATAGAATACTGGGATTGTTGTCTTGTGGAACAGCTACTAGACTTAAAGAGGAAGTAACAGCTATGGTTTCTCTTGCACAGAACTAGGATCTTACAGTGCGCTGGGTGAGGGAACAGCAGGGCTCAAAGGGTTGCAGTGAATGGGGCTACATCTGGCTGGTAACCAGTCACCAGCAGTGTTCCTCTGGGCTCAATTCTAGGCCCAGTTCTATTCAATATTTTTATCAATGATGTGGATGTAGGAGTTGAACGCACCATTAGCAAGTTTGCTGATGATACTAAACTGGGAGGTGCTGTCAACTCACTTGAGGGACAAGAGGCCTTGAGAGGGATCTAGGTAGATCTAGATAGATTGGAGCACTGGTCAACCATGAAACTGAAGAAGAACAAGTGTCAGATTCTGCACCTGGGATAGAGTAATGCTGGACACAAGTCTAAACTGGGTGATGACTGGCTGGAGATCAGCCCTGCAGAAAGGGGTCTGGAGGTGCTGGTTGCCAGCAGGCTCAGTAGGAGTCAACAGCGTGCCCTGGCAGACAAGACAGCAAACCGCATCCTGGGGTGCATCAAACACAGTATAACCAGTCAGTCCAAAGAGGTGATTATCCCACTATATTTAGTGTTGGTGCAGCCTCACCTTTAGTATTTTGTGCAGTCCTGGGCCCACCATTACAAAAGGATGGTAAAGTACTTGAATGTTACAGAGGAGGGCAACAAAGCTGGTGAAACAGTCGGAAGGAAGTCCTATGAGGAGCAGCCAAAGACTTTGGGTTTGTCTCCTTGCTCTCTCCAGCTTCCTGAGGGGAAGTGGAGAGGGAGGTGCTGATCTCTTCTCCCTGGTATCCAGTGATAGGACGTGTGGGAATCGCTCAAAGCTGCACCAGGGGAGGTTCATTCTTGACTGGAGGAAGCATTTCTTTACTGAGAGGGTGGTCAAACACTGGAACAGGCTTCCTAGAGAGCTGGCCCCATGCCTATCACTGAACTATTCTATTCTGTTCTATTTTTGTACCTATTTTGTATTTTGTAGTGTATTAACTAGACAGTCCACAAGTTTCTCCTTTAGGTCAAATAAAAGACATAGGCATGTGTTACATCAGCAGCTGTTCACAAGCTAAGTCAAAACCTGATAACATATTAACTTAATAAACTGTTGACTGTTTTACCTTTCAAGTCTCATACGTGTTTTTTGCAGACGATACGTTGAAAAGTGCACTCAGCCTCAGATTCATTCCTTTAAAAGCCAAAGCACAGAGCAAGCCATCAGAAAGCATATCAGGAAGTTTTAAGGCACACTTTGGCTGCTGGACAGTCTGTGGCTCCTAGATGTTTGGCACGGGTGAAAAGAGAATGCTGTGCAGTGGCAAGTTTCCTTTGCCTTTGGCTTCTGGAAGGTGACAGTGTGAAGAGGATCGGCTTCCCACGGGGCCTCCTAAGTAATAAAACAAGTTGTGCAGGGCCCATGCCCCTTACCTACGGGCTGTGGCCCCTGTGGCGCGGACGGAGGCGGATGTTTAGTAAACGCCCGTTGTCCATTTTTGCTCTCTGCGGTGCCTGTTCGGCCCGGGACTGGCCGAACCGCCAGTGCTCGGCAGCTTGAATCAGAGAGGCATGATCTCCTCCCGGGAGCGGGCAAGCCGGCGAGCGTGGGCTTGGGCTTGGCTCCGGAAGTGGGGGGCAAGAGCAGGGGCAAAGAAGGGCTGTACCGGAGCAAGAGCCCGCCCAGGTCGGCCCTGTGCCTTGCCGGCACGCCTCGCTCCGGCGCAGTTCTCGCCGGTCTCCTCCTCCCGCCGGTCGGGACGGGACCGCCCCCTTGCCGTGTGGTGGGACCGTAGCGGGGCCGCTTTGTCTGTGCTGCCGGGGGGTGCGCGGAATTCGTTCGCGTCCGGCCTCTGGTCACCCAGCACAGCCGCCTGCTGTGGGAACCGCTGGTCTCCGACCTCTCACCGCCTAGGCCAGCCTGGTAAGTCCGGGCTCGGCGCTGGGGGGTTTCTTACCCAGAGCCCTGCTCCGTCTCCTCCTTCCCGCCTGGCTGAGTCTCTCTGGTTTCTGCGAGAAAGGGGCAGAGAGGGTTGGGATCAACAAGTTTTAGAAAAAAAAGCGTTTCTCCGACTGTCCGGATTTCAGGCCTGCAAACCTCTGTTACAAAAAGGGATGGAAGGGCTCAAACCACCCTTTTGTTGATGAAGCGGTTTGAGCTGTTTCCCTAGACAGTGATCTCCAGGGGCTTTTCAAAGATCAGCAGCTTGTTTAAGCCGACCTTCTTGTAATTGTGCTAGTTAAGACAGTTGTGTTCCCACCGAATTGTTAGCCTGTCTCCACTTCTCTTTCACTGTCACGAACATAGCTTCACTGATAGCTACGGTTTCGTGTGAAATCTAGTTATTTCAGGATATACCAGCGCGCTTTTTCCCCCCACGTGATATGGGAAGATAGACACTTAGCTAAATATTGTGAGCATAGCAAATAGCTTAGCAGGATACTGAAACTTTGTTGCAAGAGGCCTTGACAGATAACAGGATACACATAGGCATGAAACGGGAACTCTGTTGTCAGTGAGGAGTAGCCATCAGGTTGGAACCAGTTTTGCGGTTACTGGCTCAGCTAACTCAGCATTCTGAGCCAAAGCTGAAAAGTATGCAGTGAAGAAGACTATGAGCCTTCCTCCAGAAGACCCCAACCCACGACTGGGGGCAATATGCATGCAGTAAGAGGAGGAGACTTATGATAATGAGTTCCCAGAAATGATTGCAATAGTTACGCCTATTCCCAGAACTAATTATAATAACCCAGCCTATACTAATGAATATGCATGCTTTGGTATCATAAGTAAATGCTTGCTTTGTGATACGGTGTGCAAGCTTGGAGGAGTGATCCCTCTTGCAGCCAGCGCTGCAATAAACATACCTGCTTTCTAACTCTCCGTGAGTTGCAGAGTTTGTTTCTGCACGTCACATGCTCCAAGTGCTTGATGCAGAAATGGACTCCAATGATAATATTAAAATATAGCCATATACTCTGATTATGATACCACGCACACATACAAACAACGTGACCTCCAAAGTTATGTTCATACCACAAGCCCCTGAACTGTATACCTTGAGAAATTAGCATCCTGTGTTCTACAAAAAACATTACTCACCAACTATTAGTTAATACCATTAATTTCCCCCCCCCCTTATAATCAGAATCATTTAGGTTGGAAAAGACCTTTAAGATCATCGAATCCAACCCAACACTGCTAAGTCCACCACTAAACCATGTCTTAAGTGCCACATCTACACATCTTTTAAATACCTTCAGAGATGGTGACTCAGGCCATTTCCCTGGGCAGCCTGTTTCAATGCTTGATAACCCTTTCAGTGAATAATTTTTTCCTAATATCCAATCTAAACGTCCCTGGCTCAATTTGAGGCTGTTTCCTCTCGTCCTATCACTTGTTACCTGGGAGAAGAGACCAGTCACCACCTTGTTACAATCTCCTTTCAGGCACTTGTAGAGAGGGATAAGGTCTCCACTGAGCCTCCTTTTCTCCAGCCCAAACAACCCCAGTTCCCTCAGCTACTCTTCATAAAACTTGTTCTTTAGACCCTTCACCAGCTTTGTTGCTCTTCTTTGGACACCGTTCCTCATGTTTCACACACAGATACAAGGCTATTGGTTCTCACATTTAACCTATGAAAATCAAGAAATTGGAGCATGCCACATCTTGTTTTTTCTGTATTCTGTTTTCCTTTTAATCTGTTTTCCCCTTTAGCAGATGACCTGGTCTTTTCATCTCATGCTCACAGGCTTGAGTAGATCAGAGCTATGTCTTTTAAAGCTGCAGACCACACACCTTCAACCAGTATAAATAGATAATACATTTTTAAGCAGCAGACCAGGATGTTAATAATTTACTCAGCTCTCACTAAAACACCACAGCTCCTTCTGACACACAAGACTTTTCTGCACTGCAAGAATTCCTTCTGTTCCTGAAGCTTCTGCGGTCCACAGTTTGTTCTAAACTCTCTCTGTCTTGCTCAGAGTTCATAGCAATGAAGCTTTATTGGTCACGGCACTTCATTCAGTATTCTGAAGTAATGCAATCATAAGGTAATCAATTTTACCCCCTCTTTTACACCTTTTCTCACTCAGATTTTTTGTTTTGTTTGTTTTTTTTTTTCTTTTTGAAGCCTCTTTTCAGGTACCAGGTAATAAAGGATCCTATATATGTGACTGCCTTCATTGAAATTATCTACGTTTTAAACACCTTTTATTTTTAGTGACTTCTCATTACTTGGAAGATGCTTATAGAATATACTTTTAAAAACAATCTTAAGTTCGAACTGTTAAATTACAGCTGAACTTAAAGATTCACTATATACAGATTCATTTAAAGGACAAAGCAAAACCTGCCAGAATTTATGGATTTTTTTTATTGCAAAACTAGTCAGCACTACTTTCTGCACAGTTTATTGTACCATTCTATAACAAATCCAGTGCTAAAAAGCCAAGAGAATTCTCAGAGAAATTGGAAAACTGATGAATTATAGGCAGGATCTCCCTTTCCTCACTTTTTAGAACACAGATCTAACCAACCTGCAAGGAAAGAAGTGAAAAGACAAACAAACCCTTATTCCCTCTACTCTGTAATTTGCTATCACAGACCACGCTTCTTATTTCTGGAGTATCTCTAACACTTACGACTCAGGGAAGTAAAATTAAAGGCAAATTATTAATTTCACTTTGTGTACAGCCTACCCATTCCATTTCAAGGACGTTGATTCTATGAAGTTTGGAAGGTTAGAAGATTTTAGATACTAGTCATCAGTGAGTGTTCTTTAATGATTTCCTTCTTCAAATCAGCACAGGAAAACATGCACAATTGTCAGTTTTATTGTTTTGCTTTCACAGTAAATCTAGTAGTTTTAGCTTAAACCAATCTTGCCAGCCTGTTATACAAAACCTAAGACAACAACAACAATAACAAAACTTCTGTGATGGAGTTATTCCTTGAAGTGTTTAGCCACGTTTCCTTTATTACTAAAGTTATGTTACGTTTGTAAAATGAAAGGTTGTTCTCCATGGTCTGAATGTGCTGCTGTTACCTGCAAAGGAGGTCTAAGTCCTGATTCTCCTGAAACACAGAGACTATGTTTGGAGAGGAGACATTGCTTTATTCTGGCCAGGGTGCACAATGGAATATTTCCACAAATCATGTACACGCCATGCTGGTTTTCTTGTCATACATGAAAGTTACAAGGTAGCACGCTCCCAGTTACAATGATTGGTTAGCAATTTACGTATGATTATAATATTGGTTATGTCATTCTCCTCAGTTACTGCGCCTGTGCAAGGGAAGCATCTTCACATGGGCCAGGGTCTTCTTGGTCTGTGGACATGATTTTTAGTATTATAAGGAAGGTTTGGGACACCCAGAATTTTCACTTGTCTGCCAAGTTGGCTAGGCTTTTCAAAACATGGTAGATTAGGTGCATCCTCAAGGTTCGTATGCTCATCTGCTTCAGGATGTTTCACTTCAAAGAAAGACAACACCACCTGCTTTCCTTGATGAGGTGTTCTTTTTCATATGACTCAAGGATAGAATCCTCATTATCCAAGAGAATCTCTCAGAAAGTTCCTCTATTAATTAACCCAGATACTTGTGAAGAAACATTCCCAAGGCTGATTATCTGGCCAAGTACATAAGAAAATTGTCATACGCAAGACCCTATATCAGAAGTTCAGCTAATGCCAATAGATAACAGGCCTAACTAACTTTAATGCTTAAAGCTAACAAGTTAAATGCTAACAAAAATGGCTAAAATTCTAACTACAAGACAACACTGCTTTGGTGTGCCCATAATGTTTAGTGACTGAGAGACCAATGGATATATGGATATGACCTGAATAACCTGAAACTTTCGTGCCTTGAAGTAACTACAAGTGGCAGAAGTGTGAAAGACAGAACAGAGGTATCCATATTGTGGAAAGTCAGGTTAATGGCACAAGACACCAGGCTAGGAACTGTAAGAGGTAATTGTATATTACTCATTCTGTTCCTTGGTGTAGAGAGGGAGGATCTTAATTTAGTATAAAAGTTATCTTCCATGTGCTGGTTTGCTTTTTTTATCAGCTTTTTTAAAACTTACAAAGTTACTTCTTACATGATAATATGCCTCTGGTTCTTGAAGAGTAACGTTGAATTCTGTTTTTCACAGAAGGTTTAACTTTGTTGCTGAATTCTTTAGAAAAGTATTATAAACAGTAGGAATAGACTAAAAGAACACATTTCATTTTCCTTCCCTAAAAAACAGAACTTCATAGACTAATGTGATATATTTCTTTGGAATGAGTCTGTAGTGTGATGCAAATCTGTTTCTGCTCTATGTAGTTGGCACTTAAAGAGGCTGGCATGTGCTTGATACATGTCTTTTATGTCATAAAATAGTAAAAACTTTAATGAAGGGTGAAATTTAGCTGTCCCTGACCAAATGGAAATGAGATACATGTAAACATAACATGTTACATAGTTTAAACAGTTTCAAACTGTTTGAAAGTGACCTATGTCACTTAAGTATGCAAGCAGAGGAAACCAGTCTTACATGCAAATAGTGTTTATTGAGACTGCAGAGGAGGACTGATAGATCAGTTTTAGAATAACTAAATTTTTAGTCATGGATTCCAGATGTGATATGGGTTTGGTTTTTTTCCAAGCCAGGATTACATACAGAGAAGCTACTAAGCTATAGAGAAATGAAAACTGCTGCTTGTTTAAGGTGTTAGCTGCCCCTCAGACTGCTGCTCACCAGTTAAATGAGAGAGCCTGCAGGCATGTATAGCTGTACTGTAAATGAGCAACATTATTTGCTGTTTGATGCACAGCAAGGATCACACCAGGCAGTTACCCTTCCTAAGGACAAGAGGATGAGGAGGGAAATTATATTTTTTTTTTAACATCTGTTCAGCTTGTATTTTTCAGCAAAAGTTCATAATAGAACAGGAAAACAAAGAATACAGATTAAGTAATTTTTTGATCAAACAACCAAATGCTCTCTAATGCTTTCCAGTATGGGGACAGCATAGTGGATCTTTTTTTTTTTTTACTGTCAGTGAATTGTGTGTGGATTCAGTATAGGGTTTTATTGCTACAGGTACTCCTTAGAAATTGCAGTCTCTTCTCGAGGTAAAATACTAATGCTGAAAACATTTTAAAATATAAATGTGTGTTTTGACAGGACAGCATAGTGTGACATGGGGGGAATAATTTGTCTGTGAGGAGAAGTGCTGCATCTGTATTGATATGGACTCAAGACTACTCCATCTAAGATGTTAAGTTCATTCTTCCTAAAATTTTTTTGTGTCCCCAGTATAGGAAATACCTACAAAGTGAAAGCCTTACGGAGAAAGTGTTTAAACTAAACTTGTCTAGTCAGTCTTTTTTGCTAAGTATTTATAAAATGCCTGTTTGCCACTACAGATGAAAGTTTACAAATGTCCATTCAGTGGCTCACACAGAACTCAGACATTCTGCTTGGGATGGTATAAAATGGTGAAAGGTCTCTAGTCTGACAGGGTCACAACCATTGAACCATCAAAGGATTTGGGAAAAAGATTGACATCTTATGGATACTGATATATTTCAGTACTGGTCCTCCCTATTGCTTCTTGCCGTCTTGTATGTTGTTTCTTTGGTGAATTCTCCTCTGATTTCCCACTGAACTATTTTCAGACTATGCGTCCAGGTGATTCTTGTGACCAATCCAGTAAGTGGCCTGAAATTCCGTACTACCATCTCAGAGAATGGAGTCACAATTACTGATGATTGTCAGATATTTTTCTGAGAACAGAATGAAAAATGTTTACCAAGGAATAAGTTTCTTCACTCTAACAGCCTTCTTGTTTTCAGGGAGACCCAGAGTTTTCTCTTGAGGTGTGGAGTGTTGAGGAACTGGGCCATCACATTACTAGATCATCCCAGAGCGGACATGAAGCTGCATTAGCAGCAGAGGTTTGTGCTGTGCCACTTTTCTCCTTCCAGGCTGTTGACCAAGTGGTGGCATTCTCATGGCTGTCATACATTTCTGAAGTAAAAGAGGTCACCACTGTTATTGGCTGACTTTGTTAATTTTAGGGAGAAAATAAATCATGGCTGCAGGTAGCCAGGAGGCTGTTTGAGCTGGTAAGCTTTCTCTCAGGTGGGAAGATGGTGAAAGACCTAAAGGAATGTGTGTCAGTTTCATAGACAGGTGAAAAGGAGATAAAAGCAATAGAGCTATGTTTTTCTCTTCTCTGTGACTTCAGGGAATGACACTGGAGATGTGCCTACAGCTTTGATGTCATAAAGTCTTGCACATTGTGCCTACATCTTCTGCTCAGAAGGAGCATCTTAAGCTTTAAACCTGAACTGCACCATTGAACTCTTGTCATGGACTAACCTTGCGACTCAGATGGCATGTCTTAAACAAATTTTTTCGAAAGGGAGTTGACCACAAGGTTGAAGCAAGTTCTGTGAAGGCGGGGAAGTGCCTTCTCCTGTACCAACTACCAGAAGTTTTGAGAAGACAAAAAGTCTGTGCCTGTGCTAAAAACGGCTCACCCCTTGGTCACGACAAGGGAGGGGGCAGGACGACCCCCTGAGATCCCGGGTACCCCAGACTCACTTCCAGAAGTTTCAAGAAGAAAACTGCACACACCCAACAATCTTTCCCCCACCCCCCCAC
>VZSZ01006425.1:115223-131574 GCA_013398815.1 Ibidorhyncha struthersii | reverse complement strand
CACAGTGGCACCCAGTGTTGGCAATCAGGGGTCACAAGGTGCCGGCTCACATGTGTGCTGTGCTGGGGGTCCAGCACCCCGACCTGGTGGGCTGACGCTGGGGTCCTCCCGCCACCTCTGCAGAGCGGGTGCCAGGGACAGGGGAACCGTCGGCACCCTCTGGCTGGCAGGCATGGCCATAGCCGGGGTGGCTGTGAGCCAACACAGGGCACCCCACCCAGCCTGGGAGCCCCTGGCCCCTGCACGCGCCAAGAAGAGGCGAGACACAGCGCTATTAAAAATATCACTTCTGTTTTATTTGGAATCTGTTACTCTGCGCGGGTGACAGGGTATAAATACATTCTCCAACGAGCATCCTCACCCTCAGCCCTGCCCGGGGGCGGGGGCCGGGGCTGGGTGCAGGGCCGGGGGTGCACTGGCCCCAGGCAGTAGGACCAGCCGGCACCGGTGCGTCACGGCCGCCAGCGCGGGCAGCGTCTGCCAGCCGGACCGTCTTGCACAGGGACAAGGTATGGTGTCCCTGAACAGACCCGTCCCTTCCTCCTGCCTCCTGAAGCCCCAGGTGCCAGTGCCCACTGTGGGGGGCTAGGGGGGGGCTGAGACTGGGGTGCCCCGTGTGGGCTCCCTGGCAGCTCCTTCTCCACGCCCGCTGTACCGAAGCCCCTTGCCTTGAGCCCCACTACCCACAGCCACGTGCAGTTTAGTGGCTGTCACCAGCCGAGTGGGTGCCCCAGCCCTGGGACGGGTGCTCCCAGCCCCATGCAGGCTGCGTCACCCCCAGTGGCCTCTCTTGAGCAACCCCTGCCCAGGTGTCTATCCCAGCCGCATGTCCCAGATGCTGGAGTTGGGGTCACCCCGTGATGGGGGAAAAGGCCCCAGCGGGAGCCAGAGTCACTGTGGGCTGCTCCTGCCGGCCCCGCAGGCTGCAACCCACTGGCTCTGCTTTCGGGCAGCGGTGCGGGCAGGGAGGGCACAGTGTGGCCCCAGAGCAGCCGGTGAAGGGACGTGGGATGGTCCCCCGGGGGTGTAGGGCATGATGGGGAGCACTGGGACACAGTGCCGGGGTGCTGCCCTGGGTTGATGGCAGTGGGCAGACGGTGCTCACAGCGGGTGATGCCCACAGGGGGTGGTGGGTGGCACTGGCCAGTGGTGGCAACGGGGTGGGCTGGGGCGGGGGGTGCTCATGGGTGGGCCGTCGGGTAGGCTATTTGGCTGAGATATGTGGGCACGGGTGACAGAGGAGGGAGAATATCAAAAATACAAAAGAGCACGGCCCCACGGCACAGGAGGCAGTGCCCTGCCTGGCGCCTGCCCACAGCAGGTGGGGGCCGGCACTGCGCGCACACGCTGGCTTCTAACTGGCTTTTTATTTTGTATCAAGAACACTTGGTTTTAAAATCTTTACAAAGGACAAAACGCGGCGACTCCGTTAGTGTGTAAAGAACTAAAGATCTGCTTAAAAAACGTCTCTGCAAAGAGAAACGACTGACACAAAAGAGATTCTCTGCAGCGCAAAAAGGGCAGAGGTGCCAAGTGTCCAGCCCAGGGCCCCACTCCCACGGTCTCTGGGGTCCCTGAGCCCCAGCACCGGCCCCAGTGCCCGCACCCAGCAGGAGGCTGGGTCCCCAGACCCTGCCTGTTCCCTCTGCCTATAGCACCATGGCCCAGGGCTGCTTCTCGACACAGTGAAGGAGCCTTTTCCAGGGCACTCAGTATGCCAAGCCGCCTGGGGATGCCCGGGCACTGGTGGAGAGGGATTCCCGGCCCTGCTCCTCATCAGTCCCAGGGTGCTCAGTGGATGGGGCGCTGGGGATGTGATCGCCTCACGGGGAGGCACAGCCCTGGTGCGGGGACCCCCGTGGCTGCTGCCAGCAGGGTCCCCCCCTGCCTGCCCACGCTGGTTTGTGGGCGCAGGGGCTGTGCCATGTCCCCCCCTGCACCCCAGAGCGACCCGTGGGGCCTTCCAACTGGGAGCCGGGAGAGTCAAAGCACTTCTCAAAAGTTAGATAGGAATGAAAAGAAAGCGCCGGGGGAAGAGCAGGGCATCCAGCTGTGCCGGGACCCCACAGGTCTCCAGGGTTGGTGCCGCACCATCCATAGGCGCTGCTCCTTCGTCCAGGGGCTCCATCGGCCCCGCTGGTCCCTCTGCCAGTGTCTGCTGCGTGCGTGTGCGTGCGTGCGTGCGTGTGCGCCGCCGGCGGGCAGCTATACCCTGGTGGTGGAGTGTGAATGCGGGAGCCCCGTGCTATTGAAGCCGGCGGTGAAGGTGTTGTAGGGGTGCAGGGTCTGCAGCCCCACCAGTGAGTTGGGGATCATTGTGATGGTATTGGGGGTCATGAGCGGGATGTCATCTGGAGAGCGGCGCAAGGTGAGGGTGTAGTCAGGCAGAGCAGCCAGGCGCAGGGTGTCGTGGGGCGGCACAGCCTCACACTCATGGTGCCCCTGGCTCACCTGCAAGGAGGGCATCTCCTCATCAGGCGCGTGGGCGATGTCGTTGGCAGTGCCACGCTGGGGGCTGGGCTGCCGGTGCGTGTCCTGACGGCGCTTGTCCTTGCGGTAGTAGAGGGCCGCGAAGGCCAGCACATTGAGGAAGAGGAGGGAGGCGCCCACAGCAATGGTGACGCTCAGCTCGGTGGAGTAGTCGCGGGGGCTCTCGAGCAGGGTGCCTGCCTCCTGCTCCGGGCTCCACTTCTCCTTCCCGTTCTCGCTGTTGTAGGCAGGCGAGATGGCAGGGCGCTTGGTGGTCCAGATCTTGCCATTGGGCCGGCGGGTGATGTGGGAGTTCTGCGTGGTGTCAGGCGGCGGCACTTTGGTGGTGGTGGACGTGTAGTGGAACATATCGTGCAGGTTGTACAGGTGGGGGACCAGGTGCTTCCAGAAAGCCACCTTGGTGGCCCGGTAGTGGTCACGTACCCGTGGTTTCAGCCCGATGTGCAGGTACAGCTGGTCGCGGGGGTTGTACTTGGACCAGGCCACCTCCTCAAACCGGTTGGCCTTGGTGTGGATGAACTTGGTGTCCTGGGGGACGGGCTTATTGGGGTCCCTGCAAAACACAAGCAAAACAAAGCTAGCACTGGGAAAAGCCGGAGAGGCAAGGAGAGCGAGACAAATGCAGAGATGGAGGCAGGGGGGACCTCTGCCAGTGGTGGCACAGGGTGGGCTGGCAAAAGGTCCTGTATGGCTGGGCAGCACCCCAACCTTGGGTCAAGTCTCACCCACAATAACCACGGCCAAGCAACCTCCCCACTCCTGCGCTTGGCTGGGTCCTGTCCTGGGGGCTGGCCGCACTTTCAGCTTCTCACTGTGTGGTTGATGCCCTGACCCCAGTGAAGGTGCAGCCCATGGACCTCAGGGGACAAGTGTCCCACACCAGGCATGACACCCCACCTCCCCCAGCATGGTCCCAAGGGGTGCAGCTGCAGTGAGCGCAGAGCCCCCATCCCCACTCACCCTGTCTTGGCAAAGTTGGTCCAGTAGGTCATCACCACGGCACTGAGCATGACATCGTTCTTGGAGAAGTTGCAGGGAAAGAGGTCTGTGGGGCCAATCATGGGGATCCCGAACACATAAGGCACCTCATCCCCATGGGCTGCGTCGGACCACGCAGGCTTCATCAGGCTCTGGCAGTGGTGGTAGAAGGCGTAGAAGTAGGTGGGTGAGCCATAGCGGGCATGCAGGTCAGCTGTCACCACTGATGGCTCTACCCACTGGTGGTCAGTGAAGAGGGCCACCAGAGTCTTGCGACGTGTCTCAGGGTTGTCCCTGTCGGCCCAGTCCGTGTACATGAACTTGATGGTCTCCCGCAAGGTGTCCTTGCCCTCAGGGTAGCCATACAGGTTGTCTACAAAGTTGGAGACCGAGTAGTCAAAGTCACTGCCTGAGACGCCGTCCTCAGGGTCTACTACGCCCTCCACAAACTTCAGCCCCTCGCCCTGGTTGACCCCCAGCATGATATCGTAGTTGAGGAATTCACCCTGCTCCATCAGGATCTCCGGGTCATCCGGGATCACATCCCCATCAATGACTGGCCCAAAGGCAACGTGGTAGCGAGCCGGCTGGATGTCTTGCTCCACCAGCTCCTTGGCACTCTTCTGCCGCAGGCAATCCACCATGTCCACTGTGTCCAGCACATTGCAGCCCACCTTGTCGGCCAGCATGCTGGTGTACTTCACAGGCTGATAGTTCACCGCCCAGCTGGAGAGTGCGGAGCCACTCTGGATGATGGCTCGCTGGAAGAGACCTGCAAGACAGGCAAGGAGCGGAGAAAGCTCACAGCAGGGTGAGTGCCGTTCCAACACCCCACGCTGCAGTGCAGGACACAGTGTGGAGAAGGCATCGACGATGGCCTTGGACCCTTGCAAGGACCCAGTGCTCCAGCCTGCGCCTGGCCTTGACCAGGCTTGCACTGGGGGCTCAGCTCAGTGACACTACGAGGGTGGCAGGGTGACAGCTGGGCATGCAGTGGGTGCTGCTGGCAGCAATCAAGGGCCGCTGTGCTCCCCAAGGATCCCATCACAGGGGATGGCCTGGCATCTCCCTGTCATGGTGTGGGGAGGAGAGGGGCCGTGGCTGCATCACGGCCTGACCTTGCCGAGCAGCCTGTGCTCTCCCAGCCACCCCAAGGACATGCTGCCTGAGCCCCCGAGGGCCGCCCCCGGCTCAGCGCCATCCTCCAGCCCAAGGTGGCACTGGCTTCACGGAGCAGCCCGGCTTCAGGCTGGCAGCATCGGGAGGGTTAACGCCTGCTTGGGGACACTTAACCCTGTGTGTTCCACCCCACCGCTTTGTCAGGGTCCCCCTCACCCCCCTCCCTGCTGCTTCCTGCCCAGCTGGGGCTGCTCGGTGCCAATCCGGCCGCGCAGGAGCACACTGCCAGATGCACAAAGAGGGCCTTTCTGCCACCGGGAACACAGAGGGAGTGGACTTTCGCCCTGGAAAATGGGGCCACAAAGGCCCTGGCCCAGGCAGAGGAATGCATGGCTGGGCTCCAGCCCCATGTCAATGGCGCTTGTGCTCGGAATACAAAGGGCAGCGAGGAAGCGGAGCCTCCGGGGCGGTGAAAGGCAGCCGGACTCGGGGTGCACCCTGAGGTCCCCGCTCTTTGGCCAGCCTTCGCCTGTACCCCAAGTGCTGCCTGTGCCCTCACTGGACTCCCGCGCTCACTCACTGCGAGGGACTGTCTCAGGCGGTTCCCAAATGGTGCTGGCGCAGCAGCGTGGTGGCCACGGGGCTCCCTCCCAGCCCCCTGAAATGTGGAGTGCCTGCGTGAGACCCTGTGTGCGGCCAGGGCTGTGCCACTCTACAGGCGAGCATGCACCTTCCCGCAGAAGCGTTGGGAGGCTCCTGGCTCCTGGCCACCATGTCCATAGCTCTTGTCTGCACGCACAGTCCTCACTCTGCCAAGTACCTGACGTACAGTCCCATGTGCTAGGACAAAGAGAAGTCACAAGCTCTGTTTGTCACCTCCCGGTGCCCTAGAAAGCCATACCCAGCCTACAGGCTGGAGGCTGGCCATGGGTTTGCTTGTTCTGCACCATCATCCATGTGCCAAAGAGCCAGGATGGGGGTTCTGTGGCTCCCAGGAGATGCTGTCCCAGCAGCAGCTATCACTTCCCCACCAGCAGCATCACTTTCCAGACAGATCTACAGGGCTGGGCTCTGCCCCAGCCCACCCCTGCCTGGGGAAGCATGGGCAGCTGGTGTCACCAACAGCTGGTCATGTCCCTGATGGAGCCCCTTCACTGTGTCTCTGCAGGGCCATGTCCGGACCCAGGAGGACCCAGCAGTCTGTGAGAGCCCAGACCTGCCATGACCTCCCCCCCTATGCCAGCACCCCGGGGAGGCATCGCCACCCCGCAGCTCACCCCGGGGCCCTCCAGCCTGCTGGGGCCCAGGTGGGAAAATGCAGCTCTGCCTTCCCTGCCTGTTCCCATCTGAGGAGAGGGTCCCGATGCACCCCTGTGTCCTGCAGAGCTGGCTGCCACGGCACAGCAGAGCCAAGCGGTGGGACCAGGGCTCTGCTGGAGGGTGCATGGTGCTGCAGGCTGCCGGCAGCTCCTGATTTCTCATTTGCTTTGCTCAGTAGCCGAGAGTGGAAACACCTCTGGGGCTGTCTGGGCCAAGCTCTACTCAAAGCAGGGTACTGGGTGCCTTGTCCAGCTGAGGTCTGAGCATCCCCAGAGCTGGCAGCAGACCCTGAGGAGCAGGAGATGGGGCAAAGGAAGCACAAGAGGTTTGCCCAGCAGTCACCGCTCCTGCCTCGGCATGGCCAGATGGGGATAGAAGCAGCACCTTGGTCCTTGGCAAGGAATCTACCCGCCTACAGGGGCTGAGGCTGGCAGGGGAGCTGCGGGTCTCCCCAGCAGCCAGACACAGCGTGCGCTGCACCAGCCTCCAGTGCCTCTCGCAGTGCCTGGCAAAGCAGGCACAAATTAGCAGCTTCATTAATAGCTCTTGATGACTATGAGTTTTATTTTGATGCGATAAAAACAAACCCGCCTGGTCTGCAGGCTGCATCTTAGCGCAGCTCCCCCGCCGTGCTCCAGAGCCGGCTGCCCCATCCCTGGGAAGACGGGTGCTCCAGCACAGGGTGGGGCTTTGTTGAGGTCATTTTATGGCCATTTGCTTTGATGGAATGCTGGCTGCAGCACCGAGCGCTCCCCTCCCGCCTCATGGCATTCACAGCTGGCAGCAGCTCCTCTGCCACAGCAGCGAGGGTGCGGGGCACCCAGCATCACGAATGCATTACACCCAGCGTCCGCATCCCCCGGCCCCAGACTTTCACACTCAGTACAGGCAGATAAAACCCTTTTTCTCTCCGCAGGAGCTTTCAGCCTGTAAAAGGCTGCCCACCCCTGTGCCCACGCTGCCCAGGCTGCTTGTGCAAGGGCAGGAGGGCACGTAGAGCTTCAGGTATCCACACAGGGACAGCATGGCCCCGCACAGGCCCCCGCAGCCACAGAGCATCCCCTGCCCTGCCCGCTGCTCACAAACGAGTCTGCAAAGATCTACCCATGCTCCTTTCCTACACACTCCTACACAAGAGAAGCATCCTCTGGCTTTAGCCATCAGAAGTGTCTTGTCCTATGGGCTAGAGAGCTGCTGCCTGCGCTGCACGGCTCTGGCTAGCTGGGAATCCTACTGCAGGAGCCCCAAAAGCGGTGAGCGCAGCCGTGGTCCTGCCCTGCCCTGGCATTGCAACATTGGCAGCGGCTCTAGAGGTATAACTCACATTTTCCATGTGCTTGAGCTTATTGTAGTCTAATACCCATTAATATTTGTCAAAGTCACCTGAAAAGGATGGGGCAATGGCTCAGGAGCTGGCACGGGGGGAGCAGGATGACAGAGGGGCTGACTTCAGGCACCAGGCACTCACGCAGGAGCACAGACTGAGCACAAGTGTCCTGAGCACCCTGGGGCAGCAGGGAAAGGGGCTTACCCAGAACAGACACGTCCCGAGCAGGCAACAGCAGCTCCATACAACTGCCAGGGCTGGATCACTTCAGCTTTATCTGCCTTTTTGTTCCTCCCTGCTTTACTCAAACATGGCAGGGCAATGGCAACGGTGACAGCAGACCCAGCTGTGGGGCAGCCATGGAAGACCAGGGACCACCATCGACTTAATGTGGGAGCACCCAAACTGCCAGCTTTTGGGAAGCAGCTGCCCACCAGGTCCAGCTGTGCCTCTGCTGTGGGGTCTGTGCACCTCCCAGAGCTCTGGTCCTTGGGGCACCAAGGGGAGCCCAGCGGTGGGAGCTGCCGCCCCGAGAGCAGGAGCACTCTGCACAGGGTGGGTTAGTGCTGGCTGTGTCACAGGCTCCGGCACAGAAGGAGCATGGGACACTGGTGGATTCCAGAGCCAGCTTGGGATATCCCACCACCCAGGAGGCTCCGGAGCTCCTCTGCATATCCTGATCCAGTGGGCCATGGCAGCCATGTCTCAGCCTCTCCGCTTCAGTTGGCTGGCCTGTCTGAGGAGAGGCTGGCAGCCAGCTTCGACCACCAGTGGGCAGCAGGGATGGGTGCGGAGGCACAGGCAGCCTGTCAGCCCCTCTTCTCCCTGGGGAAGGGCCATCAGTGGGAAGCAGAGCCTAGCACGGCAATGGGTCTCAGCGCAGGGGTGGGCTCACCGCAGGGCAAGTGGTTTGCCAGAATCAGGCAAGTTTAACCAAAAGGGCAGCTGGAGAAATGTGGGAGAAGAGCCGTTTCTGGCTTGCCTTTGGCTCCGTGGTGAGCTGCCAGCATCCTGCGAGCCCCATGCCAGGTCTGGGCTCAGCGGGGTGCTGCCCTTCATTCCCCACCACCAGCACGGGCTCTGCCACCTCGCACCACAGCTAACGTCAGCCTCATGCTGCCCGCAGCGCCTGCAAACCTCCACCTGGAATACTACCGAGCAGACTGTGATGCTGGTGCTGGTGCAGCCACCTTTGCAGCATCCTGGGCTGAGATCATGCCTGCTTTCAGTATCGGGGCAATCAGCCCATCGGCAGCTCCCAGGGCCAGAGGAAGCCCCAGCCCCAGCCTCCTCCCATACACTCTCCACCAAGCCATCAGCCCTGCTGGGGTTCTTGAAGGTCTCCTTCATTCCTCTGCGGTTCCCAGGCTGTTGAGCTGCGCTGCAGCTCTTCGCAATGGCTTCAACTGTAATTTTGTGTGTCTCCAAGGAGCAGAGTCACACCTGCGTTCACTGCCCACACGCAGCCCCTTCTCCCCTGCACCCTGCTTGGGGACACAGCACTGGAAGAGGGCTTCACCCTCATATAAAGCCCCTGTGACCAAGTCCCTGGCAGGCGGGTCCCCTGTGGACCACATCCAGTTCAGGCTTTGCTCCTGCAATTTCCTTTAGGAAGTTTATCAAGAACACATCTACTGCCATGGTTAATTTTTTTTTTCCCAATGCTCTATGTAAATGTCTTCACAGGTGGCTACATGCATTCGCTCTTATGCCAACACAATCTTTTAGCGTAAATAATTCCTTTCTTTATCTAGAGTAAACACTCTGCTATATTTGCAGATATCAATCATATCACTTCCACCTGTGTTTTGCTAGTCGCAGCACTTCCAGCTCTCTCAGTCTCACAAGATGGGGCCCTCCATCCTTCCCCAGGCTCAGGTCTGTCTTCCCCTCTATTCCAGTAGGAATGCCTTTCCTAGCCCTGAGATCCGTGCTCCTGGTACCCTGCATGATGCCCTACAGCCCCTCCACAGCTGCAGCTGGGCCAGCCCGGGTACCTGGGCAGGGTGCCGCAGGAGGGGTCCCCACCTCTCCCCACGCCCAGCCGCTGGCCCCGGGCTGCAGCCCCACACCCTGGGAGCACCAGCTCCATCCCTGGCTGCCACGTGCTCTGCCGTCAGCCTCTCCCTGCCCATGATATTCCTGGCCTTGGGTCAGACTCCCACCAGTGACCAATTAAAAAGCAGCCCTGACTTTGCTAGGGTGGCCGGCAGTACCCAGGCGGGCTCCCTTCCCCGGGTTAGCATCCGCAGGGTGCTTGCTGGCAGCCGCAGCACGCTTGGGCACGGCTGGCACCTACCTTCGGAGTGGTGGGAGAGGGTGAGCAGGCTGACGCAGGAGGCACCGATGCCGGAACCGAAGACGGTGATCCGCAAGGGATCTCCCCCAAAGAAGGCGATGTTCTCGCTGACCCAGCGCAGTGCCTGTATCTGGTCCAGCAGCCCGTAATTGCCCTTGGCAGCCTGGTCCCCCGTGCTCAGGAAACCTGCGTGCCAAGGGGAGCCCAGTTAGGGATGACGAAACAGGGGATGTCCTGACCTCCCACCCCTCCCTCTGCCAGGCTACGGGAGCTTCTACGGGACCCTGTCCCACCACAGCATGACACCCCACTACCAATAAAGTCCTGTGAGCTCTAAGCTGGAGCAGGGACACCACCAAGCTCCAGCCACCCTCAGAGGGGCGAAAGGCTGCGAGTGCAGCTACGAGGCCCAGCTAACTGCAAGCAGTGACAGGGCACGAAGCCCTGTCCTACCCGGACCACCACCTGTGCTAATTACAAGTCGGACATCTCATGCATGCTCTAAAGAAAGCTGAGAAAGCATCAGTGGCTGCAGGCAGGCTGAGTGCCTGCACAGCCAATGCCTTCCATGGACCAGCATGGCCCGGAGGAGACTCTATAAATGTAAGGAGGTGGGCTGGGCAGAGAGGAACCGACTGCAGCTTAAAATACAAAGGCTCTCAGGGAGGAAGATGCTGAGAAATGCTTTCAATAGCAAAGAGAACACCAAAGATAAGCTATCAGTGTTGTGTTTGCTTTGACTCAAAGCAGGAAGCCAAAGCCATGGTCCTGAGGTAAAAGCCAGGTGGGTAACCCCAGCAGTCAGGGAGCAGTGCCGGCACTGCTCTGGCACTCGAGGCGCTCTGGCCAGGCACATTGCAGCACTTCAATGGAGATAACGAAGGCACCACTCAAGTCTTATTTCATATTGTGACTTGTGTCTCTTAAATTGGCACCTGTCCATCTTAAAGGCCTGACTTTTAGTACTGACAGGTCTTGAATAGGCTTGTTTTTCCTGAAAAGCCTGTTTTCTGCCAGGTAAACTGCCATCTTCCCTAAGAGACTCTGGGGTCTGGAGGCCGTCAGAGCGATGTGGTGCCCCAGGTACTGGCCGGGAGCCCTGCTGCCCAGAGGGAGAGTACTGTGCCAGGTGAGATGGCTAGGAAGAGAGCTGGCCTGGCAGCAGCTTGGCTAGGAAGGAGCTCTCCCCAAACCTCTTCACCCCTTGTTCTCCCTGCTCCGAAGGGAGGCAGCAGTGATGCTCCAGGCAAATCTCCTGTGTTGGGGAGTTTCTGCTGCAGCAGGCAGGGGGCTGCAGTACCTTTTGCCGCTGTGCCCCCATTTCACCTCTCTAAGTCATCAGTGCCCATGAAAATGGGACTTCCACCCTCTTCTATACCTGACACCCTTCGGTGACCCCCTCTGCAGACAGCCAGGCCGCAGTGGGTGGGTGGCTGCGGGGGTCCTGGCAGCTCAACCGGCTTGGAGGCAGCCTGTGGCTGGGGAGGGGGAGCTGCCGGGTCCCCCGGGGCAGCCAGGCAATACCCGCTGGCAGCTCACCGATCCGAGCCTTCTCAGTAAAAGATGCTGGGTAAACACATTTATTATTTATTTAACCACAGACCAATATTTGCTTTCAGCTGAGCCAGGCTGTGTAAATGAGCCGGGGGGGTGTGGAAGGGCGGCAAATGCCAGGAGCCAGACCACGCTGTGGCCACCCACTGTGGGCACTGCCACGTGGCACCCCACTCAGCAGCCAAGACGAAGGGCAGGGGCAGCACCCACAGCGCAGCCCCCATCCCACCAGGCCCCACGTCCCATCCCCACCACCACCTTCCCAGCTGTTGCGAGCCCAGTCGGCCGTGGGGGCTTGCCCCACTGTGCTGGCGGCACAGCCCACGCTGGCCAGCCCATACCGAGCACTCCAACGCGGTAGTTCAGGGTGATGACAATCACATTCCCGTAGCTGGCCAGGACGCTGCCGTCTATCATGTTCCCCGTGCCCTCCATGTACGAGCCGCCATGGATATACACCATCACTGGCTTGGCCCCGCTGTCCCGGATGTCTGGAAGGAGAGGCGGTTAAACACAGGACCCCCGCCAACGGCTGCAGCACCCTGCCCAACAGGCAGACCAAGGACGAGGGCAATGCCAGCTGCCAGGACTGGGGAGAGGGCTTAGAAGCCAAACGCAGAGCTCTCCTGGGGGCCACAGCGTGGACCTCCAAAGCCAACCACCACTGAATTAACCCCACCAGCCCCTCTCTGAGTGGCGGCAGCTGCTGCGCTGTTCCCACACTGCTGTCCCCTCGGGTGTCTCAGCACACACAGGAGACATGCTCGCCGGACCTGGCAGCTCTTCCCCGGAGCCGGGCTCTGGCCGGCTCTGACCAGCCGCACCTCCGTTGCAGGTGGAAGTTGCAGAGTCCAGCCCCGGAGTGCAGCCCCATGTCCTGTCTTTGGCTGGATCCAAGCCCTCGGCTCCATGAGTCCTGGAAGCTGGCATTGCGGGGGGGGCAGGGATGGGGGTGTGCAGGACCTGGAAGGCGGGGGGAGGCACTGGTGGGTGCTCCAATGTCTGACTCTCCTGCCCCCCCCCTGCCCCTTCCCATCTCCCTGGGAAGGCAGAAACCTGCCGGCTGCCTGGATGTGAACCCATGGCACCCCAGTGCCCAGACACAGACATGGTGATGAGGCAGACAGTGTGTGCACGTGTGCGTGTCAGGGAGATGTGCACGGCATCCGGACGAGGACAGGGCATGAGGCATGGAGTGAGGATGGGGAATGGGACCCCGAGGGCCGGGGAGGACTGCAGGAGCCTGGGGGAGAGGGAGCAACCACGCTCCCTCTCTCGACTGGCCCTGCCTGGGGGACGTCCTGCCCCTTCTGTGCCACTGGCCTGGGATCCCTCATGGAGCCGAGCCCGGGCACGAGGAAAGAACACCTGTGTTTGGCTCTGGGTACAGCTCGCCCACATTACGCAGAGGAGGCAGCTGCGCCTGTCGTGGAGACGGTGCCAGGTCCCACATGCCTGCAGTGCCCAGCCCTCTCCTGGGCCAGTGAGGAGGACTTTGCCCTCCCTTGTGCTCACCTGCACCCAGTGCCTTGCTCAGGCAGGCTGGCATCGCCTGCTGGGGCTGCTCGGCCAGCCGCAGCTCCCTGCCTGCTTCCCCCACCCGTGCACCGTGCCGTCCCGGCAGCCAGCTCCCTCTGCGGTGCCCCTGGGGCTGGGACTCCCAGGGCACAGCCACGCCAACTCAGCAGGGATGCCCAGCCGGGGTGGACGTGCTCCCTTGCACCCACCTAACCCCTGCCCATGTCCACTCCTCCCCACGGCTTGCCCATCGCAGGGGGCTGCAGGGCAGGCTGATGGCTACCTCTGGCCATCCCCACCTCCAGCTGTGGCCCACGGCAAGATGAAGGGTGGCCTCCATTCCCTGTAGAAAACCTCTTCCCTCCAGGAGAATGAGGACATGGCAAAACCTGTGCTGGCTCTTTTCCTATTGCCAGGATGCAGCCAGGCAAATACACAGACTTGGGGAGCAAAAAGTGCTCGCAGCTCCTCCGGGACAGGCATCGCCCAGGCGGCAGAGCTACAGCAGGACAACTCTTCCCCGGGCCACCTGCTTGAAACATGAAGGGCAGGAACATTGGTGCCTGTGCCCATGTCCTCTCCTCCCTGCCACACACTCCCACCAGAATACAAAGGGACATCCTTGCAGCAGAATGGCAGCAATGTGCAGAAATATACCAGGGAATAAATGGCTCATAATCGCTGCAGCACATTTCAGTGTGCAGTGATTGAGCACAGTCAAGTCACTTAGGCTGAATGCCAGTTTACGCCCTGGTACAAGAGATGCCGGGGCACAGGTTAGTGGGAGAAAAAAACGGGGTTTTGGTACTGCCAAGGAAAAAGCTTTTCATCTGTTTCCCAGATCCTAAACGCCATCTGCCAGGCCATGCTTGAGCTGCCCTGGGACTCCTGCACACCATGAGGTTTTACTGGCCTTGGCACGTTAGGGCTGCACCCTGGCCGACCCTTCCTCCTGCCTCCTCTTTCACATCCCTGCAGCCAAACACACCGACTCCATACCTTGCAGATGAATAACCCCGTTTTACTAAAAACAGCTTATTCTGCAGCTTGCTTAGCCCTGGCGTGCATCTAGAATCACATCTGCTTGAAAGCCCACTTGCTCTGCCTCGGCAGGTGCTGATGCTCTGGTTGCATGCGAGACCTCACTCGCATTGGGTGGAGAAGGAAAGAAGTTAACAGAAACCATGTCTGAGCAGACCTTGGGTCTCCTGGGCATGGCCCGGTATCCTGCGGGTGCCAAGGGTGCCAAGCTGCTGGCACAGCCACCCTGCGGCAGTGCCCATGGTGGGGCCGGGCAAAGGGTGGAGGTGGAGGTCACTGGCTCCCAGCAGCGTGTCACTGACTCCGGAGGGATGAGGCTGGAGGTGGGATGTGACCGGGCTCGGGGTGAAATGGGCCCAGGTGCCCAAGGGGTCCTCTCCTCCCAAGCTGCCATGCTTTCTCCCTGCCCTCGCTCAAGAGGAGTGGGAGCAAACTTCTCCTAAAGCAAAAAAAAACCCAACCCGCTTCACCCCCACCCCGTCCCAAGGAGGGGAAGGACCTGGGTGCCCTGCACAGCCGGCCAGCCTGCCCCCCACCCACACAGCTGCCCGGCACGGCAGACCGACACACACAGGGCTCCCGGGGGATGGCAGCGGATGGCGGGCAAACGGAGTTGCTTTGCTTGTCATGCAGTGGGCAGCCTCGAGCACAGAAATACCTTCGTCTTCATCCCCGTCATTATCCGCTAAGTCCTCGCCCTGTTTCTTAGCGCTGGCTCCTAGGGACCAAACACGAGGAGACAGAACAAAAAGGAAAACAAAAAGGAAAAAAGAACCAAACCAAAACAAACGAAAAAAAAAAACAAAACAAAAAACAAAAGAGAATTCAAAAATAGCATGATAGCAGAGACGGTGGGGCCAGGCCTGCACCCCACAGCACTGCTGGCTACTCACACTGCACCTCTCCCAGAGCCAGGGCAGCGTGGGACGTGGGCAGGACTGCCCCGGCACTGTGCCAGGACACCGCTTCGCCTGGACCCCTTCTCAGATCCTCCCTGGGGGGTGGCAGGGAGGAGGAGAGCGGGCCTGGGGCAGCATCAGCACCGGTGGATCAGCCTCTCAAAGCTCGCCGATCCTCCTGCATCCCAGCCTGGGCCCCGCCTGCTCACACACCCTCAGTCCCTGCGCCGGGGCAAGGTTCCCTCTCCTACCACCCAGCTGCGAGCAGGAGCCCTGCTCCCAGCTCTGCTGCCACCGGGGACAACTGTCCCGTCCCCTGCCACCAGCAGAGCCCACGTGAAGGGTCACCCTGTGTGGCCACTGACCACCAGCCAGGGTCCTGCCCATCACCCCCACGTGGTGCATGGCCCCTTGTTGTGCCTGGCACGGCTATGCCGCAAACCACTGGTGCCACAGCATGAGATCAACATGGCACGCTGCAGGAAGCCATCACGGTGGGTGCTTCCCTGCGCTGTCCGGCTCCGTTCTGTACCAACGCCCTTCTTAAAAGACTAGTTCCATGGTTCTCTGAGGATTGCAAAGGCACTGACTAGCTTGCCCTGACCAAGGCAGAACCCTAAAGATACCAGTTTTGGTAATGTCCTGAATGTCTTCCAGTGGCCCTTAGCAAATCTGCCATGCTAGGGCACAGGCCAGGCCAGCAGGCGGCGTGAGCCAGAAGATGTGGCCTGTGGGCTGGCAGGGAGCAGACACAGTGCAGACCTGTACTGAGGTCGCCTGTGCTGCAAAGGGCTGCGTGCCCTTGTGGGCACATAGCTGAGTGGTGCCATCCCCGCGCCGTGCGGCCCCGAGTTTCAGGAAGAGACTGCACTCTCCTTATCCCCTTAGAATTGCAGACCAGTGCCTACAGCCCTCTGCACCCTAATGCCTGCATCAAAAAAGTTCCCCAGGTGACAGTGACCTCAGGGGTGACAGATGGGTTTCCCCCAGGCAGGTGGACCTCCCCTAGGTGCACAGGGCTCCAAGGTCCCGCCAGGCACCCGGCTGATCCTGGGGCCCCACTGCTGTCACTAACCGGACCCATTGCCACCGCAGCAAGGGTTTTGCATGGCTTCCAGCAACGCTCCCGCAAGCGAGGGGCAGCCCTGCGGCTGGATGAAACTATGATGAGGCAAGTAGAAAAACTGGCCAGGAAAATGAACCTGGAGAGTTGTCCTCACTGCCACTCTGGGAGTGGGATCCTGCAGGTGACAAGGGTGGCGGATAACAGACACGGCAGCGTGGAGGGGGACAGGATTTGAAGTTAAAAGGAATTTGTGATGGGGGAGTGAGAGATCTGAAACGGCTCTGGGGCAGCTCCATCAGGCAAAGAGGCTTGCACAACACCTTAAGCAGCCACGACCTGATGAAGAAAGTCTGGAGGAGCAATGACCAGAAGTCTAGAAAAATCCAGCAGGCAAGAAAAGTTTGCAGGAGACTGAGTCACGGCGAAACCCAGGAGCAGAAGACTGATGGGAGCTACAGCAGCATCCTGAGGCATGAAAGGCCACTGCAAGGTGGTGAGGTGGAAAAGCAACTCCCTCTCCGCTGCACAGAGCACTGGCAGCCCCGGAGCTACACAGGGCAGGTTGAAGCTGGATGAGAAGAAAACCTTCCTGGCAGAAAGGGCAGGAACGCGCTGGAAGAGGTGGCCTGGGGAGGTGTTTAAGATCAGGTGAGGCACGCTGCCAGGAAGAGGTGAGGTAGAGCTGCTGCTGCCCGGGGCAGGGATGGATCAGCTGTCTCCAGAGCCATCCTGATTTTCTC
>VZSZ01006425.1:84204-115111 GCA_013398815.1 Ibidorhyncha struthersii | reverse complement strand
CCTCTTGCCCCCCAGCACCCCCACTTCCCGCTGCTTCCTTCCCATGCTCCCTCCCCAGCCCGCACTCGGCAGGTATGTGTGGCTGCCCAGCCTGTTTGCGGGAGGCTGCAAGCTTGACCTACTGCGTCTTTGTTCGGAAGAGCTGCAAGCCCAGAAAGCACTTAAGTGATGAAGTACGCGTGCAATATTTGCTAACTGGCGCTATGGACCAGCCTCCTTGGTACAGCTCCGGGGTAGGGATTTTTCTCTAATGAAGACCATGGACCTTCATCAGCACTATGCTTCAGAGCTGGGAAGCTGATCGCAGGCAGCTGGAGATCCCTTTCCACTGCCGAGGGCCCTGGGGCTGTTAAAGGCCTGGGACCGGCCGGGCTGCAGCCCTCTGGCCTGGTCTCCTTCAAGGGACAAAGGTCTCCATGCAGACAGGGATGGAGGAACCGGCTATGAGGAGCTGTCAGGCCGTAAAAGAGGGCAGTGGGCAAGATCCCTGTGATCTGACCAACTTTCCTGGCTGAGCAAGGAGGGATGTGGCTGGATACCACCGTACTGGAGCTTAGGGATGGTTGGGACAAGCCTAAAAGCAACCTGAGCTTCACGCACTGCAGAAGGGACAGCAGAAAGCAGTGCTGGGAAGCGAAGCAAAGCAGGAGCGCAGTAAGGCAGGACAGGGGGAAGGGGAAGAGTGGTGGCACGCTGTGTGTGGCAGATGCGAAGCACAAGCCTTCCCCGTCAGCAGGAAGGTGCCAGGGTGGCTGAGGTTCTGGCGAACGCAGGCTGCTGTGACCAAGTGGACTTTTTGCCTCTCGCTACGTTGTTCACCTCCACGATGACCCACTGATGCCCCACAGCTCGTTAGAGCAATTACAGCTTCACTTCCCTCACCCATCCCTTGCACTTTGCTCCATTACCTCCCTCCACCAGTTATTGCCACGTTCAAGGGCACCCATCCCAGGGGATCTTCCTCCAGCCCTGGGAAAAGCCACCGCACAGAGCCCTGCAGCACCTACTCTCACAGGATGGGTTTGAGCTTGTGGATTCACAGCTGGGAAAACCAAAAGGACTGGTGGCTTTCACTCTCCTTACCCATCACAAACAGAGCGTGGCGCGTCAGCAAGGGCGTGGCGCATCAGCAATGGCGTGGTGCGTCAGCAACGGTGTGGCACGTCAGCAACGGTGTGGCACGTCAGGGTGCGCGGGAAGGGTGCTGAAGCTCTGCCAGCTCGACCAGGGAGCAATGCTGTCCACCCAGCAGAAAGCCATGTCCTCTCTAAGCTCTGCACCCACCATGACTGTCTCGGCTTCCCAGGCAGAGCCCTGGTGGGAACGTGCTGCCGCACCGGTGCCCGGTGGCAGGCTGTGCCCTGCCCTCATGCCAGCACGGAACAGCGGCGTGAGCTCACCGGTGGGAGGTGCACCCAGGTAGGGGAACTCCTCCGCTTGGTGACAGAGCTCCTGGAGGAGGTGAGAAGGTTGAGGAGTATCAGGGAGAGCGAGAGACTACTGAAAGCGCACCCTCCCTTCCCTGGGACAAGCCTGACAGGCAGACAGGCCACATGATACGGAGGATTCCCTGTCCCCTCTCCGCCTGGCTGAACATGATGACTCAAGGGGTAGGGGACAATGGTGATAAGATCCTGCACAGTGCAGCAGGTGCATCCCCTCTGTCACCACCCCACCTTCCCTGGTACCCTCACATTATAGAATCACAGAATCCTGTAGGTTGGAAGGGACCTTTAAGATCACTGAGTCCAACCATCAACCTAACACTGCCAAACCCACCACTAACCCATGGCCTCAGCACCATGTCTGCCCATCTATTAAATACCTCCAGGGATGGCGACTCCACCACTGCTCTGGGCAGCCTGTTCCAATGCTGGACAACCCTTTTGGTGAAGAAATTTTTCCTAATATCCATCCTAAACTTCCCCTGGCACAGCTTGAGGCTGTTTCCTCTTGTCCTATCACTTGTTACTAGCGAGAAAAGACTAACACCCCCCCTTGCTACAACCTCCTTTCAGGGAGCTGTAGAGAGAGACAAGGCTCTGCAAGTGGAACCAAACAATAGCAAGGATGACGGTTCACCTAGCTTGGAGGTGTTGCCAAGGTCAAGTTGGCCTGCGCTTTGTGTCAAAATGGCTTCCTCAAAGAAAAAGAGATGGGTCATTGTCACAGGAGAGTCCCTTCTGAAGGGAACAGAAGGTCTGATAGGTGAACCAGACCCACTCCTTAGGGAAGTCTGCAGCCTCCCTGGGTCCCGGGTTAAAGATGTGAAGAGATAACTTCCCACCCTGGTGTGGCCCTGAGATTATTATCCATTATTGATTTTTTAGGTAGACAGACATGAAGTTGCAACAAGAAGTCCAAAGACAATCAAGCAAGACTTGGGATGACTGGTTAAGGGATCAGGAGCACAAGTAGTGTTCTCCTCTGTCTTTCCAGTAGCAGGGACTGATGAGGGAAGAAATAGGAACACCCAGCAGATCAACACCTGGCTCTGTGACTCGTGGCACCAACAGAATTTTTTGGTTTTTTGATCATGGGTTGGTTTACACGACACCAGGCCTGCTTGCAACAGACGGGGTACACCTGTCTCAAAAGGGGAACAGGATCTTTTCACAGGAGTTGGCAGGGCTCATTGGAAGAGCTTTAAACTAGATTTGAAGAGGGAAGGGGGTGAAACCAGCCTTGCCAGAGATAAAGCATCAATGTTTGAGGGACTGTGTGCTAGTGAGGTCCTTTATTCTGCCATCCCAGTGGAGGTAGGGGATGGAGATCCATACAGCAGCAAAGATGCAAGGGTTATTGATGTGTTAGAAACCATGGCAGTGCCAGAGAATGGTCACATAGGAATTAGGGCTTCTCCCCACCAAAAGGCAGCAGGATCAATAGCCCAGCTGAAGTGCATCTACACTAACGCAACACAGCATGGGCAACAAACATGTTTTGATTGTCTAGAGCTTAATGATGGTGATGAGAGGGTTGAGTGTTTATGGGTAAGAATCAGAGGGAAAGACAACAAGGCAGATATCATGGTGGGAGTCTGTTACAGACCACCCAATCAGGATCAAGAGGCAGATGAAGTATTCTATAAACAGCTGGGAGAAGTCTCGCAGTTGCTAGTACTTGTCCTTGTGGGGGACTTCAACTTACCAGATGTCTGCTGGAAATACAATACAGCAGAGAGGAAACAGTCTTGGAGGTTCCTGGAGTGTGTAGAGAATAACTTCCTGACATAGCTGGTGAGGGAGCCAACTAGGGAAGATTCCCCAATGGACCTGTTTGTAAAACAGAGGACTTGTGGGGGATGCGATGGTGGGAGGCCATCTTGGGCAAAGCGACCACAAAATGATAGAGTTCTGGATTCTCAGAGAAGTAAGGAGGGGTCAGCAGAACTGCTACATTGGAATTCTGGAGTGTGGACTTTGGCCTGTTTAGGAGCCTGGTTGACAGAGTCCCTTGGGAGAAAGTCCTGATGGGCAAAGGAGTCCAGGAAGGCTGGACATTCTTCAAAAGGGAAATCTTAAAGGCACAAGAGCAGGCCATCCCTATGTGCTGAAAGACGAGCTGGCAGGGAAGAAGACTGACTTAGCTGAACAGAGAGATTTGGCTGCAATTCAGGAAAAAAAGGAGAGTTTATGACCTTTGGAAGAAGGGGCAGGTCACTCATGAGGACTACAAGGATATTGTGAGGTTATGCAGGGAGAAAATAATAAAGGCCCAGAACTTAATCTGGCTACTGCAGTAAAAGACAATAAAAAAAGGTGCTATACAGACAGTAGCAATAAAATGAGGGCTAAAGGAAAATCTCCGTCCTTTGTTGGATGCAGGGGGAAAAATAGTGACAAAGGATGAGGAAAAGGCTGACATACTTAATGCCTTCTTTGCCTCAGTCTTTAATAGTAAGACCAGTTGTTTTCCAGGTACCCAGCCCCCTGAGCTGGATGACAGGGATGGGGAGCAGAATGAATCTCCCACAATCCCAGGGGAAATGGTGAGCAACCTGCTACACTCCTTAGACACACACAAGTCTATGGGGCCAGATGGGATCCACCCAAGGGAGCAGGCAGAAGTGCTCACCAAGCCACTGTCAACCATTTATCACCAGTTCTTCCTAACCAGGGAGGTCCCATTTGACTGGAAGCTAGCAAATGTGACGCCCATCCACAAGAAGGGCCAGAAGCAGGATCTGGTGAACCATAGGCCTGTCAGTCTGACCTTGGTCCTGGGGAAGGTCAGGGAACAGATTTTCTTGAGTGCCATCACGCAACGTGTACAGGACAACCAGGCGATCAGGCCCAGTCAGCATGGGTTTATGAAAAGTCAGGTCCTCCTAGACTAACCTGATCTCCTTCTACAACAAGGTGACGTGCTTAGTGGAGGAAGGAAAGGCTGTGCATGTTGTCTACCTAGACTTTAGTAAAGCCTTTGACACTGTTTCCCCACCGCATTCTCCTGGAAAAACTGCTTATGGCTTGGACAGGTGTACTGTTCACTGGGTAAAGACCTGGCTAGCTGGCCAGGCCCGAAGAGTGGTGGTGAATGGAGTTAAGTCCAGTTGGTGGCCGGTCACAAGTGGTGTTCTCCAGGGGTCAGTATTGGGGCCTGTTCTGTTTAATAACTTTATCAACAACCGGGACGAGGGGATCGAGTGCACCCTTAGTAAGTTTGCAGATGACACCAAGTTGGGTGGGAGTATTGATCTGCTTGAGGGTAGGATGGCTCTCCAGAGGGATCTGGACAGGCTGGATCGATGGGCCAAGGCCAGTGGTATGAGGTTCAACAAGGCCAAGTGCCGGGTCCTGCCCTTGGGTCACAACAACCTCATGCAGCGCTACAAGCTTGGGGAACAGTGGCTGGAAAGCTGCCCGGCGGAAAAGGACCTGGGGGAGTTGGTCGACAGCCAGCTGAGTATGAGCTAGCAGTGTGCCCAGGTGGCCAAGAAGACCAACGGCATCCTGGCCTGTATCAGGAACAGTGTGGCCAGTAGGACTGGGGCAGTGATTGTCCCTTTGTACTCAGCACTGCTGAGGCCCCACCGTGAATAACGTGTTCAGCTTTGAGCCCCTCATGCCAAGAAAGACATTGAGGTGCTGGAGTGTGTCCAGAGAAGGGCAATGGAGCTGGTGAGGGGTCTGGAGCACAAGTCTCATGAGGAGCGGCTGAGGAGACTGGGGGTGTTCAGCCTGGAGAAAAGGAGGCTGAGGGGAGACCTTCTCACTCTCTACAGCTCCCTGAAAGGAGGGGGTAGTGAGGCGGGGTGTGTGTCAAGCTCTTCTCACTAGTAACAAGCAATAGGACAAGAGGAAACTGCATTAAGTGGCGCCAGAGGAGGTTTAATTTGGATATTAGGAAAAATGTCTTCACCAAAAGGGGTTGTCAAGCATTGGAACAGGCTGCCCAGGGAAGTGGTGGAGTTGCTATCCCTGGAGGTATTTAAAAGACAGGTAGACATGGTGCTGAGGGACGTGGTTTAGTGGTGGATGGTTGGACTTGATGGTCTTAAAGGTCTTTTCCAACCTGAACAATTCTATGATTCCATGAAAAACTCCCTCCACTAACCTAGTGTGAATGCCTGTTGTGCTGCTTCACTTTAAGCTGACTGCGAAGTGACATTGTTCAGGCCGATAGGAAGGATGCATATGCTCTTATCTGAAGGCTCTAGGAAGATTTAAGCTCAAGTTCAGGAAAAAATAAAATCACTTTCCCTGAAATAGGGGCATCCACACTGGATTTATGCTATCTTAAGTAAACCATGCCAACAGCACTGACACCAGCGCAAACAGAGATAAAGGAGGGTGAGGAGCTTTGGTCCCTGGAGCCTTGACGCTCAGCATGGTGTGAATAAGAGAAGAGCAGGAGCCTGAGCTGACACCTTTCCAGATCCAAATGTCTGCTGAGGATGGTCACGGGCAGCCTCAGCACCCCCTCCTCAGTGCAGGCTCCCTGCGGCACCTGCTCCCACACAGCATCCATGATGCCACAGGGAACAGGCACCCACAGCAGCATTGCCACCATATCTGATGGCCCGTGCACCCAGAGGCACACATACTGGTGGCCACACCAGCTCGGGTGCTTCAATGGTCTCCTGGGATGCATTAAAAAGAGCGTGTCCAGCAGGTCAAGGGACACCATCCTCCCCCTCTGCTCTGCCCTGGTGAGGCTGCATCTGGAGTACTGTGTCCAGTTCTGGGCTCCCCAGGTCAAGAAGGATAGGGAACTGCTGGAGGAGGGCTCCAAAGATGCTCAGGGGACAGGAGCACCTCTCTTATGAGGAAAGGCTGAGAGCCCTGGGGCTGTTTAGCCTGGAGAAGAGAAGACTGAGAGGGGATCTCATCAATGCTTTTCAATAACTAAAGGGCGGGTGGCAAGAGGATGGGGCCAGACTCTTTTCAGTGGTGCTCAGTGACAGGACAAGGGGCAACAGGCACAAACTGGAACACAGGGAATTCCGTCTCAACATGAGGAAAAACTCCTTTACTTCAAGGGTGGCAGAGCACTGGCACAGGCTGCCTGAAGAGGTTGTGGAGTCTCCTTCTCTGGAGATATTCAAAGCCCGCCTGAATGTGTTCCTGTCCAACTGGCTCTGGGTGACCCTGCTTTGGCAGGGGGGTGGACTAGACAATCTCCGAAGGTCCCTTCCAACCCCTTCCATTCTGTGATTCTATGATTCTGTGATTCTCCAGGAGTGACAAGGAACGGGAACGGGACTGATGACAGCCCTTGAACATGCTGCTGCACAACCCCACAGAGAGGGGCAGCTCCCCTGGGACTGTTTTTTGGTGGCCCCTCCAGCCATCAGCCCTTGGTGCTGCCCTGCCCCTCCCTGGATGATGCAGAGGAGTTCTCTCCATCCTTGAACGGACTCCATAGAAGCACTGCATCTTCTCATGCTGTGCTGTCTCCACCAGCGCAAATACCTACCCTCACCTTTGCAAATCTCTCCCTGGAGTGGAACTGGAGTGTCAGTTCCACTCCTGCAAAGCAGCAGGCTTCACAGCAGGCTGGTGAGAAGCCTTGCAGCGAGGGAGCGCTCCAGAAGTTGCACAGCCTCAGCCAGTACTCAGACAAGTTTGCTTCTTGGAGAGCAGTGGAGAAGCCACAATGCATTTTCCACAGAGGAGCCGGAGCACATCCCGAGCCCAGGAGCTGCTGGGAGCTCCAGCCACGCTCGCACAGCAGAGCTAGATGACCGACCGGCACGTTCGTCTCCGCAGCATCGCGGACTCTGCACAGCCCCAGCCAAAGAGATTAGGGTAATTGGTAGTAAAAACCAGGGACGGTGGCTATGGGCAGGGCAGACACAATTTTCCCCTCCAAAAATGACACCCACCTCCTCATGCCCTACAGCAAGGCCTGGCCAGGGTGATGGGAAAGGGGTGAAGGGGAAAGCATCCCGGCACCTGCCACAACCAAGCATGGGCTGGAAGCATTGGCAGCACAAAGCAAAGGGCAGAGCTGCATTTTGCACGTAGGTCCTGTACAGCGCGCGTGTGTGTACACGCTCTTTGGGTGGGCACCGTTACTTCCACAGCAGAACCCGAGCCTCAGCGCTCTCAGCTTCCCCGGCACCGTGCACGGCTAATTATTCTCAAAGCACCGCTACCTTGCCTTGCTCCCAGAGACGGGACTAATGTGCACGGAGAAGACTGGCATGTGGGAAATTTCCTTACAGGAAAATATATAGGGCAGGGAAACAGGGACATTTTTCCTGTCCCAGGGATAAATGCTGATAAATTCTCAGCCCTTTGGCTGCTATGAAACACACTGAGCTTAGGGGTGGCAGAAATCATGAAAACTCCAGTAAGGCTGGAGCAGAGGCATTTTGAACCACCAAAATACTGCACAGTTGCCTGCTCTGTGAGAGGAGAGCTTATTCACTGCTCATATGTGGCCTTAGAAATAATCATCAAGAATATTCCAGAACAAGCCAATGTTCAAATGACACGCAGCCCGAGGAAATCAGCACTGCAGGTACATTATCCTCACCCCAAGCATTACTAACCCAGGATACACGACGAGGGGTGAGGAAGCCTCCGTGTCTCATCACAAGTGACTCAATTAATTTGAGCCAACGGCAACCAGAGCTATGGCCAGAGCCGAAGGGCAGCGCCAGTGTCTCGGTGCTTTAATTCCTGGCACATCACGCCTGGATGTCCAAATGGCCAGCACTGGGGATCTGCCGGTCCGTGAGTCAGCAAAGCCCGGTGCGGACAGAGGGCATGTCCCCCCCGGCTCTCCGGGAGGTGACCAGAGACAACTGCAGATGGGCTGCAAAGAAACCCTGCCTGCGAGCAGAGCCGGCGGGGAGGGAAAACCGGGACATGAGCACAACCAAGATGTTTTGCCATGCCTTACGTTGTCCCCCTTCTCCAGCCATAACCCAGACCCTGCTTCCCTGGCCCCGGCTGGAGGGCTAGGGGTGGCGGGGATCCACCAGCCCCCGCAGCCGGTGGGAGGGCTGGGAGAGGAAGCGCTTTGAAGTGGCTGGTGATCGCTGGCACAGCCGGCTCCGGAGGCAGCGTGTGGAGACTCCCTAATGCGCCAGCCCTTTCAGGGGCAGCCTTGGCACTCAGAGAGATGGCGTGTGAATAGCCAGGACAGCAACAGGAAAAGCGAAGCAAAGAAACCCAACAACAGAACTGGGGGAAATGGCTGGAAGGAAAGCGCTCCCCAAACCTCCAAGCCCAGCTGTGCCGGCCCCGCCAACCCCACGGGCACAGGGAGGTGGGCGCTGGGATGCAGGGACCCCCGCTGCCACGGGATGCCCGGCATGGCAGCCCCTGCCTGCCAGATGCCCCCTCCCTGCACTGAGCCTTTCAGAAGAGCTTGGCCCAACGACCCGCACATCCAACTTTGGGAGGCACAGAGCAGCCCAGGCTCTCCCTGCCTGCAAGGGGGCTGTGCGGTGGGGGTGGACGAAGCGTCACGTCCGACAAGGGGCTGAGCCAGCTCCCATTTGCACATCTCCACTCCCTGGCAGGGAACACAGGATCCGTTTGGGGCAAGGTGGGGCTGAGCTGCCCTCCTTGCCCCAAAGTGCAGGGTACAAGCCCCATGCGGCCCTGGGGATGGAGGCAACGCAAAATGGAGACATGTCTGAACTGGAGGCGCTCAGCCACCTGAAGGGCGCTGGGACTCCGGGAGGATGCTGTGCCGTGGGTGGAGAGCAGATCCTCACTGGCAGGGCTGGCAGAGGTTGCGGGGGTGTGAGCAGTGGGGAGCAGCCTTGGTGGGACCACAGGCTGGGGGGCAAAATATGGCAACGTTTATACAGCCAGGAGAGGTTTTATGCTTTTAACCGAGGAGCTTTGGATGCAAAATGAGCAGGGGTGCAACAGGGGAAGAGCTCAGCCCAGAACAGGCTGCAGTCTCCCATCACACGGGTCCTTCCCTGAGTGGGTCTGTACACCCTCAGCTGGGGATGCACCCCTAAGGGATGGGTGCATTTAAGTGGTACCCACCATCAGAGGCTCCCCCTCATATCCCTGGGGCTGGGAGGCTGCCGGTGCCAGCGGGATGAAGGCGGGAGCGTGGGCTCAGCCCGGGAGAAGCTGTTCTGAAAGGCCTGGAGCAACATGAGCATTCTCCTCTGACCTGACCCCAGACCTGTGCTCCCAGCCGGCACCAGTTCCAGCTCTCCTGGCCAGGAAGCGGAGGTGGCCGGAGCACCCACGGGGCTCCTCCGAGCAGGAAGTGGAGGATGGCACGGTGGACTGCTCGGAGGGCCCACGGTCTGGGTGGCAGCACAGAGAGGTGCCGGCGGAGCATGCTGCAGGTGGGGGGCTGGCCAGGCACTCTCTCACTCTCTCTCTTTCCTCTCTGTGCCTCTCTGCCGGTCGGCTTGCTACATACCTCCTTTCCTACATATTTTCTTGTTGGGCTTTCGGGTGCATTCCTTGGAAATCCGTTTTACTGTAAAATGAATAAAAGACTACAAAATAACAGGAGGCTCCACTGGCAGGAGTGGGCATGCAATCACAACCACGCTGCCACCCTCCCGCCACCCCCGGGACCGCGGGAGGTGGGGAGGGAGCGCCGCTGTGGGAGGAAAACTCTGGGCCAGCCGTGCTCGGCGGGAAGGAAGGCAGGATGCATCCCTGTGGCCAAGGGCCCCAAGGACAGAGGAGTGGAGCCAGCCAGCCTGGGAGAAGCCAGTGGCCCGCCAGGCTGCTCCGCTGTGCGCAGCGGACCCGCTGCGGGCCCCTTCCAGCCCGCTGAAAACCCCCGGGGGGCTCCCATTGCGGTGAGGCTGGGGCATGTGCGCGGGCAGACGCTGCCTCCTCTGCCCTCTACTTACAGTTCAGGTGGGATCCCCTACAAAGGAAAAGGTTAGACAAGGAGGCACCCGGCACTGCTCAGCCTCACCCCAACGGAACCGTGCCCCACGGGTCCCCGGCACCCCAGGCTCATCGCTCTGCCACTGTCCTGCCAGCGGACAGGGGAGCAGTCAAGTGATGTGCCTGTTGGTGCCCCCAACCTCCCGTCCATACCAGCGCCCAGAAAAGGGCTCCGTGGTCCCTTCCTTGCTGAAGCACCTCCCCAGGGAGAGGCAGAGAGTGTTCCTCCCAGCCGCAGCCCACTCCCACAACTAGCGCATGGACCTGGGGAGGGTGGGAAGGGGGGAGGAAGGACAAACCCGAACCAACTCAAGACAGAACCTGGCACTCGGCACCTGGGGAGCACAAACCAGCTTGTCGCTCTGTGGATCTGCGGTCAGAGAGTCGGATTCAGATTTAGCAACACAAGAGAGGAACCCGTGACGATGCCATGGAGGTGGAGGGGGCAGGGGGACCAGGAGGCGTGGAGGAACAGGAGCACGCAAGACAGAGATGGCAGCTGAGGGCAAGAGGGTGAGCTGCGTGGCCAGAGAAAGCTTTCCACAAACAGACAGCATGCTGCAGGGTCCACAACCACATGCTTCAAACACAATACCCAGGTGAGACCAACCACTGCTGGGGAGGGGGGACCGGTGCCCCCCCCCCGCCCTCCTGCGGGCAGCCCGGCAGGGACTCACCATCCTCTGTGGGGATGTAGATGTTGAGGTACAGACAGTCCTCGTTGGGGTCCTGGATGTACGTGGCCACGATATCCAAATTGGAGGTAAACCAGATGGGCAGCATGATCTCAGGAACGGCGTTGTGGATGTTCTGGGGACAGACCGGTGAGAAGTGGGTAGCATTCCTGATGCCCGACCAAGATGGTGGCGGCTCGGGGGGCATGAACCTCTTCTCCCCGATGGGGGGGGCAGCGTAAGGCACCCCCAGGTACTGGTCCACGGGCCCCAGGATCTCGCTGGGCAGTGGCCCTCGCACCCCCCGTAACTTCCCATAGTGTGTGTTGACAGTTGGCGAGTAGACCTGGCCCTCCATCTGCACAACCGCCGAGGCAAAGCTCAGGACCCAGAGGGTGAGACGCAGGTCCCAGCCGGCCACCAGCTCAGGCACTTGGAGAACAGGGGGCAAGAGAGGGCTTCTCCAGAGTATCAGCCACATCGTCCGGGAGGAACAGCACCAACATCCAGGCCTGAAGCTCCTGGGTGAGGGCTCAGGGCATCCCCATCACGCCAAGCCTCCGATTTGCCCACCGGGAATAGACGGAGCAGGAGAGCTGGGAGTCAGGAGCATGCAGCCCAGCCACACCTTCTGCTGGGTGAGTCAGGAGCACGGACGCAGGGAGATGTGCCACCACTCCTCACAGCCTGCCAGCTGCCCACTGCTGCCCGCCTGCCAACGGCCCGGCCCGGAGGGGACTGCTGGTACTGTGGAGAGATGGAGGGAATTAACAGCAGACTTGCTCTGGGAAGAGGCAAAGCGCTGCAGCGCATTAGGAGCCAGGATCCCTGGCTGGACCTTCCCACCAATGACTGCTCGTTGGCTCTGCCACCACCCAGGCAGGCAGCAAGCGCGGGCAGCACAAGTAGAGCCCGTGCAGACACACAGCCCGTGTCTGTCCCTGACTGCAGAGCCTGTCCCCAGTGCTCGGGGGCCAGCCCTGCTCCTGTCCTGCCTGGGTGAGCCCCGCAGCTGCCCGGCGCAGCAGCACGGTGCCCTTGTCCCATGCTGCAGGAGGGTATCAGCAGCAGATTACGGGTGCCAAGATACACAGGACAGTGCCAACTCCCTGGCACTGTCCCTCCCCACAAGGAACCTGGCGGGCACCACCATTGCCCAGCACGGCCCCTGCACAAGAGCCCACTGGCACCTCTCCCCTCCTGCCTGCACTTCCACACCACACAGTCTGTGCACCTCACCTTGGTTCCATCCCAGCATCCCTCCCCTGTCCAAGTGCCGCCACCCAGCAAATTAGACCCAGACACCCATCTCGCCTGCCCACAAGCTCTCCAGCCAGCTTTCTCCCTCCACGTACTGCTGGCCAAAGCGGCGAGAGCCCAGGCACAACCTGGGTGCTGGGTGGGCAGGATGGGAACAGCCAGAGTGCTCCTGGGCAGCGTCCCCCTGTGCCGGCACCGCAGCATCCGTGCCACCCGAGCAAGCCCTGGGGAGCTCTGCTACCAGGTCCCCACGCCGGGCTGTCGGCGGAGAGGGCCGGGGCGGGGAGCAGATGTGGCAGCCCCCCATGGGGTCCACGGGGAAGGGAGTGAGCTGTAGGCAGGCAGTGGCTGCAGATGGGGACCTGCGGATGTGTGTCAGTGAGCAGAGCTCCTGCGCCAAGGAGCCCTTGCTGGAGGCTGTGTGAATTTTCAGTGCTCTGCCCTTCACCTCCCCGCACCGCCTGCCGCATTCAGGGTTTATGTAAGTGAAGGCCCTCCCCGCCTCCCCCTGCCTCCCCCCNGGCTTTGCAGTCCGGTCCCTGCTAAAAGGTGGGGGGTCAGAGGATGCTCGTCCTGTCTCAGCCACGTGTCCTTACCCTGGGAGAGATGGCAGCGGTGGTGGGGCACCTCCATTTTGCCCCAGAGCATCCTTACATGCCCACCTGGTAGATCTCTCCCAAGCCCAGAGGGGAGCAGAGTTGCCTTGGAATTATTGGAGCACAAAATAAGGGCTGTATGCAGATGGGAGGATGCAGCTCTGGTGGAGGCTCAGCTGGGCAGGGACTCTGCGAATGGAGAACACCTCGTCCAACGAGGAAAATCCGCAGGAAAAAAAAAAAAACACAGAAAAAACACGGAGGGCGTCTCAAATCTGCACTGCACATGTGCAGGCAATTCACTGCTGGTCATTAATGAAATGGGCCCGTGCTGTGCCTGCTCTCCTGATATGCCCAGGGAACACAGCATGCTCAGAAATCAGGGTATGACAGGCATAATAAGAAACACTCAGCCCAGAAAATCATTTTACTGCATCCAGCCCACCTGAGCAGCGAGGCCTGGCAGGGCTGGGCATGCAGGCATGTTTCCAGAGCCCACGGAGGGACCGCAGGTAACACCAGACAAGGAGGGGGGTACAAATGATGGGGAGAAGCAGTCGCACCTACTGCCCATCCGCGGCGCAGGGATGACCTGAGGGCTGAGCTAGCACAGCTGGGGCTGATCCTGCTCTACCCCTGACCCCCATCACCCCGGCGCATCATTCCCCTCCACCTCCTCCTGCCCCAGCAGGCAGTGACAGAAATACAGCCAGCAGCAGCACAACACTGCCGAAGCCTAAGAAACAAAAGGTGTATCGAGGGACAGAAATAAAGCTGAGGCACCCAGAGACCCCAAGATCTCCTCTGCCCCACCACTGCTGGAGCTGCCTCTGCAGCGCAGTGCCTCAGCTGCCCTGTTCTGCCTTCAGCTCCAGCAGAAAACCATCATTCATCTAATATTCCTTGCAGCAATGCTCCTCCTTCAGTGGAGAACTGACCTTTGCCTATCAGTGACATCCCAGGGGTGCAATGATGGCCCGGGATCCCCCAGAGCTGCATTCCCAAGTGTGATCTCAATGGCGCTTCAGACCCACCGCTCTGCTGGGCATTGCTGGAAAGCAAACCGCCCAGTGCAAATCTTCTGCTCAGGTTCCTTCGGGTACCACAGGTTAGGATAAAGCCAAATTATTAATGACTGTCATATCTAATTTGTATGACTGGAAGCTACAGGCAGCTTCCAGTCTTTATGATAGTGCCCACAACTCCCCACAGAGCCATTTCAACCAACCTGTCATCAGTTTCCCTCTGCACACCACAGCCCTGCCAGCGCTGGTTCACCAGCTGATTTCCTGACTCCAGAGCTTCCTCGGGGTTGCAGCCGCACGCTGCCGTGGGCATCACTGCTCCACCAGCTCCTCCAGCCAGGCGATTTCATGGCACCGGGCAGCACCGCAGCTGCCCAGCTGGGCTGCGCACACTGGGCACTGCAAAATTCACCCCCTGCTTTGCATCCTTGGAGCGGCCGCACATCCAGCCTAACCACCCTGTCCTGGCACAATGAGGAATTTCTTATTACAAAACACAGCCCAAAATCAGCTTCTTCCTACAGCACCTCAGAATTATGTTATGATGATATTCCTTTGGATTTTTGTTTAGTCCTTACCCATGGTTCTTTTAATTGATTTTAAAAACCAGGGAAATCTGAAGGCAAAAAACATAAGCTAAGATAGAACAGAAGTTCCAAGTACACATCCTTACCTTCAATAAAATGATGCTACAGGACTTCCAAGTGTCTCCAATTATGAGTTTTATGAAGCATTGAGCACAGAGGTGAGTTACATGAGTGATAGCCAAATACGTCCAGACATGGAGATGCACAGTCAAGACCCAGCAGCTCTGACGTTACCCTGGAGAGCCACGATGCCTTAACGCTCAAATCCAGATCGCGGTTTTTAACATTTGTAATTCCACATTTGGTTCTATCATTTTTTAAAGACTTTTTCCCTCCATCTGCCCATGTCCCCGCAGCACAGAATAAAGGCACTCAAACAATCTCAGCGACATGCTCCTAAGCCTTCCTGTATTTGGATTGTTTTTCAATTACAACCCCCCAAAAATGATACAAACCCTAAATCTGGAATTCCCTGGGTTTCAAATGCCTCATTTGGGATGATTACAATACCCCCGTAACACATCTTATACCCTCATATTGCTGTTCTGTGCTCTGTGCTTTCTGCTGTAACTTCATGTTAACATAACATTTAGGATGGGAATTTAGCCTTAATTTAATATTGACAGACTGCCATGAAAACCCGAGCTCAGCCCCCTTCACCGGGGGCTGTTGCATGCATCTTGCATCACTGCCTGCTGCTTCAACAGCTCTTAAGCTTCCCCTTGGTCTTTCAAAGCACGCAAAACAACTGGGGGATCTGAGAAAGGACATTTTGTTCAGGGAAGCGATTCCCCTCATATCCCATGGGAGGTGGGAGCAAAACGTCCCCAGTTTTGCCGCCTACGGCGCTCCCGTTCTTCCCTCCAGCAGCGAAGCCAAACGCGTCCCCCGGCGAAGATGGCTGCTGCCTCCCTGCAGCCCTGCGCCAGAAGGAGCCGTGCCAGCCAACTGGAAGGGAAACTGGGCCGGGCTGGGCAGATACGGCCAAACTGGGGATGCTCAGACAAGCGAGCAGCAAGGAGCCGGCAGGATAAAGACACCGCAGGCATCCCAGGTCGCTCTGCCAGACCACTGGTGGGGCGAGCAGAGGAAGTGAGGCTGCTAGCTGTTAGTGATGTTATTCATGTGCTTTGGAAAACAAATGCTCTATCGGTATTTCCAGGGCCGTACTGTCTGCCAGACGGCTCCCTCCTCAACAAGGAGACGCTCTCCATGGAAACCTGGGCGGGCGGGATCCTCTGGAAGCCTCCCTCACAGATGCAGAGTCAGGCGTCTCAACACCAGCCAGACGAGCCGGATCCACACCTTCCCTGGCAGGCGGCTGAGGAGATGTGAGCAGGCAGCCTGCCCTTGTATCAGACCCGTCATCGGGGTCCAGCCTCCTGCCCCTGAGCACTCAGGCTGATCCAACCCCAAACTCATCATGTTGATGCTGTGGCTCTATGTCCCATGTAGTCCAGAGCCAGGACAGACCAGGACCTCAAACCGCCTGGCTGGCATGGATGGGTGATCTCCTCCCAACAGCAAGTGGATAGGATGTCCCATAGCACCCTCTGGCAACTCTGCCTTGTGCAGCTCTGCTCACCATCTGACCCTATTGTATCATGGTGAGAGGTAGCTGGGGCCCAGCCCACACACCCCAGCACAGGCATGCACCCGGCAAGCAGCATGAGAAACTTCTGCCTCCTCTTCCCCAGGACGAGCGAGGTCCAAACCTTTCCACCAGCCTCTGCTCCGGGACCTCAGGCTGATGCTCAGCTCTCAGGCAGCAGCCCCTGCCAGATGCACTCCCTGCAAGCTGTTCCCCTCCGCTGGGTAGCGACCCCGGCTCTCACCAGCCCCCAGTCCCATCCCACCTGGCCTACGACACTGCAGAAACCCCATAAGAAACCCTGAGAAGCACAGAAGCTGCAGCACAACTGGACCAACGTGCTTGTGCCCGTGTGAACCAGTGGCTCTTGAAGAGCATCCCTCTGCCAGCAGGTCTCAGCTCCCACCCTCTGATGCTTGTGGCCCAGCTCGATGCTTGAGGATAATACTACAGAGCAAAGTTGGTGGTTATGTGCTATGGATTGTGGCCAGTGGGTCTTTCTGACCCACACCAGGTTGCCCATCCATGTCACAGGCAGATGTTTCTCAGTCCCATAGCACTGTGGGAGCAATTCCCAGGACTTCAGGTCCAACACAGAGCTGGTGCACAGTAATGGATGGCTACCAGTGGCTCGCAGTTACACTGAAAGGGGACTGTAGGGTTTCAGAAAGGTCTGCCCTGCTGCTGCTACTGCTCTGCTTTTCTGTGAATGACCTAAATGACAGAACAGAGTATGTTTTAAAATCTGCACATGACACCCAGTGCTTTGGGGCCAGGACGGGAATTTGACACGCTCCCAACAGACTGGGGAAAGGGCTGAGAGATGATGGGCAGGGCTGTAAGTCATTGGGAGGCAAAAAACTGCACCAACAGACCACAGGAGAAAAGACAGCAGAGTTTCTGCCAGAAGGGTCATAAGGGCTACAGGGGAGTACAAACTGAACGTGAGCCAGCATGTTATTGCCACAAAAAAAGGCAAATACAGTAGGATATGTGAAAGGCCAGCTTATAAAGATATGTGAAGTAATTACTCTGCTCCCCTTTCAGCCCATAAAGGCACATCAAGTAATTATACTGTTCTCCTCCAGAGAACCAGTTCATTCCCCGAAAGATTTAGACCAACTAAGAGAGGACACAGAAGACCAGCAAGACCACCAAAAATCCTTGGACAAAAGTCTGGAAGAGTGAGGCTAGTCTAGACCAGACAAGTTAGAGGACGCAGTATTATAACATGTAAAGGCCCCTGGAAAAAAGGTCAGAACAGTCTGATATTGAACTTCGTGCTAGGTAGGAGACGTATTCATATTAAGAAAGGAGAGTTAAGTGTATACCAGGAAAAGTTAAAGCGCCTCATGCATATCTGCAAAGGGTGCTGCATGGCACACGGATGGACTAAGTGACCCCTCAGCATCCCCTTCAGCCCAGTCTCCTACATTTCTCATTACCCTGACTGGCAGCTCTGTTCCTGCCCTCATTTGTTCATTTGTCACCATCTGGGAAAACTACGGCCACCTTGGCCATGAAGCCTTCAGCATTTAGGACGCTCTGACAGAGTAGAACACTTAGGAGACTTCCCAGCACCCATCACATCTGTTCTCTCCAGAGAGAGAGTTCTCTCCACTCTCCAGAGGTCTCCCCAGAGTCTGGTGACCCCCAACTCACTCTCCTCCTAGAGGCACATGTGCAGCACCTCCAATATCTAGGCACCACAGCCACTCTGATGGAAAAACAGAAGGAAAAACAGTCACAAACCTCATCCTCATTTGCTTCAAGTTCAAGATACATGCCTGTGACTTGCCTTTCCTAACGTCTACCCACAGCACCACCAATATTTAAAGAAAGCTGAACGTCAGAAGCCTGTGAGACACTCCACTGCACATCCTTTGCCCTGGGGAGAGGTTGAGAGACCGCGTGAGAAGTGTCATTTAAGTTCCTCAGTGCTTCAAGAACATATGTGTGACAGAAGCTCCCAGACACGTGCCAAGATCCTCGAGAGCTTCCATTCAGAACAGAAGAATGTTACCCAAAATCCCTAGAAACAAACAATTTCAAGTGCCACTTCCACCGTGGCACCTCCTGCTGCAATATGGCCTGTCCCCATTTGCTCCATGGCCTTTAACGAGTCCTTCATGAAGGAGCCAAGCCTGCCTTGGGAAGGACACCAGGGGCAAAGCAGACCTTTCCCTTGCCCACACTTCAGCCTTTCCAGACATTTTTGGTGTTGAATGCCAGCACACTGTTCGATGCCTGGCTCCAGAAGGCACACTACCCAGCAGGTGAGATAGCCTGGCTCATTTCCAACTCCTGTTTAGCATCAAAAGCTCAAAAACCGCAGGAGGTTTCTCAGTGTCACTGAGCTGAGACTGGTGATGCTGCTGAAGGACAGCCAGTGAGCACTGCAGCAGGGACAGTGTGGGGGTCAGCACCCAATACTGCTGATGTAAGCAGAGGTTGGCCTCTATAGAGGACCCAAGGACAACCGTGCTTGAAAGCCTTTTGGAGTGGGCTACCTCCTCACCTTGAGCTGGTCTAAGATTTCGACTGACCTTCCCACTCTCTGCTTCCCAGGAGTCTGGTGGAAAGCTGAGGCAGGGCCATGTGGCACAGCCAGCAGCTGCTGTGTGAGCAAGAGGCTCTGCTGGGACAGATCCCTGGCTGTGAAGAGGGCAGCAGCAGCAGCCTCTTGGTGGGCTGCCGAGTTTCCACATGGCTTGGGGATAGCTGCTGGAAGTAGGCCGTTTAGTGCCACGTTCTGGATAGAAATAATCTGGATTATCTCACGTTACAGCTTCCCTGACCCCAGCATGAAGAAACGGTGGCAGCTTTTCCCTCCCTCACCTTGCTGCTTGCACAGTTTCAATCTACAAATGTTTCCCTGCAGGGGTGGAGGTTAATGAGAACGACTGTCTAAACAGCAAACACAGTGCCCTGGCCTCGGCGCAGATATATACGCACTCACTCCCCGGTCAGAACAACTGGCAGCAAAGGAAGAGAGCCTGACCCAGGCTGAAAGAGCGGAGAGCCTCGGAGGAGACTCCAGAAGGCCCTGCGATGGGGTCCCTGCACACGCTGCAACAGTTGGATGTGGCATCCCTCTACCCCAGCCTGAACGTGCCTGGTCCGGCCTGGCAGGACCGACCACCGCGAGGCGGTGCTTTGTGTTGTTCCCTGAAGATCGTGTGAGGGGGTGCAGGCTGCTCAGTGCCCCCAGTCCTGCCCACCACGTTGGTCCCTGCCCGCTCTGGCCCCGGGCAGGGGAGGTGGGACCGGCGCGTCCCCGCCGCCGTGCCGGGGACGGGCGGGAGCTGTCCCTTCAGCACCGCGCCGCCCCGCCGGCCTCCCACGCCACCACCTGGGCTGGTCCTTCTCCAGCAGATGGGCTGGCTCCTCTTCTCCAGAAGATGGACTGGCTCTTCTTCTCCAGCAGATGGGCTGGTTCTTCTTCTCCAGAAGATGGACTGGCTCTTCTTCTCCAGCAGATGGGCTGGTTCTTCTTCTCCAGGAGGAGTGCTTCTTCTCCAGGAGAAGGACTGGTCCTCTACTCCCCTCTCATGAGACCCCACCTGGAATATTGCATCCAACTCTGGAGCCCTCAACAACAGAAGGACTTGCACCTGTTGGAGTAGGTGCAGAGGAGGGCCACGAAAATGCTCAGAGGGCTGGAGCACCTCTCCTATGAGGACAGGCTGAGAGAGTTGGGGTTGTTCAGCCTGGAGAAGAGAAGGCTCTGGGGAGACCTTATAGCAGCTGAAGGGGGCCTACAAGAAAGCTGGAGAGGGACTTTTTACAAGGGCATGTAATGACAGGACGAGGGGTAATGGTTTCAAAATGGAAGAGGGGAGATTTAGATTAGATATTAGGAAGAAATTTTTCACTCTGAGGGTGGTGAGACACTGGCCCAGGTTGCCCAGAGAAGCTGTGGCTGCCCCATCCCTGGAGGTGTTCAAGGCCAGGTTGGATGGAGCTTGGAGCAACCTGGGCTGGTGGGAGGTGTCCCTGCCCAGGGCAGGGGGGCTGGGACTAGATGATCTTTAAGGTCTCTCCCGACCTAAACCATTCTATGATTCTATGACTGGTTCTTCATCTCCGAGCAGACCCACAGCACAGCCCTGCAGCCCAGACCATCTAAAAGGCATGGAGTACTTGCAGGAAAAGCTCACAGTCTCTCTCGGGCTCCAGCAGGCCATTTGTCTGGCAGCTGGAGGAAAGATGGGATGTGCAAGGATATCTGATGAGCAAACTCTGCATCACCTGGACTAGATGAGGGGCAACCTCATTGCTCTCTACAGCTTCCTCATGAGGGGACGTGGAGAGGGAGGTGCTGATCTCTTCTCCCTGGTATCCAGTGATAGGACACGTGGGAATGGTTCAAAGCTGCACCAGGGGAGGTTTAGACTGGACATTAGGAAGCATCTCCTTACTGAGAAGGTGGTCAAACACTGGAACAGGCTTCCTAGAGAGCTGGACAATGTCCCAAGCCCATTAGTGTTTAAGAGGCATTTGGACAGTGCTCTTAATAATTTGCTTTAACTTTTGGTCAGCCCTGAATTGGTCAGGCAGTTGGACTAGATAGATGATCATTGCAGGTCCCTTCCAACTGTTCTATTGTAGAGGAAACAGCGCTTTGTAAATAAATGGCAGAATTACTCCAGCACTCACTTTGTGCGGGCAGATGACTGACAATGCAAAAGTGCATCCGCAGAACCCTGGAATTTCCAGACATCTATTCAGGAGTGAACTGACAGACAATCTGCTTTCAGCAAGCCCTTGGCACCAGCACAAAGTTCATCCCAAGACAACCCGCTTGCTCTCCAACACATCACAAACAAGCACCAGGCACCTACTTTAAGGCAATATAAGCTCACTCACAAATCTGAGATCAACACTCTGCAGCTAGCAACTGGAGTGCAAATCTCACTCAGCGAAGAGCGAGCTGTCTGCACAAGCAGCATTCCCCTCACTTCCTTTTCCAGCTTCACCAAGCCACCCATTGGCATTATCCTAGCTGCTCATCACCATCCCCCTCACATCTGCCAGAGCAATGGCTCCTATGTCCTCTCCCAAACAACCACTTTGGAAACTACCATGGCTAGCAGGAGCCCCCAGTTTTCAAGTTAACATAGATCATTATGACTGAAGCATGTTAGGGAACAATTACACAAGCACAAGGGTTTTCAGAGCAACAAGTTTCTGAAACAGGAAGTCCAAACATGCTCATATTTCTTATGCTAGCAAAAGCAGGTTTGAAATTTAGTAAAGAAAGGAGCCTTCAGTGATCCAAAGAGGCTGGCTCGATGCAGTGACACCCCCGTTTCTGAAATGCCCCAAAGTAAGCAGCAAGTATGAAGCCCAGCTGCTGATGGAATGTCCCTCCCCAAAACTCTCCCACACGCTCGTGCTCCTTTCTGGGCACCCAGCCATGCAAAGGACATGGACCCCCTCCAACCAGCTGGGCCATGGGCAATTTGCACAGAGCCCTGTCCTACCCGGACCACCACCTGTGCTAATAACGGGTCAAGACATGTCACGCATGCTCCGAGGAAAGCTGAGAAAGCATCGGTGGCTGCAGGCAGGCTGAGTGCCTGCACAGCCAATGCTTTCCATGGACCAGCGTGGCCCGGAGGAGGCTCTATAAATGTAAGGAGGTGGGCTGGGCAGAGAGGAACCGACTGCAGCTTAAAATACAAAGACTTCCTGCAAATGCGACAAGAGAGGGTAGGCAACAAAACCCAAGAGCACTTTGAATGGGAACAGCTACGCCCAAAATAAGTTGTCAATGTTTCATTTTTACTGACTCAAAGCAGGAAGCCAAAATCACTTAATCACAGGTTGTAATCCAGACTGTGGCTGTAAGAACCTCTGGCTTCAGGAGCAGAGCTGATAAAAGATTTCCTTTACTGACACCACCCCAACCACCTATTTCAGCCTGACATCACTGCCCCCTGCTCTTCATCAGCTGAGCAAAGTTTTGCAGGGCAGAATCGTAAACCAGGTCATGGATGTGATCCGGGCTAAAGGTAGTGAAACCCAGGGCAAAGAACAAAGATGAAGAAAAAAGTTGGAGACAAGCAGGTACTAACTTTTCCACTGAAGCTGAAACACGACACAATTAGTTAGTTTTCCTGTGCAGAGATAAGGTTACAAGTTATCTGGCAGCGTACAAGCACCACCTTCCTGCACCACCCATTACCACCCTATCTTGTACCATGGGACACCAACCCAGTCACCGAGTCTGTGGAGCAAGGTGGCTCTATGGTGACAGCAAATCCCTGTGCAAGGAGGGGTGTGGGCTGTCCTCACAGAGCCACCCCTCCAGGGTCACAATGCAGGCAGCAGGGCCATGCACGCACCCTCACGGTGCTAGAAAGCCCAAGCATTGCAATCCAGCACCAAATCGTTTCCTCCCTGCAGGGTCCTTGTTGGCAATGCTCAAGAAAGCGGCTCCAGTAGATGTCTGAGCTAGCATTACCTCCACCGCCCATGCCGCCTCCACCTTGTTACAATAGTCCTTACTTCCAGGTGAAACACCCGACAGGCTCTGCGCAGACCCATGTGCCCAGAGCCCGGGATGCGGGGCTGTGTCACCCCGTGCCCCCTGGCTTCCCACTGCTAGGAGAGCTGCAGGTCCTGTCCTGCCCCAGAGAGACGCCCCGGCTGAAACCCAGCCCATCACCCCACTCGGAGAGGTGAGTGCCCCAGCACATCCCACCTGACACAAGCTGCTGAGTTGTGTGTTAGTGCCAGTGGTCCCGAACAGAGACCAGACATGATTTTCTGACCATATTGCAAGAGTCAAGCTGGGGTCAGGGGAACAGCACTTTCTCTGGCCAGCAATGAACCCCCAAACAGACTGATCATCCTGGCATCACCATGCTGGTGCCCCTTCCAGGCCTGATGGCATCAGCAGCTACACACTGCTCCACGACACTGCAGCTTGCCTGGTGACACAGCCAGCCCCAGCAGCAGCCACCACCGAGGACCAGGACACTACTCAGTTCCAGCTCCACCGCGGCTGGCCCGGGTGACCGTGCTCCCCTCCTCACAGCCCTGGTCTCTTCATCCGCAACAGGGGGTTGCTCTCTGCAAAGCACTTGGAGGTGGGAGACCCAGAAAGCTCTGGACTGGGGCAGAAGGAGGGGAGCTGTGACCACTGGTAGCAATGCGCACAGAAGACAGAGCATGGGCCGGTGCCAGCTGCATTTGCTAACGCTGTAACGCCTGTTACCACTGCTCCTGCCAGCAAGCCGGCACTCACTGGAAATGTCAGGAAGGGAAGATCCAAATGTGAAGGTGGGAAAATGCCCTCACTGCTGGAAGCACCTCCGTCCACAACACCCATTCTCCCCACTGCCCAACTTGCAAGCTGCTGGTGGCAGAAAGCAGCAGGTCCCTCTCGCTTCCAGCTGTGGCGTGCCCCTCGCCTCTGCAAGGCAGGGCAGAGCAGCCCTGGGGCAGCACCTCTCGGCAGGGCTCCTGCCACCAGCCGGGGCTGCACACCCAGAGCCAACATGACACAGCGTCAAGCAGCCACGTCCTGCAGCAGCCACCACTCCTCCGAGGTGACGTCAGCCTCCGCAAGAGCTGGCAGGCAGGACATGCTGTGCATGCCGGCCGTGCTACTCCCAGACACCGCCTGGCTCCAGCAGACGCCGTGGCCTGTGTCCCTCACCAGCTACAGCTTATCTACAAATTGAATTTCACACTTGCACGCTCCAGAATAAGGCACAGGTGCTGTGCCCTCCCCCTCCACATCTGTCTTCCCCTCCACCCCACCCTGCTGCCGAGCGCCAGCACCGAGGATAATGGCTGGCAGCAGTGGAGGATCTCCCGGGCTTAGCCGCCGGTCCCACACAGCCAGCAGTGGCTGATGGTGGAGCTGCCGTGGTGCTGGCCGTACCCTCCTCACTCCGGGTGACACCAAGGTGAGGGGAGCTCCGGGGCACCTGGCACAACAGCCACCCACCCATGCTGTTGGCACGGCACAGCATCCAAAAACACCCGGCTGTAACTGAGTAAGACAAACGTCCATCCCAGAGTTACTGGTTTCCCCAGAAACCCTAAAGGCTTTCCCAGGAACTCTGGAAATGCACAGATTTGCTACGTGCTCCAGTGAGCGATCTAAAGAGTTCATATAGGTGTCATGGCCAGAGATCAGCATCGTCACAGGTCGTACGTACAGCTGGTCAGCCTGGACAGACGCAGTGTCAGTCACCCTTGGAAGGAACTCAAGCAGTTAGATAGCCTAGCCCAAGCCCACAACAGGCTCTACTCAACGAAGACAAGCAGCTTCCTCGAGCAGGGAACCCTGCCCTCAGCAAGAGCCATCAGCTGCTCACATTCCCAAACCAAAACCAAAGCTGGCCTGACCGAGCAGAAGACCACGGCAACCCCCCTGGGCTGGAGCCTGCAGCCAGGGCAGTTCCACAAAGTCCGGACTCTTCCTCATGCAGCCAGGGCTTGCTAAGGACTGGAGGTCAGGCAAACCAGCAGCTGGGAAGGAAGCCTGTTCAAATTTAATCCAAAATATGTTTTCTATTTTCCCTTGTGGCTTTCTCTTCCCATGTTTTCTATCTTCAAGCACAAAAAAGCAGAAAGCCTAAAACCTCTGGCAAAAAAAAATAAATCCTTTAATGTGTTTTACTGTAAAGGCTGCCTAGTGTTAAGAAGTAAGCTGGACCGGAGCAAATCAGGTAGCCTGGGGATGCCCAAGCGAGCAGCCCAGGATGAAGCAGGACGTACAGGCAGGCTCTGAGGACCAGCAATGCCAAGGAAAGGTAATCCCCAGTGCCAAGAAGGCTCCCATGCTCCTTGCTCCTTCTCAGAGGTCCCCGAGCACAGCTCTGCCATGGCAGATGCCCACTTTGAAGCACCACTCCTGGCGGACACGGGAGGAGGTTTGTGTTACGAAGAGCAGGTAACCACTTGGTTCCTCTTAAGGTCGTGAGCATCAAAGTACAGCAGCTCCCTGCCCAAATCTGCAACCTCAGATCCTCATCAAGAGAGTCCAGCGGAGACCAAAACGGCAATGAGACAGAAACAGGGATCGTTTCTCTCCTAAGGCACAGGATCTGTCCCCTGACAGCCGCTAGCCAAGGGGTTTTGTGGTTGCAAGGATGCCATTGTGCTGGCCGGATACTTCCCTCAGCCCTCGCGGATGGGGTCCTCCTGGAAGTCATGAGGATGGGAAACAGTGTCCTCTTCATGACCTTCAACCTTGCTTGGCCTCATCCTGCTGCCCCCCCACCCAAAGCCCACTGGGGACCACTAGATCCCCAGCTCATCCCTGCATCCTCCTCTCCAAGGCTACTTCTCCCACAAGAAGCAAACCTCTCCCAAGCCGAGCCTCACATCTCCCTGCTGTCCTTGCATGTCTCTGGACTACTCAAGGAGCCGGGGGACACCCTTCTGGCACCCCACATATGCTGGAGTAAGGCTGAACTGGACCCTCACTGGTAGTAGGACCTGAGTCTTTTCTCTTCTGGGCATAAAACACGGAACAAAACTGAGACTGATGTTTCCTGACATGCATGAGAACAGGCAGAATCAGGGGACTGGAGGAGGAGGATCCCCGGTGATCCCACAGTGCCCACCACGTGCAGTGAGTAACAGGGAACTGGGACAATGCTGGGATGAGACTCCAGCTCTGCTGCCAGCGTGTCAGATGGGTGCCCTGTGCCCAGAGTACCAGAAGAAGACGAAGCACCAGGTAACACAGGAGGGAAAGGGTATTGCCATCCATCTTCAAACCAACCAAATTAGCAACTGTTCAGTGGACAAAGGTCCATCAGAAGTGTCCAGCAAAGGGTCCTGTAATGCCAAGGCAGAGGATCCGTGCTTAGCACAGGTCCCACCTCTCCCACCAGCTGCACTTCCATCACGTGGGGAGACCATCCCACCCTCTCAGCGAGGAAGCAGGGCTGAGCAGGCATCTGTCACGGTGTGCTAAGCAAAGTAACACTGAGCTGGATGGGGGTAAACCCACCAGCCTTCTTCACCAAAGCCCAGTGGTCCCTCCTGGCTCCACCCGCTCTGGTAGGCACAACGTTATGAAAATAACAGCTCAGACCCAGGGTCCACCCTGCCCAATGCACTTTCTTGCCAGTATTCAGAAGCATGAGCAATTTGCAGCTCAGCAGCTGCCCAAGCCAGAGGTGGGCTTCAGTGTCTTTATTGATTTTGGGGGAACCTCTTGTCCTTCTTGAATTCATCCTGTTTCTGCTGGAACCAATGTTAAGGTTTTGCTGTTCATGACACCTTGTTCTGAGGACTTCTGCAGTTTGACAGCGCGTCTGCGAGAGGCGATGCCCCTCCTCCTGTTTGGCACCTCCTGCTAGCTTCATTTGATGTGACCTTGTACTTGCATGGAAAGAAACAGTGAACAGTTAGCCTCTATCCCTTTTCTACTGGCCTCCTGTAGACACATCTTACCCATCTTCTGTCATTTCTTTTCCAGTCTGAAGAACCCTGCCTTATTTAGCCATTTTTGGACAGAGGCCGTCAGACCTCTGACCGTTCCTGCTGCAACTTCCAGGCATTTGACTCCACAATGATCTCAACACCCACACATCTCTCCTGAGCTCCCCCGGGCAGCTCTAGAGACAGAGACACAGAGCAACCCCTGCCCCCCTTCTCCTGCATCACTGTCCCACCAGTCCTCAAGTTGCTCAGCAGTGCCTTGAGTCACGTAAGGGTAGAGGAAAGACATGAAGACAGCCTGACTCACAGACTCACCTCCACAACTCCCTTAGCACTGGGTGCTGGCACCAGGAGATGGACATGGCCACCTCCATGGCAAGTTGCATGCACACACTTAGGCTACGCCGCAGACTTGGGCTGCTTCTCCCACTCCGTTAGAGTAGCAGCTAACAAATGCCTGATGAAGGCAAAGTCCCTGCAGCCCCTGATCCCCGTGCCAAAGGGCAGTCCCCTCCCCAAGCCCATCTCAAAAGCCACCCTGACCAGCCTCTGCCAAGCATCCTCGCACTCAGAGAGCCCCAGCAGCCCAGGCCCAGACCCAGACCCAAACACAGCTCGTGCACAGTACGAGCCCTGTAACATGCTCTCGCTGCAACCTTTCCCAAACTTTGCCACCTGCTCTGCTGGCATGGCCGGAGCATCTGGCCACCAGGCATAGCTTCGGCTTTGCTTGCCAGGCACCTCGCAGAATACACTCGTGCTGAGATGCAGTTTGAAAGTAACAGATGTTACTCCACTGTTCTGCATTTTGCAGTGTCAGGAACAAGGCTTCTTTACCAACAATCCCCTGAGCTCCTTGCCAAGACAGTCTCAGCCCAAACAGTGCTCGCCGGCGCACAGCCTTGCTCACAGACGATCCCCTGCTGGCCCCGGACAGCCAACACGGCAAAAGGAGCACACCCCAAGGGCAGAGTTTCCCCACACAACTGCAAGACTAAGCAGGAACACAGGTTTCATCACAGACTGCAATACCACAGCGCTGCTGAGCCCAGACAAGCCTCCAAACAAACCGTGCATATCCTCCTAAGCAGGGAAAACTTCCAGGAGCCACACGCACCAGACAGGACCTGGCAGCCGCAGCCAGAAGCCCCCGCGTCTTTCCACCGCTCCTGCTTCACCCCTGTTTCCTCTGCAAACTCACTCCAGAGTCAGAATGATGTGGGTTCAAACCGCCAGCTCTGGCAATTGCAGGACCTTTTATTCATTCCCCTCACACCCGCTGAGGCCAGCAGCACACAGCGCCCGTCACAGCCCGCTCCCTGCCCCCGGTTCCAGGGAGCATCACTGTAGGGGACCACCGCTGCATTCAGTGCACCGTTCAGCACCACTCAGCTCTGCCACAGTCCTCAAACCTCGGCCGAGCACCTCAGCACCAGGATCCACCCTGCCTCCTTCCGCTGGAGTGGCCCTGCTGCCACTACCTCCCCTCCTTGCCAACCCAAGACCTGCGCACGCCCCTGGCCGTGGCCGTGGATGCAGGTTACAAACACCAAACGCCAGACCCTGATTAAGAAGCATCTTCCGAAATGCTCCATCAGTGGCAGCTGATAACCACAGACCATCGGGGAGGAATCTCTGTCTGGGATCCCACGGGGAGCAAATAACTGTCCTATCCCAGTGGCACTGAAAGCCCTAAGGACAGAGCCAAGCTGTCCCGGCCCCATCTCTCCACATTTGGTGCACAGCCCCTGGATGGCAGACAGTCAGCCCCTCCATGCTCTGCTGTGAGATTTTACAGGTTCCTCCACGGTTCCTCCACAGTTTGCACACAGACGCGTGCTCCATGTCCCCATCCCCACCATCCTTCCACCCTCCCCCTGTTACTGAGTTCCTCCACACTGGTCTGTCAGAGGCCACACTTGCTCCTGGACAGCCAAGAGGGCTTCCCTTCTCCCTTCTCCTGCATAGAAGCAGCTCCTAGCGGGAAGGATATGGGAAGACGGCAGCAAACTGCATGGGAGGCAGCAGAACCGCTGTGGTTGAGGAGGTTTGGGAGCTAGCTGAGCTGATGCTGCTCAGTTTTGGGCCCCTCACCACAAGAAGGACATAGAGGCACTGCAGTGTGTGCAAAGAAGGGCAACGAAACTGGTGAGGGGTCTGGAGCACGTGTCTTGAGGAACAGCTCATGAGGGAATGAGCAGCTCATGAGGAGCAGCTATGAGGAGCAGCTGAGGGAACTGGGGGTGTTCAGCCTGGAGAAAAGGAGGCTGAGGGAAGACCTTATCGCTCTCTACAACTATCTGAAAGGAGGCTGCAGAGAGGTGGGAGTCGACCTGTTCTGTCAAGTAACAGGTGATAGAACAAGAGGAAATGGCTTCAAGTTGCGCCGGAGGAAGTTTAGATTGGATATTAGGAAGAATTTCTTTAATAAAAGAGTCATCAAGCATTGGAACACGGTACCCAGGGCAGTGGTGGAGTCCCCATCTCTGGAGGTATTGAAGGGTCATGTAGATATAGGGCTCAGGGACATGGTCTAGTAGTGGGCTTGTCAGTGTTAGGTTAATGATTGGACCAGATGATCTTACAGGTCTTTTCCAATCTAGGAGATTCTGTGATTGGCTTAGGTGGAGACTCGATGACCTCAAGGTTCCTTCTATACCTGCTGTCCTAAAACTCCTCTGCCCTTGACACAAAGACAAGGCCAACATGGACCTGCCAGAGGATTTTAGCAGTCACTATCTGCTTGCTCTCACTCACAGACTCAATGTGATCCTGGTCAAAAGGCACCTGGACCGGGTCCCTGTCTGCGTTGGACCTCAGCACCCAGAGGGGACCCCAAAGAGTGCCAGAGGAGATGCAGCCATCACAGCTGGAGCCTCGGCACAGCGCTTTGCCAATTCTCACGCTGCCTTCTGAAGCCTTGGCAGGCCCCGGCCCGTGGGCAAGGCAGTGCCAGCCTGCACAGCAGCTCTCCTCACGATTCCCAGGCTCTGCCCGCTCTCACCGCCCTGTTCCCAGGCACCTTCACTCCAGCCCTTTGGGAGAAGAGCCTCTACAGGGGTCTGGGAAGGAGGCAGACCCAGAAGTAAGGTCCAGGGCAAGACCCTTGGCATGGGCTCAACCTTCCTCTCCCATGATGCTGCCCTAGACGCACACCGTGTGTTGAATAGGTGCAGCTGGAGGCCGTGCAAGGCAGTAGCACGCAGACATTGCCAAGATGGGCACCGCACCTCCATTTCCTCAGCGCATCGCTGCGCAGGGCCTACGCGCCCAGGTCCGACGGCTGCCCTGCATCTCGGCGGCTTTTGCTTGTGCCCTGGTGCTCCGGAGGTTGAGCTGCATGTTTGCAGGTGTCCAACCAAACTCCACATCCCGACTGCACATGTAACCATGGCAACTGCACATGCAAGTGGCAAAGCCTCGAGCTGGGCTACTACAAATGCAAATGAAGCAAACACATGCACAATGCTAAAAGTATGACCTCTAAATGTCAGCCTTTAACCATTTTGCAGACACCAGCTCTGGCGGTGGCCACCTGCAGTGTGTGGAGCAGGAGGAGGTCTGCTCTGACGGGGACCTCGGGGCGCCCAGTGCCGTGCCAGGGATTGGCACGGGTGCTCTGGTGCAGAGCAGGGAGAAAAGATGGCACACACATTTCCCAGAGCCAAGAGTGACCCCTGCCTTGGCAACCCACAGCTCCCTCTCTGGGGACACATCCACCCCTTACCCAGCTGACAGATGCCCCCGATTCCACAGAGCACCCCAGTTTCTGGAGGAAGGAAGGTCCCCCCAGGCTGACGTGAAGCACAGCCAGCACAGGGGCTCACGAGGAGGTGACTGTGTCAGCTCTCCCGCTGCACCCACACGTGCCCAGCTGCAGGGGCACCTCCAGCCCCTCTGCTGTTGCCTGGGGCTGAGCCAGCAGCACCATTGGACGATGCACCCTCAGAGGACGGAAGGAAAATCCCAGCATCGCAGGGACTTCATGCCACAGCCACCTCCCTGAGGGAGGTCCATGGCCTTGGGAAGATCTGCCAGCAGAGGCACCGGGAGGTGTCACCGTTTAGGACAGCATGATCCAGAAAGAGACCGGCTGGCCACAGGTCTCACATCCCTCATCACTTCTCCTCTCCCTCGCTGCCGACAGTGCCGGATGCGGACGGTCCCCAATGCTAACCATCACCCACCACGCTCCGTGGCTTTGAGCACAACGGAGCCAAGCTCAACCAAACGGTGCCGAATCCGGCCACAGCGCGCATCAGCGGAGCCACCCGCAACCCCTGACCCACCACCCCGCTCAGGGACGAGCACGGCCAGCATGACAGAGACCCCGTCTGACACCGAGCCTGCCTCCACCCCGGCCCCCTGCCTGAGAGAGAGACAGGGAATGCCCTTTTGCTCCGGGAGCCCAGTGACTGCTG
>VZSZ01006425.1:40742-83071 GCA_013398815.1 Ibidorhyncha struthersii | reverse complement strand
TCTTTCCCAATGGCCCTGCCTCTCCTGCTGCTCTGCAGCACCCGGCTGGTCCAGGGAGGATTCATCAGGCACCAGTATGGGATGCCACATCCCAGCCTCAGCCCTGGGGCCAGGCGCAGCCTTGCCCCACATCCACCCCCTGCCATGGCAGGCTCAGCAGCCACAATCATAGGCCCCAGCAGTGCTGTCCAGTAACACCCAGCGCCTCTGTCATTCCCCTTTCTTCCTGCTGTGCCCCTTCCCAGCGTGGGAATACCTATCCCTCCCACACACGGCCTCCTCACAAGAGCCACCCTCCTCCAGTCTGCCTCTGCCCATGGGGGAACTACCGCTCTGTTTCAGTCCTGCCTGATGGGATTACAGAAATCATTTGAAACAGGGCATGAATTTGGGTCCTGCTGGATGTGTCTGGTCTCTGCCTCTCTCTGCCATAGCCAGGACAGCATCAGCCACGATGCCTGATCAAAGAGGAGGACATGCAGTTACCAGCAGACACCTCCACGCTTTCCCCTCTAGGCGAGGGGAGCTGGGCTCTGCCTCCCACTGCCAGAGCTGCAACACAGACAAGCTCTGCAGAGTAGCCACCGCTTCCTGTTTAAGATGCTTGTGCAGCAGTGTCTGAAAGGCAGACATTTATTTTGGCACATGCACTGAGTCAGTGAATGTGCAGCCACAGGGAGATTCCCCACACCCTGACGCAGCTTGGGCTTCACCCGCCGCAGCACCTTCCGGCTGCCGCTGCAGAGCAGGTTGGGGCTTTCCTGCCCCACTCCCTCTCCAAGGGACTGCTCGCTGGTGGTCGGCAGCTTGACTGATTTTGATGCTGGCCTCTTATAGGCAGGGTGGGCTGCACGCTGCCACCCTGAAAGCCCTTCAGCAGACAACATGGTCCAGCAACATGGGCTGGATGCACAACCCTGCCCTGTGCCCACCAGGGTTGATCAGCCCTGAGAAACACCCCCGGACCAGTGCCGGGCTGCCCGGCAGCAGGCAGGGCTGCAGCCATGGCTCCCTGTGTCCCAGCAAAACCAGTCCAGCACAGTGTCACGCTGCATGGCCACAGTGGTGCCTCATGGCCTGCTCCCCACCACGGGCACCGCACAGGGAGGGGGGGTTGGGTACTCACAGAGCTGCTCCACTCACGGCTTCAGCTGCTTCAGTGGGCAGTGATTGCTTTTCTTGCACACCACCAGCTCCGATGGCGCCTGACAGCCTCCTTGTCTGTGGGGACCACCTGTACCAGGCTGGGGGGTGGGGTGGGTGCGTGGGGCACGACCTGCTCCTGCCCACCCATCACCCCATTGTGCCAAGCCTTGTGCGACCGCGGGCTCCTCCCCACGTGCTGGGCACACACCATGGGGCGTCACCTGCACATGCCACCCACGGATCCTGCCCAGGCACGCCTCGGGGCTGGCCCCTAGCTCCAGGGAGCCAAGCATCAGGCGCACACACACGCCCCCACCCCAGCAGGCCGCAGCAGGGCAACCGCACGCGTTACTCAATGGGCAGCATGTAATAAAATCCCTCCGGCCACCTCTGGCTCTGTCACAAGCAGTGTTTAGCCACGACTTGGAGAAGGAGCAGAAGGGCTGGAAGCTGTCAGACCTGCTTAAAACCGCTGTGGCTCAGCGTTAACGTGCAGCAGAGCAGCAGCAGCTGCAAGGCATGCAGCCAGGCTGGGCAGAGCGCAGCTCCCCAGCTGTGCCCCGTACTGTGAGCAGGTCCTGCCCCAGTCCCCACGTCCCCCCGCAGCCTCCTGCACCTGCTGGAAAGCTCTGGGCAGCCAGAGGGTCTTGGACACTGGCAGGCCTGGGTCTGTCACCACGATGGAGCTCTGGAGTCCTGCTCATCCCACACAGACCTGGCCTGCAGAGCAGCCGACAGGGCGGGGAGGAGCCATTTGCGGGAGGAAAGAACAGGGACGCCCCTGTTGTAGGGCCGTGCAGCAGAGCAGGCACCTGGCCCCAGGGAGGGACAAGTCATCCCCTTTCCCCCAGGGAGGCAGGGTGGTCCTTGGGGTGCTTTCACCAGCTCCCTAGGGCCCTGAAGGGCACAAAGCAGGTCAGCACCCGACGCCGTGCTCTCCTGCTGCAGCACCCCAGCCCTGCCACAGCTGCCATGCAAGCAGCACCCCACTGCACCCCTGTCCAGAGCTCCCTGTGGCCATGCTGCCTTCTACCACCCAGCTCCGGCTGCTGCAGAGAGCCACCCTCCTCCCACCTCCGGCATGGCAGCGATGCAGAAGGCAGCATCCAAGATACCGCTCAGCGCAGGCTCAGCTCCCTCCCAGGGCCGGCAGAGGAGGGGGGCTGCTGGCCACGCTGCCCACACCAGGAAGAGGGGCTTATTCTGCCCAGAGCCAGTGCTCAGCTCCCCCCAGGCACTCCCTGCCCACACCCCAGGCAGGACAGAGGGGAGCACAGCCCTCCTTCTGCCCCAGCCATGGGTCGGTCTGAGCAGGGACCAGCTGGCACAGCCATGGCCACCAGCAGGGCTTCCACCTCAGGCCACCCAGCACAGGCTGTGGGGAAGCAGAGCCCCAGACTCCGGCCTCCCCTGGGGTACGAGGGGACGGGGGATAAGACAGGCTGCTCCCCAGCCTGAGGGACAAGCAGGGATGCACAGAGGAAGAAGCCCTGCACACACATCCGTTCTCACTAACGAGGGAGTCTGTCTCCACCAGGCCTGGCCAGCAACACCTTCCAACCCACCCGCAAGAACATGACAGGAGCCCAGTGCAGGTACAAGTTGGGTGCAGGTCGGGGACGAGCAAGGCACAGTGCAAGCGTCGTGAGCCGTCCCCCCGCTCCCAGCTCAGCTCCGGTTCTTGGGGCAGCAGACACAGCCCCTTCAGGTGGCACGCAGGGCACTTCCCTGGGTCACCAACATCCCTCACAGTCCTGGCACAGCTGAGATCCAGATCCCTCCTTCCTCTCCACTCTTTAAGCTTGCCTTCTTGCTATGGCCTACCCTACACAGCTGTCCATCTGCCCTTAGATCAAGACCAAGCGTATCTCCTCCATGAGTCTCTGCGAGCTTCACCGTATCCCACACAGACAGGACAGAAGGAAGACACTGGTCAAGAAAAGCTACCAGAGGGATCACAGATCAACTGGTCCACAAGCAAATTGCTGGGGAAGAACCAAAGAGAGAAGAAAGGTGCTGGTGGTTTCCAGGTTCAACAGACAGCAGGAACTGAGAGCACTAAGCTAAAGCAGCCTGCTACAGGCAGAGCTGCAACTCCATGCCAGCACGCTGCATTAGCCAGGTCAAAAGTTGAGAATGCAGCACATTACCCAGCCAGAGAAAGCACTGTGGCTGGCAGGAAGGAGCTAGCAGAGGAGCCTTAATGCTTCTCAGCAACACTGTGCTGCGATGTGTTGTGAGTGCACTCGGTCTGCAGCTCCTCCTAGACTGCAGAGGTACCAGCTCGAGCATCTGAGCGCTAATGAACCCGGTTTCCCAGCCAGAATTACCCTGCAGTATAACCCCCTCTTTGCTTTCTACCCCTGTCCTGGTGGAACATGCCACAGACTACTAGTAAAGCTCTTAATCAATACACAAATCCTACAAAGCTTCCGCAAACCCTCGCAAGCATGTGAACACCTGCTTATGAGACAAACAGGGAAGAAGGGCTTTCTTTCCCAAGCCAAATTGTTTAACCGTTCGCAAAAGCTGAAAATGCAGCTGTGAGTTCTGCTGAGAAAGAGCTCAAGACCATGTGTAGAGATGCTGCCGGGCCATACTGGGAGGAGCGCTGAGGAGGAAAGGCAGGCTCTGAATACACACGCCTTTTGCAAAGTAAGCTCTCTGTATTCATCCGAGAATGTCTGCAGTACGGGGTTCATCTGGTATAAATAAAGTACAAAATTTTACAATGTCTTAATCATTATTTTAACAAAAATACTAAAAACTGAGTAAAAACTGAAACCAAAGTGGGAAGGGAGACTATCAGCCACAAGGGATCTCCATAAACATTTGTAGAAATCGGATAGTAAAAACACTTTCTCTGTACAATAAAACCATCTTCCCGGCATCTCCCTGCGAGACGGGCAGCAGCAGCACTGGGGGCACAGGCCCAGGGACAGAGGCTGGGGGCAGCCCCCGTTGGTGGTCAGGTTGAAGAGGCTGTATCGGGTCCACAGTGATGTCTCCCCTCCTGGATGAGGCTGAAGTGCCACAGATCAGTAGCGTCCAAAGGGGTTGTTGTTCTGCTGTGTCTGTGTATCTGTTGAGGTCAAGACAAGAGTTAAGACAGTCACAAGGTCTGGTTCAGAAAAGAGATCCCTCTCCCCACATCCCTGGTGCAGTATGAGGAGCGTGGCATAGGCCACGGGAAGAAAAATGTAACTTTTATGGCACTCCCTGCTCTGTTTGTTTGTCTGAGCCTTCAGGCAGCAGCACAGTGAGGACCACGCATTCTTCGAGGAAGTATGTGCCAGTCCCAATCCTGAAGCTTCTCCAGGGGAGATCTCTCCATCCCTCCTGGTGGACTTGGTGCATCATAACAAAGCCCTGAAAGGTAGCAGCTAGTTGGGAGGATGAGTTTAATGGATGAATTATTTCTGATTTTCAAAGAAAATCAGCCCTTTAAGATCGCCCAACATCTGCAGCCGTACAAGCTGCTCAGACAGCTAGTGTCAAACACTCATCCAGAGGCACACCCAGTAACCAGAGCTAGCGAAAGGTTTCAGAGACAGCTATCCTGGCTCCCTGTCAGTACCTCAGTACAAACAAGGGATGCGCCCAGATGATTTCCAGACAGCACAAAAAGGGCAGCAAACATGGTAAAGTTATATTCAAGAACCTCACGAACTTCCAAACTGCTGGGACTGGTGTTGTGTGATGTGCAGTGCTCCCAGTATACTTGCGTACTGTCCAATAAATAAAATTCACCAGCTTTTTTCCTGAAATCACATCAGCATGTTTGACCCTAAGTCAGACTAAGTAAAAGGAGACCAGTGTAACCTGGCTAGCCCGCTCTCCTTCTCAACGCTGCTGGACAACCACATATTCAGGGACACTCTGGAGCCTCCTAACAAGGCCCATCCTGGGCCCAAAGTATTCTCGTCCCCCTCCTACAGGCTGTTCTTGGTTTATGTCCTGCTTTCCACTCTATCCCAGACACTACAAATAAGAACTCCAGATGGTTCCTGGTGGAACTAATGCAAACCCAACGAGGGAGCGGGGAAGCTGCACGGTGACACATGGCTGCATTGGACCCACGCATCTGTTCTATATAAAACAGCTCTGTTTGCTGTACAGACAGGATGCAAAAATAGAGGTATTCTGCTATATTCAGATTCTTATATGAGGTCTTCCTATACTTGAATGTCCTGGCTGGGATCCTTGCACAGACTTGTGGTTTGTGAAGCAGGCTAGTGGGAAACTTCGCACATTAAAACTTCTGGTTTGGGGAGGTTTTTCTTGGTCACAAGGACTAAGAATTTGCCGTCAGGGAGCAATATAAGTGCAATTTCCAAGCCCCCGCTCCACACATTATTACATCTAGCAGTCTCACAACACGCTGAAAAAAAAAAAACAAAACCCAAACAAAACCAACCTGTGCAGTCCATTTCTGAGCATTTTCATAGCATGTCTGCCATTTTTACGGCAGAAAAGCCAGTGAGGTGACAGTAAAACAGCAGGCCATTCAGAAGGGAACTGCACAGACACAGGCTTCTGTTTCTAGATCCCCCAGCCAGTAGTTCAGTGCAGATTATAGGAATACAGTGCCAGACTGAACACCATCTATGCCATCACCCTGCCTGTGGTTGCAGCCACAGAAGCCCACAGAACACTGCAAACACAGCAAGTGTGCAGCAATGCTTCCCAGAGTACCCTCCCTGCCTCCAAGCAGTCTTGTCCTGATCATTACATGAACACAGTATCTCTGCATCATTCACCAAGTGAGTGCCCCAGGATTACAGGCTCCCTGTGCCCCTCAGAGGTCACCTGCAGCAGAACAAATACCTCAGAATGCTTTAAAGCTGCAGACTGGATTCTTTCGGGAAAGCTGCATGGCAGCCCCTACAAAGGCTCAGCTCCCTCATCCCTCTGCAGGCAGCAGAGGGAAGGTCTGGAAGGTTGCTTACAAGCTGGCGAGCACTGCCTGCCCTGCTGTTGGGCCCCCTTGGACCAGGAGCTCTAAGTCCTGATGCCACCTCCCTGCCAGCACCATTTATGGCCTCAGACAGTCTGGCTTGACCTTCCTTCTCTACACCAGGGCACCTGCAATAGAAAACGGCAAGGAGGAGGCTAGGGACAGGATGAAGAACACTAAGGCTTACTGGAAAGCTGCTGTTGAAGTTGTCGAACCAGAGCAGCTGTTTGCTGCTGCTGCTGCGTCTGCTGAAGGCCTTGGCGCTGGAACTGCAAAGAGAGAAACGTCATTATAGCCACATCACCTGGCTGGCAGCCTCCGCATTCACACAAGCCCTGAGAAGCGCAGGGGAAGGAGAAGGGGGAGGATGCAGGTGGAGCACTGTTGGATTTGTGCCGGACTATCCTGTCCCTCTGCCTCGGAGGGAACACTCACAATGGGCTGCTGGGGGGGAAGAGCCTGCATCCCCAGCCCTGGGGGCTGGCCCTGCGCCTGTGGCTGAGGCACTGTGGAGACTTGGGGTTGCTGCTGTGGCTGTGGCTGCGGTGGCTGCGGCTGCTGCTGTTGTTGTTGTTGCTGCTGCTGCTGTTGTTGCTGTTGTTGTTGCTGCTGCTGTTGCTGCTGTGAAGAAAAAAAGAGTAGGGACCATCAGGGAACTGCCTGGACAATGCACACAGCAACAGGGCACAGGAAGGGCCGAATGAGTAAGAATGTCCCATGCATTAATACACCCTCTTACACCATTTTCCTCACAGGTACCTAAATTACCCAAATTTCACCAGGACCCTGCTCCGGGCTGAGAAATGGCAAGAAATAAGGGACAGTCACAAAGTTGTTCTGCAAGATGAGGTATCAGCAGATAGCAGGAAGAGAACTGCGAGTCTGCTGGTCAGCTGGGGAATGATTAGGAGCAAACAAGATACAAGAATAGAAAACAACTAAGAGCCACCTCAAGAGGTTAGCTGGTTCATCTCTTGCCTCCTGGTTAAGATCAGCAATACTGACTTCACTGTGTATTTGCCTGACCCGTTCTCAAATTTTTTCCAGAAGTAGCAACAGAGCTCCTAAAACCTCTCTACGTAATCCACTTCAGGTCACTGTTACTCCTGCTGCTGGAGTTTTCCCTAATCTCTATACTGAATCTCATACATTACGATTTAAGGCCATTTCTTGTCCTACAGCCAAGGGACCAGAACAGATAAGGTTTTTTTTGAAGACAAAAAATTTGGAGACTTCTCTCTCATCTCTGCCTCTCTAACTCGACGCCCAGCTGTTTCAGTCTTTTCTTCTCAGTCACATTCCCCAACTCTTCAATCTATCTTCCTGCCCTTCTCTGCCACTCACGCCAGCTGGTGTTGCACTTCAGTAAAAAGATGTGGATAAAACTGGATGCAGTGCTCCAACCTAGATGTTGGCAGAACTACTTACAGTGAGAAGAATATTCAGCATGTTGAACTTGGGAGTCAGAATATACCCACAAATCTCAAGTTTTTTCGTTTCTAATTTTCAGACATTTCTCCCATCTGCCAATGTAGTTTTGAATGCTCTAGATCAACAGAAGAATTTCTAGCAGAATTATAAAGCTACTAAAAAAACCCCACCATGGTGACGCCAGGTACAGTTCAGAACACCAGCTCAAGAGGGTAAGGTTCAAACCTTGAACGGACACAGAAAACAGACAAAAAATACAATGAGGAGGAGGGACAGTATCTTATGAGAGGAGGTTAGAAAAAAACTGACCTATGGAAGCTGCAAGTGCTCCCTAGGAATACACTGGACAAACATAAGAGAGAAAGAAGAGCCAGAAAACAACAGAACACAGCAGACAATAATAATTGGATACAAGAACCGGTCACAGACACATTGAGGCTTGGATGAAGGATTCAGCCCAAAGGGAGCGAGCTTCTAGAACAGCCTCCTAACTTCCATCTTCAACCAGTTTGACCACTTAGGTTCGTGAAATGGATGCTATGACCTGGGTACACAAGAAAGCAGATGACTGACTAAATAAGCCAGGATACTCCTCCCAATTTCATGTCCTGCCTTCTTGCAACAACTGACTACCAACCCATGCAAGACAAACCAAAAGGCCATCCCTTCTTTCTACAAGCCACTGCATCATGACAGTCAACCTGAGCACCAGGAGTCTGCTCTGCATCTGGTATGCCTCTGATAACACAGCAGAAGTCGCAGTAACAGGGGAGCGGGCTGCCCCCAGTCTCTTTTTTTTTAAGCAACCAAGCAATGTCAGCTAAAAACTGAAGGTATACATGAAGTTACTGAGCAAGAAGTGCTAGCAATTTGTCTGAGGCATGTTCTTTTTCTAAATATGAGTGAAGGAGAATGCTAAAAGAAACCAAGTGAATAGTCAGGGGGTGCTACTCATCAAAAGGACTAAAGAATGCTGACCATGCTACAGGCAGTCTCTTGTCCAGTGCAAGGCAGCAATTCTCAAATACTGCTGACTGCAGCGCTCCACAGGAACCACTGTCTTGCTCAGGCCCCTCTCAGAACACAAAGCCTCAGCACTCTATGACAAGGCCTAGCAAACCTGTAGAATATGGGGAGACTTTACATGGCACAATGTGTGCAATTCACCAATTAGCCCAAACTATTTCTGTGTTTCTCTGTCAATTCATTACATTTCTGTAACTCCAAGAAATGTATTACATCTATATATCACATAAGTATTTAATATTCGTAAGACCATAAAGCAAATCCATGGAATACTCATGTCTGTTGACACATGCCTGTGAACTTCTTTGAACCTAGAGAATTGGGTCTAACAGCTTACTTTGGATCAGTTTTTCACCATCCGCTGTTAGATGTGGAGTACATGGACTGATTCACACCAGATTTCCTGCCACTGGAAACTGCAACTGATGTTTATTTTGTTCTTGAGAAAATGCAGCTACACCCCTAAAAATGATCTTGTAAGGAATAACTCTACCCGCTCTTTGTATGGCCAGAGGGATTTTCACTTTGTTTCTAGCTCCTGCAACATTTCTAAGACAGCCAGCTTTCTGCACAATCTTCTGGGCTCAGCTGGACCAGGAAGAGCTGGGATGCAGGCCACAGAGGACTAAACAGACCTTTACTGCTCCTAACTGCCCTTTGGCTCATGCTGGGTGACTGGAAAAAGGCAGTGCAGCAGGTGTCTCCACCAGGAGCTTCCTGTTCCAAGGAAGGGAGAACCGCCTAGCAAATTATTGCAGACAGCCCCCAACAGAGTTGACATCCTTTCTGGCACAGAGGGGCAGAGCGGAGCGTTGCTGACACAGAGGTAAGCAGCGCTGGGCAAGCCACCTCCAGCTCCAGCAGCCTCCCTCCTGTCAGCAACCACTCACCCTCAGCATCTGCTGCTGCTGTTGCTGCTGCTGCCTCAGGTACTGCTGCTGCTGCTGGTCAGGCAGTATCTGGCTGGGTCGAATTGCTGAGGGAACTCCTTGTGGACCCAAATGGTTCATCCCACTCATCATGGGGGTCTGCTGTATTGATTGGTGAGGAAACCTGCACAAGAAAAGGACAAGCTCATGAAGTAAAAGATTCATGGACAGACAGCTTCTTTAATCCATACCCAACTTCTGCCATCAAGACAGACAGCCCAAACAACCCCCTGCTGCCTCTCTGCAGAAAGGTGAGGGACACCAGGGCCTCTCAAGCGTTTCATCCAACCTGTTTTTCTAGAAGCCCTAAGTAACAGTCCTCACCCCACTGTTCTGCATGTCTGCTCAGGAACAGTGAAAATCCCAGATCATAGAATATTAGAATAGTTTGGGTGGGAAGGGACCTTTAAAGGCCATCTAGTCCAACCCCCCTGCCATGGCCAGGGACACTTCCCACTAGACCAGGTTGCTCAGAGCCTCATCCAACCTGGCCTTGAATGCTTCTAGGGATGGGGCATCTACCACCTCTCTGGGCAACCTGGGCCAATGTCTCACCAACCTCAGTGCAAAACATTTCTTCCTTAAATCTAGTCTAAATCCCACCCGCTTTTACTTTAAAGCCATTACCCCTTGTCCTATCGCAATAGGCCCTGCTAAAAAGTTTGTCCCCATCTTTCTTATAAGCCCCCTTTAAGTACTGGGAGGCCGCAATTAGGTCTTCCCGGAGCCTTCTCTTCTCCAGGCTGAACAATGCCAATTCTCTCAGCCTGTTCTCACAGCAGAGGGGCTCCAGCCCTCGGAGCATCTTTGTGGCCTCCTCTGGACTTAGTCCAAAAAGTCCGTGTCTCTCCTGTGCTGCGGGCTCCAGAGCTGGAGGCAGCACTGCAGGGGGGTCTCCCCAGAGCGGAGCGGAGCAGAGGGGCAGAATCCCCTCCCTCCCCCTGCTGGCCACAATGCTGGGGATGCAGCCCAGGATGTGGGTGGCTTTCTGGGCTGCCAGTGCACATTGCCGGCTCATGTCCAGCTTTTCACCCACCAGTACCCCCAAGTCCTTCTCAGCAGGGCTGCTCTCCATCCTTTCATCCCCCAGCCTGTATTGGTACTGGGGGTTGCCCTGACCCAGGTGCAGGACCCTGCACTTGGCCTTGTTGAACCTCATGAAGTTCATGAGATCTAGCCTTTTGATGGTGATTTGCTAGATTTAAAACCAAAACCATGTCTTTCCCAGGTCATTTTGCTCATACTTCCCAATTTCATCTTTCTCTGGCTGCTAACACTGTCTTCTGCCTGCAACTAGCATCTCTGAATTTCATTCTGTCTCTCTGTTTCTTCCCAGGACTGAAAACTGGATAAAGATGTTCCCTGAGGGTGCAAAGGACTCAGATGCTGTATAACACAGCACAGAGAACAGGCTTTTCACACATTGCTGTTAGGGTTGTCTGAGCAGAGCAGGGAAGCCCGTTAAGAAATATAGCTCATTAATATCCAGTAGAGTGGGAGGTACCTCTGTGTGTTGCCCAAGGTGTGCCCATAGCCAGGGGCCTGCTGGTGTACGTAGCCGCTTGGTCTCTGCTGCATCTGTCTAACAGGATCCACTAGGGCAGGATTCGAGCTGGGGTGGGAATTCTGATAGGGCTGTCCAGAATAGGTAGGAGGTACCATCGTGCCTGACTGGGAGGGGTGCTGCTGAAGGCCTATGTGGGAAACGTAAGGTGTGTAACCCTGAAATGAAACAAAAAAACCTTTATCAGTCCTGGGGTAAGGTACAAAAGAGAACACAGAACACAGGACATCAGCCTCCTGTAAATACTGTCACAAGGCTGCTCATCTCTGGGATTCAGATTTGTGCTGCCCAGTAATTGAGGAGTGAGAAGAATCAAGACATTTCAGGATTTAGCAGCAGAAAGGAAGATTCTGCCCTGTGCTGGAGCCAGATTCCAGTCTTACCTGCCGTCACTGCCACTTACCTGGGAGGGCTGCAGTGCTCCATAGGATGGGGTTGGAGCCATCTGGCGCACGGGCTGTTGTCCCATTATGCCTTGGCCCTGCTGGAAGGCAACACAGAAACACTTCTTTTAACATCTCCAAAGGGCTGGACACTGCTGCTCTCTTCTCGGTAGCTCCCACCAAACCAGACAAGTAGCTTCGCCGCTAAACCTATGAGGCTGCTGCACAGCATGTGCACAGCTGACTTCTGCCTCACCCCGATGCAAGACAAATAGGCCACTAACGTCCCCACAGCCAGGATGTGCCCCTCTCACTGCCCAACAGCCACAGACACCCCAGTGCACCTCACTGCCAGACTCCACTAACTGTTAGCGACGTTAGCCCACAAAACAGGTGGCAAACACAGTGCTGCACCAGAAGAAGAGACACAAGAGACGATGTCTTTCCAGGGCAGAAACATAGACAGGGTTTGAGAGTTCTGGCTAGAAGGGATAGCCCCAGCAAACAGCTTGGGCTTGCTGTACTGTGGGGTCCAGCAACAGCAAGAGCACAGCTCTGACTTATCATAGAATCACAGAATGGTTTAGGTTGGAAGGGACCTTGAAGATCACCCAGTCCCACCCCCCTGCCCTGGGCCTCCCACCAGTCCAGGTTGCTCCAAGCCCCGTCCAACCTGGCCTTGAACACCTCCAGGGATGGGGCAGCCACAGCTTCTCTGGGCAACCTGCGCCAGTGTCTCACCACCATCACAGTGGAAAATTTCTTCCTGATATCTAACCTAAATCTACCCTGTTCCAGTTTGAAGCCATTGACCCCTCATCCTATCACTACATGCCTTTGTAAAACGCCCCTCTCCAGCTTTCCTGTAGGCCCCTTTCAGATGCTGGAAAGCTGCTATAAGGTCTCCCCAGAGCCTTCTCTTCTCCAGGCTGAACAAGCCCAACTCTCTCAGCCTGTCCTCCCAGCAGAGGGGCTCCAGCCCTCTGATCATCTTCGTGGCCCTCCTCCAGACCCACTCCAACAGGTCCATGTCCTTTTTGTGCTAAGCACTCCAAAGCTGGACGCAGTACTCTAGGTGGGGTCTCACGATAGCTGAGTAGAGGGGTAGAGAGGTAGCCTTACCAACTTTGCTTGAAGCTGCTGCCTCAGTATCTGTCCCTGGGACACTGGAGGCTGCTGTCTGTACACTGCTGGCTTGTAGGAAGGGTCAATGCCCATCATGCTCCCCATCCCCGGAGGCAGCACACCGCTATAGGGAGGACGACTCTGAACGAGCTTCCCCAGTGGCATGCGTACAGGTCTGTAGGATGTATCCAGGCGAGGGCCACCTGCAAGAGGAAGAGAAACAGGTGGACTAGTCACACACTATTGCTGAGCCTTGTACCTCCAGAATGACTGTTCATCACTGTATCTAGACACACAACAGGCAAAAAGGGAAAGTGTAAGGACCTCTCACAGAAGGGGTTCTTACAAGAGGTTCCCAAAAAGGTGCAATATGGTCACCTCTCCTGTGCACCTACCTGCTGGCAGAGGCTGATTCTGCGCATAGAGACCCACTGGTGATTGCCCATACGCCAGCCTTGACATAGTGCTTCCTGACTGGTGATGCAAGAGATCTGTAGGCATACCAACTCCGTATGAAACCCCTCGGCTAGGGCCCAGCACAAAATCCTGTAAAGACAAAGGAGGAATAAGAAAGATCAACATGCACTGGGAACTCATGAATGGATGAAGAGTATGAAAGGGCTGCAAAGTCCACAGGAGGAAGCCTGGGATGCTATCTGAGCTGGGCAGCGCCCTTCCCTCCCATCAGGGATTAAGAAAACATTTGCCCTGCCCCAGGCTAGAGAGAGCAGGATAGAGCTCCAGCACTCCCAGCTGAGAGGAAACGCATGCCATCTTCACCATTACACCACTCTTGTGGCTCCTCAGGAAGACTCAAGGGAATGCTCTGTGACTAGGGTGGACACAGGAGGTCCATAGCTGTTGGGCAGTCAGTTACCTCAGTTTTGCTGGCTGATTGGTTGCGTTTCTTGGTTTTGCTCTGTTTCTTCTTGCGTTCTTCAGTAGAGGTGGCAGGATTGGAGCTTGTTTTATCAGCCTTAGCTGGTTCCGCAGCTTTCTTCTCTGGCTCTAAAGCCACAGGTGTAGGAGGCTCTTCCTCTTCAGGGGGCAGCGGCAATGGCTCCAGATAGTAACTGCGGGGCTTGGGTTTCAAATGAGTGTGGTACAGAAGAAGCCTCTGCTGCTCCTCAAATCTAGACACCTTGCGATCCACCCGGACTGTCCCAAACCATCCCCAGGAGAGGGGGGCTGAGTGCTTTAAGCCCTCAAACAGATCCCAAGGGGAAATCTTCTGCTTTGTAGAGACTTGCAAACCCTTTAAAGCAAAAGAGAGAAGAACCTCCAAGTCCCTGTTATTTCTCCTACGAGGACACAGGAAACTCGGTGCTTTCTTCAGGCTCTATTCCATGTGTTCCAGAAAACAGCCTGAGCCCTTACTAAGCGTCCCTGCTCTTCCACACGGCAAAGCAGTCACTTCTAAAGGCCTTCATCAACAACTGCCAGTCTTCATCCCATCTCCGCCAGTGTCCTGCACTGCCCAGTAACTCATGTGACAGGGATTATAGGTTTCTCTTTATGCTTTACACAGCCGTAAGTACAAACCCAAAGTTTAAATAACTTCTCAGGCCACAGCAGCACATATTGCCAAGCATTAACACCCAGCTTTGCCCTTTTTGGACATGGTTATGTGCCAGCTTGTCTGCGTGCAGCCAGCTACTTCAAGCTCAGCAGGCAACAAGGCGCTGCATATAGATGCCTCCCAAGCTGTGTAGACTCAAGGCACCAGAGGACAAGGTGACACCTGCACTCAGGAGCAATGACGCAGACTAAAAAGCTTCGCTTACCTCTTTCTTGAAGATAGAGTCAAATCCAGCTATTTTATTGCCTTTGGTGTCAATAAGGGATCCCTGAGGTTCACAGGTGATGACGTCTCGGGTCTGCTTGGGAAGCGGCAGTAGCTGTCGCACCTTCTCTAGGCTGTCAGATTGCCGGTCCCCCAGCTCTTTCTGCACAAGTGTAACAGAGAAGACTTGAAGAATCACTTGGGAAAGGTGTGCCCACCTGTGCCTCTTCTGGTGTCAACCTCCGTTCCTGCATTACCTCTCACCTTTCCACCCTTCAGCCCTACAGAGCCACTGGGGCCACCCTCACTGCTTCATCTGAACAGCAGCAATAGGACAAGTACCATTCATGAGACACAGGTAAATCTGCATAGCTGGACAACCCTGACATATCACACACTCCTCTCCATACCAGGCCTGGTGTCCCTCACCCTGAGTTTCTTGACAAGATTCATGTATGCTCGCTTGTTCTCCTCCATGCTGCCCTGAGAAATACTGGACATATCAGCAGCCAGGGTGCCGTTGATGAGAACACTCAGCATGTCCAACACGGTGGTGAAGAGCTCACTGTTGATCAAAGCAGAAAGGTCAAAGTCACCTGAGAAGCAGATATAAAGCCTCCGCCATCATAGTAACATCAAACATTATTAGATTGCAGAGAGTACTGCCTACAGTCACAAGTGCCAAGCGCTCTTCAGACTAACCTCCCACACTAATACTCCTTTTGCTTATACACCACAGGGTGTTCACACTTGAGTCAAGTGCAACATCACAGATTAAGACTGGCCTCCTGTTTATCCATTCAGCTTCTCCAAAAAGCAGGTCCAGACTCAGCTCTCCCCTGCCTACCTCTCTTCACCTGGATAGTCAAGTTTGCTCTGGATATGTCAGAATGCACTTGGGTACTAGGACCTAGGTCGTAGCCTGCTATTACTCCAAAGCCTCTTTCAGCTGTCACAGTACTTCTGACAGATCATCTAGAGACAGCTAGCTCACATGAGAAGAGGGGCCATGCTAACAACTGCCTCCCTTGGGAAGTGTATGGATCAGAAGCCAGCCACAAACTTACTTGTTTGACTGCATGTCCACGGTGCCACTGCTGATGATGTCCAGGAGAAGCACAGCCCATTCAGTTGTCTGCTGTGTACTGCGCTGAACTGTATCAAACATTCCCCCCACCTGGCAGAGAAAAGTAGTTTATTCACAAGGACACCATGAAAAAACACTAAGATTTAAAAGTGAGAAAGAAGCCTAAACCAGAGCAACTCCCACTGACAGCTGAAGGAGACTGCAGTCAGCAGGACAAACCTCAGATGCAAGTAGTAGTGCTGTGGACTGCAAAAGCATTGAAATGGGAAGGCACATCTCCAAAACAGAGACCAGGGCTGTGGATTTCATCCTGGCAAAATAGAGCAAGGGAGTTTTTCCATGCACCCTATCCCACTCAGGGCTCAAGACCTAGAAGCTGCACATGTGCCTCTCCTACTTCCTTGCCTCAGGACAGATACAGTCCCTCCAGAGTGTGTGTGTGTGTGTGTGTGTGTGTGTGTGTTCAAAAAAGGAAAAAAGGCAAGCAACTTTTCACCCCATATGGTTAAGCTCTTTTTCTGCAACTGCTCACCAAATTCAGGCGTAGTTTCAGGGCTTCATGCATCAGTTGCTTGGCTTTGCAGTCATCTTGGTACTGATCTTCCCGCCAATTCGTAACAATCTAAAAAATTTAGAAGGGAGGACAGACCTCAAGCTACACACTGAAGTTTATAGAGAGCAGCTCGTACTGCCCACTATCCATTGACTCAGACATGAGTCTCAAGCATGCTCAAGCACCCTATACCAACCAAGGTAAAATCTTTCCCTTATTGAGCATATAATCAGACAGACGTCATCCTCAAGGACATGTCCAACAGCCTGCTTACTGGGGGAGCCAGCCCTTGAGGAAAGTGAGGGGAGAAGCAAAACACCCACCTGCTGGACCTGACTGTACAGAGAGGTGAGGAGGCCTTCCCGCTGCTCATCCTGTCCTTTCAAGCATGTTAGCACCAGTGACAGAAATGGCTGCTGACTCAGGAGGGACATGCTGCAGAGAGAACAAAGATGGAGCTATACTGCCAGGCTGGGGAATCAGCACAGCAAGCACTGCCTGCCCTTCCCCCAGGACTCACCTCTTCTGCTTCTGGCGGTCCCGCTCTTTGCGGGATGATGACCCCAGATGTTGTCCTTTCTCCAGTTCTTCTCCAGCAGCTTTCAGCACATGGCCCTGCACTGATGTTGGAAGCTTGGCAATCAGAGGGGCCACCAGCCACACTCCTGATCTCTCCAGGGAGCTGTGACAATAAACGGGAGAAAAGCAGTTTGCAATCCAACCTATGATTCAGGCTCGTCTACAAGGCAGCTGCATGCTGGGACTACACCTACCTGAGGATGGGTTTGGATTTGTTGCTGGCAGGTGTAGCACTTGCTGAGCTACTGATATTGTTGACTCCATTGCCAGCAGAGCTAGCAGAGCTGGTCTCTGCTGACTGCTGGAATACCTCAATGGTGGCCTTGGCTATATTTTCTAACAAGGAATTCATCTCCTGGAGATGGGGAAGAAAAGACAGCCAAGTGATTCTCTGAGAGCACCCACTGACAGGGCTTGCACATGTCAACACAACTCAGTACAAACCCAGTCTGCCAACTCTCTCATGGCTGCTGCTCTTTGGGTCTCAGACTCATCACATCCTTCTCATGCTTGGCTTTCACAGGCTTGACTACCTCCTTGTTTACTTTCTCCCTATTCCCACTTCTGCCAGGCCGTCTCCCCACCTCCCCACAAGCAGCCACTTCAACACTGGCAACACGTATCCCTGTATGGTCCCCTCTGAGCAGAAACTCACATTGTTTGCTGTCTGCTTAATCATGAGCTGCAGCTCCAGCGAGGACTGTCTCATGGTCCACTGGTCCAGATTCTGCAACACACACACACAAAGACATATTTCATATGAGTCCTTATCTCAGTCCAAACTACGTCAACCCACAACCTCAGCTCCCACGACAATGACTGTGAGACCCCTCAGAGGGCTGCAGTTTGGACAACCCCACTCTAACGCTACATAGGCAATTACTAGGACACTCTTAGATTCTGCCAGGTGCCTGCACCTGTAAGATGCGTTTAATCCTCTGCCGCTGAGGATTTTCTCCTTCCTCATTGTCTAGCAGCCGGTGCGGATAACAAATCAGCTGCATCAGCCTCTGGGCCTGTGTGCTGCTCAGGACAGGATCCTGCAGGTCATTGCTGTCTTCACAGAGGGACTTCAGACATCGCTCACCTACCCACTCCTGCAAGACAAAGGCAGAGTCAGCACAGCCAAACTGATGTCTGATTCCAAACCAGCACCCCTGCTTTCAATCTCAGAGAGATGCGGGGAACACATCAAACTCATAAAAACCTTATTAGTACACAGTTATGCCTGATAATTATTTCTCTTCATGAACTGTACTATCCTGATTCAGCAGGCATCAGGCACAGCACAGCAATCACAACAGAGAAAACATCAACTTTGACAAGTCAGCAGTGTTGAAACACAGTAGCTGCTGTTTCTTTTGATAAAATATTGGTATGATTTAATAGTACACAGTGATTGCCATGCCCAGGCTCCACCAACAATGCCGCTTGGGCTCAAAAGATCAGAAGGGATCACTTAAAATTATTTGGTCTATTTCCTGCACAACAAAGCCCTGGAGCCGTCCTAAATTAAGTAATTCAGGGCTGCAGCTAAGGCTAAAAACTAGAACATGTCTTAAGGAAAAGCACACCCCTTAATTCTCAAATAGTGATGGAAAACACACTGCCATCCTTAGTAAAAAACAATGACTTTACTTCTCAAAGCCTAGACAGAAAACTACTACTGTCAGCCTCTCAATTTCAGTTGGTGGTCCCTAAATGTATAATAATAAAGGCAGCAGTTTCCAAAACAAACATGAGGTAAGTACTTCTTCACACAATCTACAGTTAACCTGCAGCATTTGTTACTGCAGGATTTTGCCATATTGAAAATCAGTTAGGCAAATTCATGAAATTAAAATCTACAGAGGACTGCTATATAAGCATTTCTGCAGCTGCAGAGCAAGTCTGATCAGAGAATTCTTCCACTGAAAAGTGACAACCAGAGGAGAGATGAGGATCCAGTTCATGAAGCACAGGTGCTGGTGCTAAGCCTAGAAAGCTGACAACAGTCCCTCTCAGCAGCAGATTGCACTCTAAGCACTAAGTAGAGCAGAAAGATCGGAAAGGCTAAACGTCTGGTTTGAAATCCTTGTGAAACCACAGCCCACATCTTCAACTTCATCCCAGATGAGATTTCTACTTTGCCAATACACATGATCTGGTGATACCGCCAATGCCTATTGCATTTCTCCCCTTCAGTGTTGCTATATCATAACCTCTTGAAGCTTCTCTTCCTTGTGTACATAATATGCCTATCCTTAGGAAGACCCCTTTTGTCACTTGCTCAGCTTCCTACGAGAATTCAGACTTCGTCTCTGATCCACTTTATTGGTATCACGTCACAAATAAGTATGAAGTCAACTACCACCTCCAACCTTGAGGGACTTCTAGCCTGTCTCTCTGCAACATCTCCCTACAAAACAGCCACCGCCACAGGCTTCATATTACTGAAACAGAGCCCCTCACCTGCCTCTTTCACAAGAGAGCAGGAAGAACACATTTTCCAGGCACTACGGACAACTCCACCATCCCTATCACCAGATTCAAGTTAGCACCTTTGACTCAAGCCTCCCTCTTGGTTCCCACTGTGGTTTATCACAGCTCTACAAAATTAACCTTTTCAAAAGGGCAGTCACAATTACATTTATTAATTTAAACAGGCTAAAGGGCAGAGCAGCAACTACTCCATAATCATTTGCACCTAAGAAACCTTTAACTTAATTCTATAATCTGCTCCTTTTCCCCACCCCCTCCTGATGAAGTCATTATAAAATATACGCATATACTGAATATGAGACGCAACATTTTCTGAGTTTGACAAATCAGAACCTATGGTCTAAGGCATTCTACAGGCATTTCAGAATTGGTAGCATGAGTTCTACAGCATTTACTGCTTACACTGGAGGTGCTAATATTAAACACATCATTTTACCAGCCCTTTACAGCTGCAGAAACCCTGCAGGAGCTCTGGCACAATTTGGTGGTACGCACTGGTGCCTACTGGAATGCTCACTCCTACATAACTAGTGCTGCCAACAATTGGTATGAGCAGGAATATTCGACACTGCTACTCCCTCCTGTACAAACACACACACACACTTGCTACCTGTGTGTCCTTCCTATGTAGAGTGGGACCAGCAAGGGAATATCTACTTCTGTCAATGCTACAGTCAGGTTTCAGGAACACCTGAATTCAGTTGAATTTATTCTGCTAAACAGGTAGCTCCAATTCTTCTTTGGTAGGCTGGTAACGCTGCTATGTAGTGAGCCAACTAACAAATGGCAGCATCACAAAGCATGAGGACAACGCAGCACTAATGTGTTGTGTTTACACATTAGTACTACAGAATACAGGTTTCAAATTGTAACTCTGCATCTTTCCTGTTGACAGAATAAATTTGCAACCAAGGCCAAGGACACCCTTCAACACCCATTTTCATAAAGCAGTGGTAACAGCCACTCCACTCTGCAACTAAGTACCTTATTAGCCAGGTTTCAGTTCCTCACATGTTAATTTTCCACGAAGGAACAGGAATACTGGTGCTGTCAGATTAGGCTAAGCAAAAAATTTTTGTTGTTGTTCCTTTAATTAACTAAACAGGGCACTTCGAAGCCTGGCATACATTAAACAGCCTAGCTACAAGCAACACTTAAGCTGCATTCTGAAAGGCACCATTTATCACTTCAACAAGCTGTCTGTCTCACGCTTATCTTCTCTGCCTCCAGCACACATCTCCGAAAATCACTCCCAGCACTCTCTTCCTTGGACATGAGCCCTGTGCTGTTGCCAAAGCAAAGGGGATGTGCAGGCCCTGCATACTGTAACACTTAATTCTTGTCAACTGTTTGTCCCTCTAGTTTTCCCTAACGGTGAGCAATCCTTAGCGCCACCACGCGGCAGAACCATCGCAGGTTCTCCACTGATCTCAAAGAAATACCTGACAAACCCGATCTGTGGAAAGTCAAATGGGATCTATCTGTCTGCAGAAGGGATAAGGACAAACCCCGGGACAGACTCACCTGTTGACATATACTCCTCAGTACATACTTGGCATAAATATCCAAGCTAGCTGTTTCTACAGTTACTACCCGACCACCAGCCTTCCTGGTGCCCAGTTCATCATCCATGAGATCATCGACACCTCCAGGGTGGGAAAAGCCAGAGCCTTTCAGTTCTGCGTCTCCTACAAGAAAAGCACAAGGATCACTTAATCATCAATGCTAAACCCAAAGCCTGACCCCCAAAACATCTCGAGCTTTTGTAAACTCTGTGTTCAGTGATCTCTCTGCAGCTAAGAGATACAAAGCACGTTTACAGCTCAACCTGTAACCTGCTTCAGACAAGCCACGTATCCACCAAAACAGATCTCCTCTGGCCTTCTGTACAGTCAGCACATGTAATACAGTGCCCTTCTCCCACCCCCCCATGCCCCCAAAACCATTCTCACAGGTTCAGGCTAACACAGGTACACACCCAAAACAAAGACAGCCTTCAGCACTGCAAAGACCGCTCCATCCACAATACGATTCTGGGAAGCTGCCAGTAAGTGACGGTCACAGGAAGAGCGGATTCCCACCGTGGGTTTGTCTGCAAAGAGGACAATGGGGAAGGGCAATACCCAGTGAGAAAGGCACAGGCTACAGAGCTGCCTGAATTATGTGCCAGCCAGTATCACAGAATCCAGCTCAGAGAATCCCGAGGTTAGTCCTTTTCCCAACCCTAACATGGGGTCAATTTAATTAAGTTTCACAAAGCATAGCACCAATCACGCTGTGACAACTGAACCATGAAATCCAAATGGGGAGCAGTGCCTGTGTCATGAACTCCAAGCTCCAACAGCACCCTAACCTACAATACAGGCTGGGTTTAGAGATCTGAGCTATCAGGATACTGATTGAGGGGCCACGAGCAGAGCTTCCTGGACTGTTTCCATCATCAGACAAAAAGGGAGTGCTGTAAAATAGCAGCTTCTGGCAACAAGTTAAGAGGCTATACAAAGCTCTAGATATAAAAAAAAGAAGTGACCATTATTTTAATGGCTTAGTGACAGCAAGGCCACCTCTACTGGCTGGTTTGTTGCCTCCAAGGGCCTCCTCCCCAACATGCCTGGCTACCATGGAGTGACATAAATGGAAGGATATTGTTCTTCGTTCTCTGTAGGAAGCAGTGTATCAGGCTTTGCCTCCTTTATTCAAAGCAAGCAGGTCATGATCTCTAATCATAGGGTCCAGTATCTCTTTTCTTGAGGTGCAAGAGCCTCAGTACTTTCACAATAAAGAAAGGCTCTACTGTCATTCACTTACTGCCATCTTGCTGGCACGGGTTCAGCTGTGGAGTCTTAAACAGATGGAGTAAAATCCGGCAGGTCAGACGTGCTCCTGGTTCTGAGTCCTGTTCACTGCAGGCTATGTAAAGGAAACAGACAACTGAGATCTCTTAAGCACCGGGACAGCTGACTCGCAATCCAAAAGCTATTCACAGTGCGCTGCCCTGGAGCAGCCAGTTGAGAAGCTGCAGCAGCCTTATTGTATTTACAAACATGGAGCACATGCAGCAATTAACATGCAAGCAAGGAACTCCATCGGAGTTATCCCCCATGTCATTCACTGCACTCTGCTCGCTCCATCTTCCCAGCTTCACCCTGTCAGGATCTGGATGCTGCAATCCCTGGAGCAAAGCTAGGAAGGCTGGTGGCAAAAGCAGAGTGACCCAGGTGCTGTCGGCCCAACTGGTCAGCTGGCTGCTCTAGCCAAAATGCTAAGCTGAACCATATCTATTAAACACAAGCCTGTGGGCCAGAACGGAGACCAAGACCAGCTTTCCGGTGGGATGCACTTACCAGCATTGAGAAGTGAGGGGATAGCAGCACAGCGAATCAGGTCCTCCAGCAGCAAGCACTGCCGGGCAATGAGAATGGCAACAAAGGTGGCCAAGGAATCATGGAAAGATAAGTCACTGACCTGGAAGAGAGGAGATCAGCCAGTGATCACAACAGCCTTTGCCTCATTCCCTCTGTCAGCAATTCCTCAGCTTGCCTAGGAACAGGGGGATAGAAGGGCCCATAACCCCAGGCCAATGTCCATGATCAGCCCAGGCTGCAACAAACACCAAAAGGTAGCCCCGGTATTCAAAGCCTTTCCCCTGTCCTCAGAAGACAAAGCCTCCATCCCTTGTTCATTTCTGCCTTCTCCCAAGGGATCCCTCCACTCCTGCTTCAATTCCTTTTCCCCTTTTGAATGTTTGCACTTGCATCAACATTGCAGAGGAGATCATTGAAGCCACAGGTCCCATTATTGGAGGAACAGCACAAAGCTTTGAGCACACCCAGCCACTCGGCGCTTAGAGACTTGCAGTAGCCAGTTAGCTCAGCACACAGGATAGCAATGTCGTTCACCCTGTTAAATAAATAATGAAAAAAGCAGAGGGTCAACTTTGCTATTCATGCACGCCATCAGGTCAGTGATTCTCTGAGGGACCCCAGCCTTGGCTCCTTCTTCCTAACACCTCAAGACAGCCAAGGAATGGCTACTGGCTTTCTTACCCTCACCCAAAGATTTTGCTATCTCAGTAGAACCATGAAAGTTCTGTCTCTCACCTGTCTGGATCGTGGTGTCCCACACACACATGCATAAGTGCATTACAGACGAAACTGTAGCGGTTGGCTGGGTTTTCATTGAGGCTCTTGCCCAGGTTGGTGTATGTAAAGTTATGCGCAGATGGATTTTCAATAGTGTCAATCATGAACTCTGGTTCCCATAGCATGTTGGAGTCAGACGGCTCAACATTGCAGTAGATTGTGTTCTTCACCTTGGAGCAGAAGTCACTAAACAGGACAGGAAAGAGAAATTAGCAACAGAAAAAACTAAGCTTCCTCTGAACTCTGAAAAGCAAAGCAATCCTGCGCAACACAAGCCCTCCCTGGGCAAGAACCTGTGGAAACTCAAGATTGCTGCATACCAACAAAGACTCTCCCAAAAGAGTGAAGCTGATTCTTTGTTGTGGAAGCACCTGAAAGTCACCCATGGGCTCAGTGAACATAGCAAGGGAATGGCTATTCCAGGTCAGATCAGGGGAACACCTAGCACAGCCCTTGGTGTCAGAACAGTTGATGCCCAGAGAAGAGTTTAAGAGCAAGGCAGGCACATGGCAATACTATTCCAGCATCCTTCCCCATCCTGCTGCAACTTAGAGCTCACAGATTTTCACAGTTAAAGATAATGCTCTCCTCAACAGATTTTCCTCCTGCAAATTTGTCCACCTACTTTTCAAATCCAGTAGATTTTTGAAGTTCACAACATTGAATGAGTTCCATGTTCACTATGAGAACTACGAAGTTTATTCTTTTGTTCTGAACCTACTATTTGTTATTTGCTATTCATCCTTTTTTTTGCTTGTATTGTAAGACATATTGACCATTTAATTTTCCCCTTCTGTGGGGACAAGATTCAGTTCCTCATAAGTCAGTCATTCCAAACCTCTGGTCATCTATCCACTCACCCTCCTTTAGGCCTAACTCCACTACATGCTTTTTGGAGTCTGTTGCCCCAATCCACAAGGCACAGTTGTACCATGACTTAAATGGTGGCCTAACGATGCTCTCTCATCTGTTCTCCATTCCTTTCCAAACAATACCTAACATTTAATTTGCTTTTTGACTGTTACTGAACACTATGATGACATTTTCAATTATGTATCTGTTACAGCTCAGAGATCCTTTAATCCGACCAGTAGTATATATCCATCACTACATAGAGTTTGGAAGGGAACAAGGACAATCCTCTGTGCATTATTTTACGTTTAACAACACTAAACTTCATCTGCCAGTTTATCACCTGGTTTATCTACCAGTTTATCACTGCGCCCCACTACAACAATCTGCAGTCAACTTCTATTGTTATATGCTGACTAACAGTTACATGAAAAGTTTTGGGACCACTCATACAACTTCCGACACATAGAACAGCACAAGCACTAGCACAGTCCTACAGGACTCCTCAGGGAGGGATCACCCTCAAAATACAAACTCCTTCCCACGCCCTGTCTCCTTCTCTAACCTAGTGTTTGCCTGCTAGAGGCTATTCCCTTTTTTATGTGGCATTAATGTAAAGCCTTGCTGTACATCTTTTGGGAATTCAGATAGACTAATACCAGGTTTCTCATGTCTGTATGCATGATGACTCCTTCAAAGAACCCCAGTGCACCCGTGACCATAGCACTCCCTCTTGCTCTCAATTCAGTCCAGAGAGAGAATTCAAATGCTCTCAGCAGCCAGGAGTTTAGCCAGCACAAGCCACTCTCACAGCCCCTCAGTGAGGCGTAACACCAAGAGTTAAGACATCCCTACAGCACGCCTGCGCTGAAAACACTAATAGGGAGCGGGGGCTGCAAGAGAAGACAAAGTGAAACACTGTACTGGGAGACAGGGGTGTCAGTAGAATTATCCCTTCACAGGATTGTGTAAGCAAAAAGCCAGGAAGATCCGTGGACTCCATTTCTGGGCTGCTAAGGGAAGAGACCCACAGGGAGCTGGTTGGAACACAGTTCCCAAGAGAAGAACTGCAAAGGGCAGAAGGCCACAGAGTAAAGTAAGCCCATGGGACAGAGCCTGGGGGCAACATCAGCAGAGCAGAAAGTGAAGAGCCAACATGGGCAGAACAAGGATAAGGAGTGCGAAGTAGCACAGGAACAAACACAGAACCAAGCAGAGCAGGTTCAGAAGCAGTCCAAGGATTGTAAGGGAGCTGAGCACAAGCAGAGAACAACCATTAGGATGAACTGCTCAGTCATCAGTTTGGTAGGAACAGACCCCTCTACTACTGTCCTCTAGGAGTGGGGTAAGAACAGATCTGTGGAAGTGCAGAGGACTGCTGAAGGCAATTTACCAAAAACAACTTGACAATTTAAGAGTCAAGATTATACACTGGGTGATTAAAACAGACACTACTCCCAAGGCTTAAGCTCCCCATTGAGAGGACCTCAGGGACAATCCCATCAAACAAGATCACAAGCAAAGCTTAAGCCAAGGTCAGCTGGTCAGCACCCACTGCATCCCACCTGCCTCAGACTCACCTAAAGAGCTCCCCAAATTTACTTTTGAGGTGACTGCAGGAGGTATACAGGTCGTAGAGATAGGCCAGGATACAGCGCTCTGCTGAGGAGCCATCTGAGCGGTTCATGCCGTGTTTCACCACCCCACACAGGCTGTATAGAGACAAAAAAAAATGCTGCAGCAACAAGGAATAAGGAATAACCTCATTACATAGATAACTTCCTGACCTCACAGCAACAGTGCTCACTGCATAACATATCCTGTCCCCTGAAAATTCTGTGAGCTGAACCCTCAGGCACAAAGTTTCTGTCTTCTAGGAAGGACACAGATATACCCCTGCCCCTTAACAAGACCCCAGAAGATATGTTGCTTCCTTCCACAGAGTGAGGGGAAGATTCCCTTACCCTTCGAAGACCTGAGCCATCTGGTCCTGATTCAATATAAGGCAGGAGTGGTAGTGCCGCAGCACAGCCACGATGCACAGGCACAAGCTGGTGGTGTAGCTGCCAACAAGGTCGGAGGATTTCAACAGCAGTTCTGCCTCCACCACGCTCAGTTCATTCAGCAACTGTACCCAATGACAGAAAAACCCTTCAACAGCCACAGGGGTAAGGTATGGTCAGAAATGGAGCAGGCACACCACACCCACAGCCTATAGGACCTGCCAGGAAAGGGACTGGCAGGCACTTTCTGCCTAGCGATGTACCCCTGGAACAGTTGGCACTCCATACTTAGGCACAATGTCTCACTCAGGCAGTACAAGGGGCTGTCAGTGCCTGGGTATCAGAGGGTGATTGGGATATGGCCACACATCACAGCAGGCAGCTTGTTTGGCAATTCCGTCCTGCATAAATCTCCCTCAGCTCCCTTTTTAAGGCTAACAGGCTCAATTCCGTCAGCAACCATAGCAAGGCTTCAAGAGACACCTGGCACAGGCCGCAGAAACAGCAACAGGATTTTAGCAGGATCCAGAAGGCAGCCTGTGCTGCCGTGTGCCAAGGATTCTTCCAGGGGAGTGAGGTGGGAGAGCTGCCAGAGACAGATGATCCCCTTCTCACTCAGAACAAGGCCTTGCTGCAGCCAGGGACAGAGATGCAATGCAAGTCCTTTGGAGACAACCCTGAAGCCTCTGGAATAATAATCCTCAGAACAGAACATGTAAGACTACCTGCCACAAAAAAACCCTATTCCTAACAGTTGCAGCCCAGGAGCACCGCAATGACCACCCTAATCTGAACACCTCCATAACTGTGTCAGAGGGTCACCAATGATCCCAGGAGCAGCCCAACTATCACAGCACAGATCTGCTGCCTTTCCAGCTGATGAACCCCTCCCCAGGAAGCATTTGAGCAAACTGCACTTACCTGGATGGCGAAGTCGATAAGACCACTGATATTGAGTGAATACTCCATCAAGTCAAATATGAACTGCACATGCTGTACCAGAGGCAAGTGGTATGACATTCCCAAGGCAAAGCTGGTGATCTGTTCCAAGACATTGCGAGATACCTGCAAGTACAAGATGACATGCAGTACTATCTCGCTTTGCAGAGCTCCCTCAGCAGGCCCAACTCACTGTACCTCCAGGACACTGCTCTCAGTAACATAAAGGGACACAGTCACGGCCCAAGCAGGAAAGCAGTCTTGAAAGTTTCATACCTGAGATGTGACTTGGTGCTGATCAAAGTGAGAAAGGTGCTGGAACTTTGCAAAGATATCTTCAGCTGTTGGGAATGCTTCTGGCTTGCTCTTTTTCCTCTTCTGGCCTTCCTCTCCACCTACCAAAGTTGGGAAGATCAGAAAACAGTATTAGGCTACCTTCCTCATCAAAGGTGGACGAGATATTGGCCATCAGCACCTGCCAGTCCCTCAGCAAGACCAGCCCCTGCCGTGCAGCATAGCCAAAAAGCCTAAGTCGCAGACTGATAAGGACCATCTTGATTTCAAACCAATAAAACTGCTGAGGAAGGAACTCCTAACCTGAGAATGACAGCAGGGTTAACATCTAGTTTATCCCAAATGAAGGTACTTCTTGGAGGGGGAAAATACTTTCTCTCTCCATTTAGAGGTACACTGATTCCCTGATGGAAACAGACATTCTGGATTGAAGATGTTGAGCCTCAAAATTTGTCAGAGCACCCCATCTTTTAAGGAGTCATCTTTCTACCACATTTCAAGTTGCCTTTCAGGAATCAGACTAAGAGAGAAAAACAAATTGTAGCCAGATTCTCAGCTGATGGAACTCAGAGGCTTTCTATTGATTTTGACACAGCTATCCAAATTACCCATGCTATGCATTTAGCATGTGCCCCAAGCATAACGGTATGCTACACTTAACCAAGGCCTTTGCCAAATATACATAGACAAAGTCCTCTTTGCTTCTTGCCCTAGGATCTAAATGCAAGAACTAAAGAAAACAAAATTTGAAAAGCCAATGGGTTCCAACCCAGTATGACTTAATCCTCTTCTGAAGAAAAGTTCAATTAAACAGATATTGTCAGCAGGAAACCAATCATCTTAACTTGCTGGTTAGTATGTTTAGGAGCAGACCACCAATCCAGACTCTCAGTGACTGATACAACTTAACCAGGCACTGTAGATTACATAAAATCCTTTCACTGTGAGACTCCAGACAAAGGAGCCAGCCAACTGGAAAGACGCTCCTACTTCAGAAAGGAATGCCTTAAGCTCTACTAACCCGTCTCTGCAGTGCTCTTTCTGTTTAAGACTTTTAGAATGTCTTTGGTTATTTTCTTGATTGTATGCCGAGCATCGTCCCGTTGTTTTCCAACTCCAAAAAGAACTACCAACCGCTGGTTACACTCGTGACTGCATGACTCCTCCTAGGGAACCAAAAGAGACAACTGCATTAGCAACTATGAGGCTAAACGCTTTAATCTTGTTTCACATCTGGATCTCTTAAAGGAAAAGGAAAGCTTCATCTCAGAAGTTCCTCTGAGAGTAAGCAAGGAGACATCTTAAGTAGATCACCTCCTGCAGCAGTGCAGGAAAGCGTGACTGCTCCTTACCCACCCAAAGCAGTACCACAGGGAAACAGCAGCCTCATGACCAGAGCACAAGGCAGCAAGAGGGGAGCGGTTATGAGCAGGTCTCATACCTGAGGAATAGGAAAGTGTGTTGCATACTGGATGTGCCGAGGCTGGTCATACAGGGACGCTAGCATTCCTTCCACAGACTTATCCTTCAGCAGAGGCTTTGTTTCCTTTTCAGGATCTGGTTTCTCAGGGGAAGGGCTGGCTTTAGATTCACAATGCATTGGAGGAGAAAACATCTAGGGAGACACAAGAACATGAAAAGGTAGTTAGGGAAGATGGTCACGCAACAGTGAAGATTGCTGAAGGCAGGTACATCTGCTCAGACCTAAAAAGGGCAGGAAGAGGACGGGTTGGAGAAACATCCAGTTCTTAAGGCAATGATCAAGGCAACACGCTGAGACATTATTCCCATTTCTGCTTCTGGTCCATGTTGTATATCAAGTTAAAAACAATAGGAAATAAATAACCATGACTTAAGATTTTGGGAACAACCACCTCCACAGAACAAGCAAGGATCCTGGGAAAGCCACATAGCTCTGTACATCACACCTGCCTAACGTACCTTGAAAGGCCAGAAATAGTTGCAGGAATGTAGGCGCTCAGGGACTTTTCAACCACCACAAGTTGTTTTTATTACTAAGTGCTTCAAAGTATTCTGCAGCCATGAACTATGGCCACAAATATTATAAAGAACTGTAAAACTGAAGGAGTGCTGAAGGCCACACAGTACAATGACAGCAGAACTGTGTCTTCTCCCAGGTGACCAAGAAAACCCCTGCCAATACTAACTGGTCACTCCCAATCTCCTGGTGCTATCATAGTCATCCATTTCCCATTCACTTCCAAGCAGCCCACTTCCTACCCTGCCCAAACACTGGGCTGGCAGTGGCCATAGCATAGGAGATCCCAGGAACGACTGGGACACGCTCTACTCTGATGGACTTCAAACTGCATAAACAGGTTATACGGATCTTTTTACAGTGTCAGCTGCCTTCCGCTTCCAGCATACTGCCTCTACAGTAGAGGGAAAAATGACTGAAAAGAAAATTGGTTGTTTTACCTCAAACCACGACTCACACAAAAATAAGGCACGTGCTGTCCCTGGTCCCACCACAACATACTGACCTACCTACTGAGTAGCAGGCAGAAAACACAGGAACGTACCGAAAAGTCTGTCTTCTCCATGTCATCAAAGAGCATGCTGGAGTTGTGGTCGATGTCCATGGGCTCAGAAAGACCTGTGTCCTGGGAACAGACAGAGCAGCTTTACATCTCAGTGATGTACCACAGAACAAGAGAGTATTTCTTTACTACAGCACCCAATGTCCATGTTGGACAGTGACAGCGATATGCCAAAACACCCATGGTGCCTGGCAAGTTAGAGCCTAATACACTGCAAATATCATGGACAGGCCTCACAGAGCACCTCATGATATGCTGCTCTGCTCCAAGCAGTGCAAGATTTTCCTGTCTACCCCTTTACGTTCAGCAGGTCCTTTCCAGCCTTCTACTTTTGACACTGAAATGCTAAGGAAATAGGAAGGGGAAAGAAGCATGAGTCGCTCGTACACCCTCTAGCAGGTAACAGCAAGAAGGCTGCAAAGCTAGTAAAAACAGACAAGCCCAACACAGGGACATGTAGAGGAGGGCCATGCTGCTTGTGCTTTCACCTCTAGCTTGATGCCACTGTTTCCCTCCGTCTCCTTCCTGTCGTGCTCCTCAGCAGGGTCATCGAAGGGTGAGGGTGGGCGAGGCCCATGAGAATCCATGGCAAGATCACCCCGGGAGATAAGTGTGCACATGTAGATGTTGTGAGAGAAGACATCATGTCGGATTAGCTCACAGAACAGCAGCACCAGGTTAAAGAACTCCACCTTCTCATTTTCCTTCCCAGGATCAGCTGAAATGACAGCACAATCAGGGCTACCAGAGTCGCTCTGCAGCACTCTGAGCAACACCAGCCACCTAACCTAGGGCTAGAGAAAGTGCTTCCGGAGATCTCAACATAGTAAATACACAGTTCTGAGATTACAGCAGGGACTAAAAGCAGAAAGCCCGTTTTCAACACCTGGCAGTTAAATAAGTCAAAAGCTCTCCAGTCAGCCTCACAAACCAGAGGCAGAGGACTTTAGCCTGCAAGTGCCATTCCTGGGTGTACAAACAGTTGGCTCTATCAGAGTTGTACCCTCTCCCCCTTAATCTGTCTGCAGTACTTCCACTGAGAGACTATTCCAGAGCTTTGTCACTTACTATTCAGAAACCTCCCTCTAGTCCTCAGACCAAATTAAATCCTGATTAGTCTATAGTCATTTATTCTTGGTCAACGCTATGTCAACAGAAGTGCTTCTGCATTATCTTTCTATCATCTGGCCCTCCAGGCTGCTTGCCCTCCCTTCTCCAAGATATGCTCTGGATCGCAAGGAAGCCAGAGAGAGAATTTAGGTACATTCAAGACCTGTGCACAGGAGAACAGCACACAGATTCAAAGTCTGCAGGACAGGGAAAGCTAGAAACCAGGAGACTACAAGTTCTTATTACATACTTAGCATAGGAGCTTGAGTGTCAAGAAACTGCATAAGGACATCCTGAAAGACGGGAGCGCTGGCTGCTGAGAGCGAGCCTGAGGAGATGGAGCCCTTCTCATCCACGACTTCAGAGTCCCCACATCTCTGTAGAAACAGAAAAAAGTACCGACTGCTGTCACAGAGGAGAAACTCACTATCCATAAACCCCCAAAAGAAGTCTTCAAGAGAATTTTCCTATCTTGCACTTATAGGAAAGTCACCACAAGGGTTTCTGTAAACTACTTCACAGTCTCCAAGTATGCCAGTACTTCTGCACTGCAATCACCTGTCTTCAAACGTATCTGAGAAATGGGATACACATCAGCCCACAGGCTCACTTATGACCTACTTCGGGTTAGATGGAGCAGGTGCCATAATTAACAGGACCAGCATTAAGAGGCATTGTGCTGATCAGCCTTTGCCTTTCGGTGTAATAGTCAGACAACCATAGTTAAGTGACCTCTGCTCTCCTTCACTGCTGCTAGCCTTCCAGGAATAAGGACTTACCTCAGCCTCTATCTCTGCTTGACGCTTCTCCAGGAGTTTGGCCACGACCATAGCCCTGTGGCGTCCAGACCGCTTATAGCTGACAGCCCACTCGCACAGCAAGGCCACCACTGCATCATCATCCGGGGAGATCTGTTGAGATACACAGACTACAGTGAGAACCTGAGCCAAGCAGAAGAGGTGAGCAGTCCTAAGGCCTCAGCTTGGATATAACAGCAAGTTGTCTTCTAGTAGAACACAGCCTGAAGACTTCTACGTTCCCCTCTTCCTACCATGGAGGACAAATGTCAAGCTACAGCCCTCCTGTTTTGTCTCTGCTTTGACTCCATGTTGTAACATGAGGTGATCCTTAGCCCTGGACAAATCTCCAGGCTGGCTTTGCTTCAGAAAATCATCTCTCTTCCAGCAGCACATCTATGGAGTGCTAATCTTAGCACAGAGTGAAACACAGCTTCTCGACAGCATTATACAAAATCTGCAAACTACCAAACTACTAAATCTGCAGCTCACTTCCAGGAACCACTGCAGTATTGCTTGCACTATGATCCCACACATCATAAATATGTCACCTCCCAGGCTAAGAGGAACTTGAACTGTGAGCTCCCAGACTCCCAGGACATAGCCGCCAGCCCAGAATTTGACAAGGCTAGCATTTACTTCTCTCAGGCACAGATGTCTTTATCATCAATCTGTTATCCAGACTGATGCTGCTATCCAGACTGATGTCTTCCACCAGGAGAGTCTCCTCAGTTAGCTGCACGTATTCTCTCAAGCTTACACATATTTGTTAGCCTAGACTTTCTAGAGCACAGACCCCCCATTCTCACTTTAGTACCTCCCCAACTTAGGGCTGCATGAAATCCTTTTCAATGAAGATCACATCTCTTGGCCAAAGGCCACTACCTATCAGCTCTCTGCAGACACAGCACAGTAACCTTGGAATATAAACAAGAACATAGCACGTCCAAGACCAGGGCCCAGCAGCAAAGTCCCAAGGCACCTCATGACTGTCTTTGGTTGGACCCAGCCCAAATATCCTGTTATACAAGGAATCCAAAGAGTTGCTGAAGTCAGATCTTTCAAAACTGTGACTGTCCAGAACTTCTAAAGTGTGCAAGACACGACCAATAGTGAAACCTAGAAGAGAACAGAGAAGAGAAACACGCATTTGGCAACTGGTACAACAGACTATGAAGCAAAAGTTTCTGTGAGCTCATTGCTCAAGAGACTGCCTAAGGAAAGCTGTACCAGACAAGCAAGGGTCCACCTAGCTTAGTAACCTGACTCTCACAGCGGCCAACAGCAGATGTGAGGGGAAAGCATCAGAACACTGCACATATACGAGAGCATAGTTCCCTGGTACGTATTTTCAGCTTCCAGTAACAGAATTTCCCCCTACATCTGGGGAAACAGACCCATGGAAGATTTTGCACTGGAAATAAAAAGAGCCATTTGTTTTTTTCACTGCTGACAGTAAACACCAATGGCAGCAAATAGGAAAACTCAAAGAAAATAATCAGACAGGATGTTTCTCAGGGTAACACATGGAACAGGGGGAGAGAAACTTTAACCTACAGCAAGTTACCTGCTGTGGTTTCCTGACACTTGTCAAACGACCAGCGAACCTCCACAGCCTGGCCACGTTCCTTTATCTGCTGCTCAATTTCACGCAGCTTTGCCCGAACCTAAAAGCAATGGACATGTGTAAACATACAAAAGGATGCCTTAGAAGTCCTGTGTACAAAATCATCAGAAAACAAAGAGCATGACAGTAGTTCTACTCAAGGTTAGATTCTGCCCATCTTCCAAGGACATCACTGTCTTGCTTATAGCAGAATGGGAGCATTTAATTCCTTGGGAGTGAGACAGCACCTCCAGCTCTGCTTATCACACAACATGAAAAGAAAATCCTGAAAGAGCAAAGATACAGCTATTATCCTGGACCACAAGAGCTCCCTTTTTTGAAGGCTGCTCACCTGCTGTGTAAAGGCCGAATTCCCTCCTGGCATGGGCAAGTTGGATGGGGCTATAGGCAGGTGGTCCAATGGAGAGCCAGTCTTTATCCTGCTATCGGTCAATGAGTAATGCCACACAAGGGCACTTGGACAACACAAAATTATACTCTGCAACAGATAGAAAAGTCAGTATCGTTGAGCAAATCACGGTCAAAACAATTAAGTTAGATTGATTTGTACAGAAATAAGCACTCCTTTATCCTACTGCCCAGGCATTCATCATCCTGTATACATATTTACTATTTTGATTTTTTTGTTCTAAGCTCTGAAAGAGTCTTTGGACTAAAGACCATACTAGAGTAGAAAAGAGTAAAGTAGTACTTTTGCTGCACTGAGTTTCTTGCCCTGGGTATGCTTAGGAAGCCAAGCCCAGAGTTCCACGTTATTCAAAAGCAGCAACATGTTGCTGCAGAGCTCCCTGCTGCTTCTAAACAGAACTTATTTTCTACTACTCACATTGTCAATGCACAATCCAACCCTTATGGTCCAGGAGCAGCATTTACATTAGTGACTTAAAGCCCTCATCAAGAGGAAAGTGTGAGAAGTATGAGTCAACAGACCCAAACTTATTACACTATATTATTTAATAAGTACGATTATCGTAATGATTACAGTAACAATACTATTATATACACATTTTCATTCTTTTATCATCTCGTACAGACACCTACCCAAACACAGACAAAACTTCACTGAATGATTCCTAGCATACAGCCCTAGAGCCTCTGGCTCACAAGGAGCCAGGCATTAAGATGGACAACCAAAGCTGTTTTAAACACTCAAACCAAAGAATCCATCATATCTCCAGAACATGTGAGCAAAGGTTAATTACGTACACTATTAGAAATGCATCTGTTTCCAGCCTGACTTTGCCCCGTTTTAACTTCCAACCACTAGACCTTATTCTGTCTTAGCCTTATCTGCAGATCAGATCTGTAGATCCATCAGAAGAGCTCTTCTGAGACATACTGAAGAAGATTCATTCATTAACCAAGCCAAACTTTTTAAGCAGGTTGTGTTTAAACCCCAAATCAGCCAAATCTTTGAGGTGTACGCGCTCATATCTTTTTCCTAAAGTAAGCTCCCAACAAAGGGGTTTTTATTTAAAAAGACATGTTTTATCACACAGAAGCTAGAAAAAACACTCTAAACTTTTTTAACTGAAAGTGACCAAGAAAGACTTAATAGGAATATAAAGGGGTTATAAATAACTCCCACATTGCTCTCTAGACCTTGCAGACAGATCCCTACTTCTAGCCCACTGTACTATCGGAATTTTCTATCTATCCTGTTTGAGAGCTGGCTTGCTGCTTCTTTATCCTGTCAGCGCTTCTTGATCTCAAGTTTCTCTGTTGAGCCATGGAATCCCAAGCTCTGTGCTCTCTTCCTACCCACCTCCTGCTCCATCCCGCAGCCTCCGGAACCTCCTCTGCTTTAACATGCTCCTTTCCTCCCTTGGAAGTGGCAATCTCCACTGCTCCTGCAGGCACCCACCTGACCTAGTGACTCTCCTCTTGAAGGAGAAAAAACACAACCACGAACACACACACTGAACAGAATTCAATTATCTCCCTCTCGCACAAGGACAGTATGGACCGAGTCCCACAGTGACACAACAGCACCTGCCCTTCAAACGTCTGTCAATAAGGCTTCAGCAACCTTGCCCTTTTACCGCAAGGTAAGGTTTAACCAATTCCAAGTATCAAGATGATGAGTTTAGAGTTGTTCCTTTTCATAGCCTGCTACCATTCCTGAGCAGAGTGGTCTGCCTAAACCATTAAAGTTCTTCCGTAAAGAAGTGGGAGGGGTTGATTTTTGTGTTTGGGTTTTTTTTTTTTGTTCTGTGAGGGTGGGTTTTTCTGATGAGGGGTTGTTTGTTTTTAAGAGCTTACAAAATTACAAAGCACTCTTTCATTTCTGGCATAATTTCCTTTCCTAGATGACAACGTGTTACTGACATATATAAAATGAAATGATCCTTTCTTTCTCACCCCATCTTCTGCAAAGCTTTTCCAGCCACCTGAGGCACCTGTGAATAGAGCAAAAGGCTCTACTCCAACCCATTTTTCTTATGCAAATCAGTCAAGGGCACTGCTACAGCACTGACGTCTGGTATGAAAGCTCTGTAACACACGTCAGAGACCTATTTGTTGACAATCGTCAACAAATTGATATTTCTGTACTCAGGAAGTTACCGACTCAGACTGTAATGATTCTTCTGTGATGGCATATAATACAAACTGTCCCTGTTGACCCCACTATCACCAATCACTACTCAGACCTACCTGGAGGATGCAGCTGAGCCCATATACCACTGGCCGGTGCTGGGGGCACAGCAATAAGTCGCTGAAAGGGCTGGGAGGAGGATTCCCTGCAGCTGGCTGAGGGGTGGGAGTTGAAGGAAGAGCGTTCCCTGTCTGGGCAGACAGGATGTGGGGTGGGTGCCCACCAGCACCATCCAGCTGCATAGCAAGCCTGCGGGTGCAGAAGTAGGCCAGACGTCTGGACAGGTATGCAGACTGCACAAACTCTCCAGAGTACTGTAGGGAAGAGGTGGGGGGGGAGGGAAATGTCCTCGTTACAAGCAGCACAAGAGAAACCCTTGAACCTCCCAAAATAGTACACTGCGTGGCACTGCCTTGTAGAGATGGTCCCTTTTTACAGAGAGCTTCTTAGCATCATCAATTGCCCACTGGCTACTAAACATGAGAAAAACCTTTTAAATGCTCTATGGCAATGACTTCATGTATGAAAATGTACCCACACCCAGTCTTCCCAGGGCTTCAAAGGCCTGCCTACACTCTGTTGCAACAGAAAGAAAGAAAAGCAGTTTCCATGTAGTGGTGCACAATGAGTCCAGCTATCACAGCTATGACATGGGCAGGGATGACAAAGTCCAGTACAGGGAAACAGAGTAAAGGAGAAAGAAACAGAAGAGACCAGGACTAAAAAGGTTTCCTTGCATGAGCTAAGAATGATGCTCAGATGGACACTCCCTAGTGTTCTCAGTGCTCATCATCCCTTAGGCCATGGGAAGGGGACTGACAACAGCAGAAGTCAGCATTCTCCTGAAACAAGCCAGGTACATATTTCTCACCCGCAGCAGCAGGGGTAGGAGCATTTTCAGAAATTCATCTTCTCCTGACCGTATCTTCTCAAAGCACTCAAGGACCCACGTCAGGAATTCATGCCGGTCCAGCATGCCATCCTGCGCACAGATAAAGGCAGAGCAAACAGACAAAAGCTGAAGCAACATCCACTAAGGAAAGGCAGAGCAGCAGCAGCTGCTTGCTTTCTAACAGTGGAAATAACTCTAGAAGTTTGCGCAGTTCTGTACTTATCCCTGCTTTACTACTGAGCTCAAAACCGCATCCAGCCCTAATAGTCTATTCACAGAAAGAGAATATTGTGCAAAAATAAATCACTTCACACGCACTTCCCCTAGCCCTCCTCTGCTATGCACCCGCCCAGCAGTCCCCTCCAGTCCCTCACCTGGAACATGAACATAGCTAGTTTCTCATTGTAGTCCCACTGCTTCAAAGCTTGTTCAACCTCTTGCGGCATTGGCCCAGACGGCGAGCCACAGCCTTGCCCTGGGAGCTGCCTATAGAACTCCGCAATTTTCTGCAGCTGCTCTGACAGGTACTTGGTGATGATCTGTGTCCATTCTGGAAAAGAGGAAACAGGTTAGCAATGAGTGCCGTGGTAAACAGAAGCAGGAAAGAACCAGGCTAGTGCACAGGTGGAAACCCCAAAAAGTTCCTGTCATTTGAAAAGGACAGAAAGACAAAGAAAGAAAAGTAAGTGCCACAGTATTAGCTTTGCTTGTGGGGATGGCAGAGAGGAAGGGCCATCCACAGAAACAGGGAACAAGGGGATAAAGTTCTGTGTTTGGGAGCAGGGTTACTTTTTACAAGAAAAGTTGGGAAGAAAGATTCCTCAGCTGCAGTTGCTGAGAATCAGCAGGCAAAGCAAAGAGGCTTTCCAGCAGGGAGCAATGTTAGGCCAGCCTGGTTTAGCATCCTCAGTAATCTGACAGACAGCAGAAACACTGGAAACACATCAGCTCTGAACTTGTTCTTAATCTCTTTCAGATATCAGTGTAAAGCCATGATCAATGACTTTTTAAAATAATTGTTTTTACTAAAACCTAATTGTATAAGAGACAAACCCAATACACAAAGTGACAGCACGATTACACTCCTCTGGGACAATGCAGATGGCAAAACCCAAAGCAAAATACGCAAGGATGTGAAACAAACAACACTTACAGGGTCAGCAGTAGGACAAACACTCAAAAGAAAAGGAAAGCAAATGAAATAAATACATCTAACAATCCAATCAACCTCCAGAAACAGAGCTGAGAAGCCTGTGTAATTTTTATACCAAAGATAAACAAGAAAGAAAAAAAATATCCGTGGACTTCAGCCGCTAATACTGCTTTTCAAAGGAGCGCGGTCAGGTCCCAGAGCCACAGCCATACAAACCAGAAAACAGCCAGGGGAGCTCTCCTAGACCGCAGTAACCTGAAGCAGGCCAGGATGCAAAGGATGTTAGATATGGGATCCAGTAAGGCTTAACGAAATTTGACACACAAACAAGGAATAACAGACTGGAATTCTCTGGGAAACATGTAAGAAGCAGCTTATCAGTCATCATTAAATTATAACGTTTACAGTCTTTGTAGGGTAAGAAAAAAACAGGTTGTACAGCAGAGGAGCAAAGCAAAACTTAACAGGGAGAAAGAAGAGGTAGGCTCTCAGGAAGTGTTTGTGGCTGCTAAGACTTACTTTTCAACAGCATACTCTCACAGGTGGGCCCTGTTGTTTTAGACAGTTATGCACATCACACCACTAGGACTTATCAACAGGAAACAAGTTTATATGGATTTCCAGGCTACCTCTTACTATTCAAGAGCAGGCTGAGAAGGAAACACCTGGAATAGACAAAACCAGTGCTCCAGACAAAGTGCTTACCAATGAAGGGATCAATGACATGACGCTTTTTCACCTTGGTTTCCGTGATGGCAGCATAATAGGCACAAGTCATTTTGATGAGCCAGGCTGCTCTCATTACTGGAACAGTGTATTTCGCCAAATAACCAAAGACCTCTTCCTTCTTGCTAAAAATGGGCACCTGTAACAGAATTGAGAGGGAGAATTGCAACCAAGGACTTAGATGGGAACTACTGCAAAGCAACCACTGATCAGAAAGCAACAGTACCAAAGCTGCATTTCGGTATAACCAGAAACAAGACATTGAAAGAAGACAGAAAACATAATTACGTTACTGTAAATCCATGCCCTGAATTCTGTGAAGAGCTTTGAGGATATCCTCCAGAGAGGATATAAAAAACTGCAAAAGATACAGACTAAGGATTGAGTCAGAAACACAGAGAGTGTCTACTATACAGACTGAAGATAGGACTCTCCATTTACATAAACAAAACGGAGTGGTTAAAAAAATCTTGTAATATCATGAGTAGCCAACAGAAGACTGTGAGAAACAGGGAATTGAGTACCATAGTAGAAAGGAATTCCTTAATTCAAGATTCAAAATTCAAGATACAACATGGGAGGATACCAGTGAAATCATCAGACTGCAGGTCTATAAACCAGGAAGCAATAACACATCACAGGAAAAAGTACAGCTGTGGGGCTCATTTCCACAGGATATTGTGGAGAGCAAAAGTATGCGTGTGTTCATGGAGGCATGACACAAATTCACAGAGAACAGCTCTATTTGATGGGTATCTCAAAGTCCCCAAACTACCGACAGTTTAATCGCTTTGCTATGTTTCTTACATTCTTCCCAATCATTCTCTGATGCCTCAAAGACACAGATGACTTGACTACCGACACTCACTGCTTTCATGTCTAAATCCACGGAAACTAATGGAGCCCATTCCAGGAATCTGGGGAAGGCCTTGAAAGGTTCAAGCTTCCACAGTGACCTCAGGAAACTGACAAGCCAATGTGCAAACAAGGACAAAGTTTATAAAGAGACAGACTCTGGGAAAATCTGATTACTTTCTTCCCCCCCCCACAACAAACTCCAAGGACCAGACAAACTCCAGCTTCTAAACTACGTGCTTTGCTACCATTTAGCAACTGGTAGTCGTACTTTTCCACAAGGCATACTAGGTTCCCAAGTTCCTTGTTTATAGGCCCACCCTGATAGAGAGTTAGCCCCCCTTGCTATCAGGCCTGATAAAATGGCAGAGTGAAGACCCTTCTTTCTTCTTTTATACTCTACAGAATTGAATGCTACCAGGAAAATATCTAGTCCTACACCCGAGGGCACAGAAATGCTCTAGCCTGCCTGAGACGGAGCTATAATACACATTATTCTTCTCAGCTTAAAACCAGAAACGTGCATCACTGCAACAGAAGTCTGGGAAGTCACTCAGCTGGTTATTTCCAGTAATTCTCACTATGACTTTTGAGAACTTGAAAACCCCTCCACAACAGAAATGGTCCTAGCCTAAACAACAGGCCAAAGGCAACAGCGGCAGCTCTTCTGAACAACATCCAAACCTTAAAGTAAATCTTATCATACCAGCCAAAAGGCAAAGTTGAACACAACCTCCAAACAACAGAGGAGGGATGACTACAGCCAGTGCACTACACATCACGGATACACTCTTCAAGCTGAAAGCTGAAAGCTTGAAGAGATGTTGAAAGAAGAAACTTCTCCAGATAGGAAAAACCTCCCACTAGACAAACATTTCAGAAACAAGTGCAGGTGAAATGCTCTGCCCTGCCACGTAGCCTCTCCTGTGACATACCTTCTTAGCGAGATGAGTGAGGGGCTTAGTTCCAGCCAGATCTGTGAACCAGTTGTTTATGGCACTCTGAGAACGTGCTGTCACCAGCCAAAAGTTATCCTTCTGATTCACCTGGGGTTTCCGTCTTCCTGTGTCAGGCAGCGTATTGCATCGCAGCTTTTCTGCAATAATACTGCTAAAATTTGAACTGATCTGGAAAAAAAGATCAGAAGGATAAATGACATTTCACAGGTCAAAGATCTAGTCTACGTGCTTAAAATCTCGTTATCGCTCCTACCAGAAGTCTCACCAGTACCAACTTCTGAAACACAAAAAGCCCGTCAATAATTTCCTTTGGCATACTTGCAAAGAGCAATGCTTCTGGACAACTCATATAATAACCAAGCACGGACTCACGCTGAGACAGATACAACTCTTCATAGGTACTTGTCAAACCAGACAGAAGGCTGCTTGGACAGACATCAGCCAAGGAAACAAATATACTGTGCTTATTGATTGCCTTCCATCCCAAGTCATTACTAGTCCTTTTGTCTGGGAGGCCAGGAAGTTAATGTCTTGATTTTACAGACTGGAAAAATGGAGTTGCAACCTGTTATATAACTCCCATGTTTAAACTGCCAGATGTTTCAAAAGATCTTGCTTCTTCTCTACCACGGCCATAACGAAAGCAAAACAAGAAGTTTCCTGCTTCTGGTATCCTAGTCTTCTGCTTTAATTGCAAAATATAAGGAGTTCTAGATATTGGTTTAACAGAGACTGTGGATACAGACATGCCCACAAGAAGTACAGAGCAAGATGAGAACTTGCCCTTTCAGAGGTGGGACACAGTTCCAAAAGTATGCAGAACTTTGATTCTACAGGGGCAGATGGTTAGGTCCTAAAACACCCATCCTAAATAAAAGGGTCTCCTGGTTCTGGACACGGCAGGAAGGAATGACACAGGACTGTCCAGGATCCAGCAGCCTGTCCGTCCAGCCACCAGGCCCTGCCTGGCCCCCACACCTTCCCGATGCCTCTCACCTTCGCCGGGTTAAAATTGACGTTTTTGGCACTGCCATGCTCGTCCCCAGAGACCGCCGGCTGGTTATTGAAGCCTTGCTTGACGTTCAGAGCAGTCAGCTCATCCTGCGGGGGAAGGACCATCAGCAGGGCCCGGCCAGACCCCTCCATGCCACACGCCCACAGCCTCCGTCCCCGCCACAGCGGCCCGGTCAGCGTGGGGACAGGGCCCGGCGGGGCCCAGCGGCCTCCCCCAGGCCCTCGCTGCCAGGCAGCGCCCCAGACGAGCGCTGGGACATGGGAACCGCAGCCCCCCCCCGCCGGCCAGCCCCCCCACCGTCACCCCGGGGGACGGGCCCCTCACGCCCAGCCACCGGCGGGGACGCAGGGCAGCCCCGGGGGCCTCCTCACCGCCAGCCCCGCACCCCGCGTCCGCCCCGCACCTCCTTTTGCTTGGGGTCCTGCGGGTAGACATCGGGCGGGCCGAGGCGCGGGCGCTTGAGCGGGCGGTGCTCGTAGCTGAGGACGCCGAAGGCCGCCATCCCGGGCCGGCCGGCGGGCAGAGGCGGCCGGGCCACAACAAGGGCCGCCGGCGCATGCGCCCTGCGCCGGAGAGGCCCGAGCACCGCGCCGGTGTGACGGGCGGCGCCGAGGGGAGCCGGAGCGGCCCGAGCCGGGCCGAGGAAGGGCGAAGAGACCCGAGCGCTGCCGGGAGGGCCCGAGCCCGGCCGAGCGCGGGCGGAAAGTGCCGAAGAGGGACGCGGCGGCCCGCCGGGCGCGCGGCGCCCCCCGGCGGGTGAGAGA
>VZSZ01006425.1:0-33180 GCA_013398815.1 Ibidorhyncha struthersii | reverse complement strand
AAGACCGGTGGCTGTAGCCGCACGGGAGTCTGCAGGGCAGCTTGTTTCCCTGAGCAGAGGGACTTTGCGGGGGACTTTTGCAGGTCACTTCTGGTTTGCACCTTCTCCGGTGGGACAGAGAAGCCAATGCTCTTCATCCCTCCCCATTTTAGTTTGGGCTGGGGTGGGGTTTTCTTAACCCCTTTGGCCAAAAGTGAAGAGGAAGCTCCAAACGACATCAAGTAAATCTCTTGACAGCTGAGCGATGGTGTGTTCATCAGAAGTGCAGGATGGTAGAAAACAGCCCGAGCTGCGCGGCTCAGCCCTGGGTTGCTCTGCTCCGCGCCCCGCCGCTTTGCAGTCCCCACTGGTGCCACCCCAACCCTCTGGGTCACCTCGTGGTGGCACGCAGTCATCTGCTGCAGAAACGAAGGCCTGATTGGCAAGGTAGCTGCTGGCAAGGCGAGGTGCACCAGACATCAGGGTTCCTGGTCGGGGCTCCGAGGGCTATGCGTGTGTGACAGCCCGGGGTCACGGTGGAGCACGGGCGCGTTTGCAGGCGTGCTCCCGGTTTGCTGCCGTGCCACTGTTGTAGCTGTGCCCCGGTCACCAGCCTTCGGGTGGCCACACAGGAGAAGACGAGTGGGAGGAAGATGATGGCGGTGTCACCAGGGCCAGTGGCTCCCATGGGAGATTTAGATTCGAGCCTGGGAGGGGAGGCGTGCTCTCTGCACCCAAGGGTGCTGCCTGGGCTTCCGCTCACCAGTGGCAGCCGAGATTCTGTGTGACAAGGGTTAGTGCCTGCTGCACCCCTGCATCAGGGCGGGCGGGCTGCGGGTGCAGACCCCGCTGTCGCTGTCGGGTGGGCAGTGAGGAACAGGGCCGTTGGGGCACAGCAGCTGCCTGGGCACCTTTTGCACATCCCCACCCTCTGCTCCCACCACGACTGGGGTGGTACAGCTCGGGGCTGGGCTTGGCTGGGCACTGGCAGGGGATGTATGGACTCCCCTTGACACGTTGCCTGTGTTTTCACCGGTGGGCACACCTGGTGCCAGCTGTGCCATGCACGCATGCGCTGCAGGACCTGCTCCCACGCTGTGGGAGACCTCTGAGCCCCTGCGTGTGCTCCTCACTGCGTGGCGGGTGCCAGGATGTCACTTGTCCCTTGGCTTGCTGGGGCAGGAGCCCAGGAGCAGCTCAGCTGGCTCCACAGCTCTCCCCCCATCCCAGTGCCGGGCAGGAGGGCTTGGTGCCGGCAGTCAGGCCGATGGGCTGCTCTGTTCTGGGAAGTCTTTCATGTCATGTTTCTCTTCGCATTTGCCTCTAACGCTGCAAGGAAACACCACTCCTGGTTTGCTCTTTGCCTCCACTCACTGTGTGATGCCCTCTCCCAGGCAGAGACCAACTGGTGTTTCCTGCAGCCCGTCCTCCTGCTGGCAGCGACACCGCTGAGCAGTGCTCTGCCCAGCTCCCCGACCCCAGCCCTCACCCTCCGCACTGGCTTCTGACCTGATGATGTCCCTTTGGGAGCACCAAGCCGGGAGAGGGGATCCCAGCCCATTGCAGAGCCTCGGCTTGGCTGGGGTGGGCTGCTGCAGCGGGGGCTGCTGCGGGAGGAGCTAAGCAGAGCATGTTCCCCACAGGTAGTGAAGATGTCCGGCAGCGACCCCGAGCGCCCCCAGTTCCTCTTCGTGAAGGTGCTGGCGAGCCGGGGACGGCTGGAGGCGGTGACCCAGCAGATGGGCTACCACCCGCAGTACCTCGACAGCTTCCTCAAGACGCAGCACTACCTGCTGCACATGGACGGCCCACTGCCCTTCGACTGCCGGCACTACATCGCCATCATGGTGAGCCCCGCTAGGAGCTGCCGGAGGGGATGGGGGTGCTCCGCTCAGCCCCACCAGGCTCCCTGCTCTCCCTCCACCAGACAGCCTGTGCCAGGGGCTTCTCTGCAGAGGCCAAAATCATGATGTCCTGGAGGGTGGGCGAGAGGTGGGCACGGGGTCCCAGGCCGCCTGTCCCACCGGCACGGTGCCCAGATGCTGATGTGCTGCTCTTGCAGGCGGCCGCTCGGCACCAGTGCCGGTACCTGGTGAACCTGCATGTGCTGCAGTTCCTGCGGGCGGGGGGTGATCCCCAGTGGCTGCGCGGCCTCGACTTCATCCCTCCCAAACTCCGCAACCTCAACGAGATCAACAAGATCCTGGCACACCGGCCGTGGCTCATCACCAAGGAGCACATTGAGGTATTGGGGATGGCAGGGGGGGCTGTCAGCCAGGGACCGGGACAGTAGTGGGGACAGTGGCATCCCCAGAGGGCATGTGCCATCACCCTGCCTGCATTGCATTGCTGCTCTGTCCCTGTCCTGCAGAAGCTGCTGAAAATCAGCGAGTGGAGCTGGTCGCTGGCGGAGCTGGTGCATGCCGTCGTCCTCCTGGCGCACTGCCACGCGCTCGCCAGCTTCGTCTTCGGCTGTGGCTGCGAGCAGGACGAGGGGCCGGGGAGCCGAGGCTCGCTGAACCCCTTGTCACCCGGGAACCAGTGCTTCTGCGAAGCCACTGCTGGCAATGGCTGCAGCCAGGAGCTGCTGCGCATCAACCGCAAGCGGGTGAGTCCCTGAGGGGGGTGGTCCACAGGGGGACAGGGAGCATGGCCGGGACCACTGCCCTCACCCCCAAGCCTGTGTCTGTACAGTCCCTGGATTCCTGCATGGAGCTGGATTCCCTCCAGGAACGCGTGCAGCGGATCCACGTGGAGACCGAGGGCAGGGAGGAGACGAGGCTGCTGCAGCAGGACCGAGAGGAAGGTGAGGGACAGGGAGTGGAGGTGGGTGGGAGTTCATATGGCAGATGTGGGTGTTGCTCCCCCATGTCTATGCTTATATTCTCCGTGATGTACGGTTCGGAGAGGGGCGATGATGATCTCGGATGCTGGGGTGGGGGGAAGAAGGCTGTGGTTGAGAGGCAGCAAGGCCCAGCTTTCAACAGGGCAGCTGAGCATCGCTCTGACCCGTCTGTGGGGCTCTCCCCTCCCGCAGATACCGATGGGGAAGTCACCGGTGCCACCAACCTTGCATGCTACATGCAGGACCCTGACTTTGGATACCAGGACTTTGCCCGGCGCGACGAGGATCAGACGCAGGTATTCAGAGTCCAGGTGAGGTTCCTGCTCTCTTGGTGGGCAGCAGCCCGGGCTGCCACCTCTCCTCTCCTCTCCGCTCCTGGGGGGGAGCGGACGGTCATGGGGGTGCCCGTGCAGCCTGCATCTGGCGCAGCTGCTTTTGTAAAATGCCCGTGTGGGGAAGCTCAGCTCTGAGAGGGGACCTGCCCCACTAGGTCTGGGGAGAGGGAGGTGACCGGTGACTTCTGTCTCTATGGGCTGCCGATTTTTTTTTCACATCGCCCTCACGGAGTCAAGGATCAAAATTATTCAAAAGCTGCCTGAGGAGGGATGTTGTGGTTTGTGGCAGAGCCGCCCCCCAGAGCAAACCTGTTGAATTCTGCTGCAACCCCAGCTCTCCAGCCCTTCTTCCTGGGAAAACATCCCAGGTTCCTTTTTGCAGTCGCAAAAGCCTCTTGCTGTGCTCAACAGGATTACTCCTGGGAAGACCATGGTTTCTCACTGGTCAACCGGCTCTACTCTGACATCGGGCATCTCCTGGATGAGAAGTTTCGGATGGTGGATGGTCTGCAAAGCAGTGCCATGGCCAAGCGGCAGGGCTGCGAACCCTCCGTCTTCAAGCGGGGCATCTGGAATTACATCCACTGCATGTTTGGCATTAGGTAGGGAAACCAACCTCATGGTCCAGGGGAGGAAATCGAGCCGAGCCAGGCGAGAGGAGAGTAGGGCACTCGGGCTGTCTTGCAGATGGGCTTGGAAAAGAGATGGAGGTGAATCGCCTGCCTGGATGTTGGGCCAGGCAGGGCAGAGATGCTCGGCTTCTCTGGACAGGGCAGGACGCTTCTGGTTGCCGCTGCCGTGTGTCCCCCTGACCCAAGGCTGTGCCGTGTCCCAGGCAGACCACGGGCAAGGTGTTCTGTAGGGACACGGTGCTGGCCGTGACTCGCCCCTGTGCTCCCGGCAGGTACGATGACTACGACTACGCAGAAGTGAATCAGCTCCTGGAGCGAGTGCTCAAAGTTTACATTAAAACTGTAACCTGCTACCCAGAGAAGACAAACTCAGAAATGTTTGACAGGTTCTGGAAGCAGTTCAAGCACAGTGAAAAGGTGGGACAGCCGGCCCCTGGCTCTGAGCAGCTGCGGTGGGGCTGGGAGCGGGCAGGGGCTGCAGCCTGGGGTGCTTCGGGAAGTATGTGAGAAACCTTTGAGCCACCAAACTAGTCCGAGGCAGGTGAGGAGGGAAAATGGAAACTGGCTGTTGGTAAGGAGCTGGGCTTAGCGCTGGCGTGGGGCCGCCCGCAGTGTGATGAGCGCAGGAGCCCCCGGCAGCACAGGGATCTCCAAGGCCAGTACCCCATCGGTGAGTGCCTCCAGGTGTGCCCTCGCTCTAGCCAAAATGCGCAGGAGCGGCTGCTGTGGGTGGCAGGGACCGTGCTGGTGCCAGCGCGGCACGCTGGCACCAAGTGTGCCAGGGACTCCCAAGCACACGGCTCTGGGAGGCAGCTGCAGCCTGCAGGGCTGGAAGGAGAGGGAGAGGGCAGCTGCCTGTGCTGGAAAAATTGGTGGGATTTTTGTCCCGTGCCAAAAGACTCACTAGCCCAGATGGGCGCTTGCTTGCCCCGCAGCACACTGCGGCTGCTTGAACATCTCTTGCTTCTTCCTCCCTTAGGTCCACGTCAACCTGCTCATCCTGGAAGCCCGAATGCAGGCAGAGCTGCTGTACGCGTTGCAGGCCATCACCCAGTACATGATCTCCTAGATGGTGGGGAGCTGCGCTGCAGCAGGGCCGGCCAGCATCCTCTCTCCCTGGACTCGTGTGTGACCCATCATGCTGGGATGGATGACGAAGGATTACTCAATTTAGTTTACGTGACTGTCTTGTTCCTTTTACCCCCCACCCCACCTTGTGGGGCACGCTGAGTGGCCCCGTTACGTGCAATTACCAAACTGTGAGGCAAGTCCGTGCTGCTGAGATGTCAGTGTGATGCTGGAGACTTGAACACGTCTGAGGAGGACTGCCAAAGAGAAGGGGAGAGGGAGGCGGGAGGGGACTGGGACCAGTTTAGAGAGATGCTCCCCATGAGCAGAAGCTCCTCACCTGGGTGCTGCAGGAGCCTGGGCCACTGCAGGGAGGGCAGCGCTGGCTTCCTTCCCTGCACTGCCATGGCTGCCCTGCTTGCAAGCCGCCCTTTGGCACCTGGCCTCGATGGGGTGATGCATCTCGCTTGGGAACAGCGGGGCAGCTCATGGGCACGTTGCAACATCCCCAGTTGCGTGGGTGGGCAGGGAGAAGCACTGGTCCTGAGCGAGGGCCCTTCCCCAGCCCGGGACAGGGATGCGCTTGCTGCCTACGCGTCCTGTCCTTTAGGTCTATGTGCCAAACCCCTCTGGGACGGAGGAGAGATGACCCAGGCAAACTCCAAACTGTGAAGCTCTTGCTGGCAGGGTGTCCTAGCGCTCTGCCTTCTCTGACAGCGGGGTGAGAAAGTCTCTGACAGTGTTCAGGCTCCAGGTTGGTTTCTGCAGGGGACTTTGGGGAGTCCTCAGGGGAGCTTACCCCAAAGCCCTTCCTCTGCCTCCCACCAGCGGAGGGGCAGGAGGAACAAGGGAGGCTTCCCAAGTTATCGTGGCTTGTATCATCTTACCACCATGAGAGGGCTGAGGTCCTCGACAGCATGGTGGAGGAGCCTGCGGTTGGCACAGGTGAGCTACGGGAAGCTTCTCCTGGAACTTGGGCTGAGGGGACTCCTGGGGCTGTCCCCATGCACCAGCCTTGCCCTCTACCCAGTGGGCAGGAGCACGCAGCACCCCTCGCCTGCCCCAGGGAGGTACGAGTGACCCAGCACAGGCTCCGGGGAACAGCCACAAAAGGGGAATGAGGCCACCTGTGACAAGTGGGAGCCTGAAGCAAGGGCAGCTGTTGAGTCAGGCCAGCACACGCTGCTTCAGTCAACCTGTTTACTGCGTAAATGTATGGGGAGAAAACCTTGTGTATGGAAGCTACAGAAAAAGCCTATTTTTGCTATAAATATATTATGTTTGACATGGATGTGCGCTTTTATTTCTGCCAGATGTTGGGAAGGGGATCCAAACTTACACGGCAGCAGTGTTTGGTTGACCACAGCCCCGAGGTAGCTCCAGCTCCAGGAAACCCAATGTTCCCAGCCACAGTGGGGTCCTGCGCTGACAGCTCTGCTCCAGGTCACTGAGGCTGGACACATCCCGTTCAGCTCAGCTACATCCTCTTCCATGCTCAGATGAGCAACTCCCACAGCATCGCACGTTCAATAGGAAAAGGGGGAAGGTTTTTTAAGGGGCTGTGGTGCTCTGGCAAGGAGGAGGGTGCCAGAGGAAGGAACCAGCTTCTCCCTTGCCAGGGACCTGGCTCCAGGTGGGCGAGGTGCGGGTGGCGCTTCAGCAGCAGAGGAAGAAGCATTTTGGTGGCACTCACAAGCAGGTCCTCCATGAGCAAAGCCAGCATGGGCTGGAGGAACCTGCGCTGTGGCTGGGCCAGCCTGTACTGGGACAAGCTGGTGGCCTGGGCAGTAAAGTGCCAGGACAACTGGTGCTGGGCAGTACTGGCTGAGTCAGACTGGTGCCAGCATGACTGGTGCTGGGACAGCTGCCACCAGGCTTGGCCCAACAGCACTGGGACAGGCACTGCTGTTCCACCATTTAGCCCCAGTGAGGGCTGGGCGTCCTCCTGCTCGCCCTCAGGTGTAGCGCTTTGCTTAACCCCTTTGCCAGGCCTTCCCCTGCCCCTGTGAAAGCAGCTCTGTCCCCTGCAGGGCTGGGACAAGCCGCAGCAGCTGGTTCTCCGCAGGGCTCACCCACTCCCGAAGGAAGCAGCAGCGCATCCGCAGGTCTGTGCAGCCTGGGGTCAGCCCCCAGCAGCAACATCCTCAGCACCCACCATCACCCCACGCTGCTGGGGAGAGGGAAGGGAGAAGGCAGTGGCAGTGTGGTGCTGGCTGGGGGTGAAGGGCTGCCCAGGCCCAGGAGAGATGAAGCAGGGTCCTTCTTGTCCCCCATCTCTCTCCGTCTGTGCACACAGAGCTGGCTTTGCAGGAGCCGGGGCAGCTGCTGCCTGCTCTGGCTGGCAGAACAAGCCCTGGTCTCATCAGCAAGATGAAAGGTTCTACAGGCTGTCAACCCTCACCCCAAACACGCACAGCTGCTGGCAAGGCCAGGGGAGACCACCAGCCTTAGCACCCCGACTGGAAAACATCCCCATGTGATCTCAGAGCTAGAAAGCAAGAGATGAAGCAACCATCTACTCCCATCCCTGCAGAGCCAGCACGGTTGCTGTCATGTCCCAAGGAGGTCTTGTAGCAGATAACTAAAGTATGGGGGATCATGTCCCTGGAGAAGCCCATAAGGGTCTTGTTGACCAGATGCTTCAGGGCAGTTCTACACCCACACCAGTAACTACAGCTTCGTTTTTGAAACCCATGAGCCGGTCCTTCACCTTATCAACCCCCCTGTGCCCTTCTCCTGTGCCTGACCAGGCTGTGAAGCTGCTGCACTCGCTGAGGTCCTGGCTTCGAAGCTTCCCAGGAAGGGCAGTGCAAGCACTACACCATTCCAGCAAAGCAGATGACTGTAAGTAACGCAACACGCCACGAGCCTGGCAACTTCAACGCTTGGGACCCTGCCCTGGTGCCCCCTGCATCCTTCCTTTGCTCCGACTAGGATATTCCCCTGTGGCTGGAATGAGAGCTGCCAGAGCCGGTTGGTACCTCTCCTCCGCAGGAACCCACCAGGACGTCCAGCACACTCACGCGGGAGCCAGGACACTGTGACCTTACCTGGAATTACTGAGGGGAGGATGCAGGCACACGTCCAAAGCAGTCACCGAGTTTCTTGCAACAGCCTGTAGCAGAAAGGCGTGCTGGCAGCCACAGCCAGGACTGCTTTTGTAACAGCCCAGCTGTCCCCAAGCTGTGTGCTGGGAGGAATGGTGTGTCCTGGCCTGCAGAGAACAGCCGGCTGTGCTGCAGCAATGGTCACTGTCACAGCTCCTACAAACCACTGATTAAAAGCCAGGCCTACGGCTGCTGGTCTTACCACAGTGGTGGAGGAGGAAAAAATAGTACACGGGAGCTGGGGACAGACCATCCTGCCAGGAGAGCTCTGGAGTGGCCAGCAGGCACCCCACTATCTCCCCATCCCCCTGTTTGCCTTCCCCACGCAGCAGCCACCCCACCACAAAAGCCACGTTGAAGTAGTGCAACGGACTTCCCCACTGCGCTTTCACACGCAGTCCCACGGCTGGTGGCAGGGGAGAAGTGTTCAGCAACCAGCACGCACCCAGGGCGAAGCAGGTCTCCAGCCAGAAACTACGCCGCGCAGAAAAGCTGGTGAAGTTTTTGCACTGACTTCAGGTACTGCTGCTCTGCAGGCAGCTACTCCACAGGCCAAAATGCTTGTGGTGACAACTCAGGAGAGCTACGAGGTCTCCAAGACTGCAAGAAAGGCTGACCTACTGCAAACAAGGTGCATTGAACCCACATAGCTGTTAGGACAGGACACAGCAGGACTCGGTGACACACAGCAGGACTTGGTGTGACTACTGCAGAAGGTGTCACACACGTCAGAAGTGACCTGGAGCCACAGCATCCAGGTCCCAGCCTGGCATCTACTCTGCGCTTTGCTCTCCTTGGCAATGCTGAAGTGTCACAGGCCAATGCTCAAATCAGCATAAAAAGTGTTAATGGCTACTGGGGGGAATGCATGGTCCCTTGTTCTACATCAAGTTTTGATGGTATCCACTCTGATCTCATCAACAACTGCAAAATCCACCCTCAGCATTTTGTTGCTCCAACAGCACCTACCACTGTGTGCTCGCAGGAAGCCCTAAGAAGCACCCAAGGAACAGATGAGGGACATTTCCCTGAGGAACTCTCCTCCCAATCCTCCATTTTTGGAGATGGGCTTAAATCTTGAAGCAGGAGCATTAAGATCCTTTCCAGGGTTATTTCCATTAACCAGTTTGACACTGTTATTTTTTTAGTGGTATTCTTTATCAGATATTGCTGAACATTGAGTATCCAAGGCTTTGAATGCAAGGTTTCTGGCTGTACGTATACTGTGCAGTTTCATGAATGAGACTTTCTCCTCAGTCATTTTAAAAACAGCCCCAACTTGCTCTCCGTGTGCCTAACCAGGCCAGTGGAATCCACACTCTGTACTCCTTCCCCCGTTTCTCTCTGATCTCCTTACCTGCCTCCATGCCGAAGCAACATGACCGAGGTTTAGAACTGGCCTCATCTTCTGCAAGACCTCTTCTGAGCTGTGGTGTGCGGAGTCCCCCCTGGGGCAGAAGGGGACGGCACATTCTCCAGCCTCATCCCAGCTGCAAGAAGGCAGACCTGCTGAAACGACACGCTGTTCTGATTCAAGGGCTCCACCACAAAACTCGCGAGCTGCTTCACTGGCTCAGACTCTATCTGCATTCCTTGCCTTATGACAAGGACGGACCCCTAAAGCACCTAGCTGAAGCCTTCCCCCACCTGCAGAGGCCTCTTACCCACTTGCACACCTCTGAGTGGTCCCAAGGAACGACCAGGTCCTGGCTTTCACCCTGACATTCATCTCCCCTATCATGGGCAACTCCAAGCCATTATCTTCTTCTATTAAAAATGGACCCCAGCTGTAGTAACCTTCCTTTTTCCCATGGAGGATTTGGGGTGTGCAAGCACAGAGAAAAGCTCACATGCTCATCTGTCTTAATTGTCAGCATCTGCTTGTGGACAGGGTGGCTGAAAGAAAAGAGATAGCAGCAAACCTCTCTCTCTATTCCTAGAGATAACTGGTATAGAGTTGCTGATGCTCAAAGATGTTTGCATGTAGCTATATAAAATGGAGTCATCTTCTGCCCTCAGGTCTAGAAGGGCGAGGAATGAAGGGGCCAGGATGGCTCTACACTAGGCCTGCAGAAGTTAAAACTCCCCAGGGTCAGTTTTAGGGCTTGGCAACCCCATGGGTTGCCACACGCAGCCAGCAAGTTGTAACAAGGGGCTCTACACACTGCAGAGCACACTGGAGCCTTTGTGGGCTGTCATGCTGCGACCCTTCCACCTCCGGCCAGCTAAGGGACATTTCACCAAGGGGGTGCCCTGACAGGTGAGGAGAGCAGAGGAAAGAAGCCAAGGCCAAGGAAAAAATAACCGGCCCTCACCGGGGAAACAGAACAAACTGCATGAGACACAGAGCAGAGGATTACAGGTTTTTATTTGTCAAACATTCCCCCCTAGTCTAGCACATTCTACAGTCTTGCTAGCACAGATGGTAACAAAGAGCCTGTAACGGTTCAGAAGTTACACTGCTACAGAGAGCAAACAAAAGCAGAGATTTATTATGTAAAAAAAAAAAAAAAATATTGTGAGACATGGGTGAAAGAGTGCAGAGGGAATGGGATGGAAACTATTGTCAGCTAGTGGTGCCTGCCCTGTGTGCAGCAGACGTCTGTGCTAGCAACGCAGAAACCCTTCCTGGGATCACACCAGGTGAAGACTCCACTGTGCTGGAAGCGTCATTTCACAGAACCATCCCCATTGCCTTACGAAGAAGGCTCCTTTCAGGAGAAGTGACCTATCTGCTATGCAGCCAAACCTCTCAAGACACCTTGGGGAGCACCGCAGGGTAGCACCACATCGAGCACCACGGCACTGGCTGTGAACATTCCCTTCTACCACACACCACAGTGCTGCCTTAGCCATAGAACCATAAATACACCACCATCAGTTCTTTCACCTTCAGCTTCTGCTGCCTTTTCTCCCTGCTTCACACCACAGTATTAGATGCGATTTCGATTCCATCAGAGATTGTTTTCCATTGACTACAGACACATCGGCGTGCAGGGAGAGACATAAAGGCTACTGAAGAGAGAGGATCCCTTTCTCGAAGAGTGAGCAACTGTGGTGATGGGTTACCACGTGCTACTGAGCTTTCACCTGGACAGATCTTTCAGGCTTTAGGAGTCACCTCTTGCTTGCTTTTCTCCACATTAATTAGAACACGTTTGTCATTAGACATGCAACTGAGGCAAACCCTAAGCTATGCCCGTTCATGCTCATGTCCCGGAGTTGATTGATTTGTTGTGTTGGTTTTTTTTTTTTTTGATAATGGGTCCAAACTTGCACATTATTTTGGTGACAGTCCAGGACACCACTCCCAAAGCACTCCTACCCGTGGCACCAGACACAGGTTTCTCATTCCTGGAGCAAGGCTAGCCCTGAAGCATTTGAGTGTGGCTATAAATAAGCAACTAAGTAAGGAAATTAACAAATGATGATCTACATAAAAGCTTTCTAGGCATTTCCTTTGGAAAAGCTGATTAGTGCTACTTGCTTCTAGTACGAACCTCGTTTATGAATACGCCCGGGCTCTGGAACGCTCCCACTGCTTTCATTCCTCTCTCTCACCAGGATGATTCGGCTGCTGTTTTTACAGCAGCACAGGGTAGGGGATGACATGTTTTTAGACACACCAACAAGAAAATTTAAGGGCTCCAAGAAGCTTTCAATATTCCAAACTCTGACAGGAAGCTGGAGTATAGTGAAACATGCTTAAGTTACAAAGAAGGCTCAAGCAATTTGCTAAACCCAGGTGTAAATAACAGCAACAAGTCTGCCTAGTTAGCCGAATCCTTCACAACCCGGAGCTGCACGGTGGCTCCACGCTGTGAAAGATGGCATTTCATCCTCTGGAGATGAAGAAACTTGTGAGCTCAGTGAGGGCAAGGAAAACACACCCTGCGCAGTGTAAGGCTTCATGCCAAGAGTCCCCCGCCCACTCCCCTCAGGCACTTATCCAGGAGCATCCCTCCCGGTGTCACTCCCCCCTTCTCCTCCCCACCCAGCTCACAGCTGCTCTTGAAATCCCATCCCAGTTCTTCATTAGAGCAAAAACTAGCACACAAGCACAGGGCCTGCAGTGCTCACGCAGAATGAAGATCCACCAAGACACTACCCTGAATCCAGCAGCAGTCAGTAGCAAACACTTTGGGCACGAATACAAAAAAAACCCAGACAAATATTGAGCACGCCCCTGCCAGGTACACAGCTTTTCAGCAAACAACAGTTTAGAAACTTCAAAGTCTCTGGTGTCCTCTGAGAAAATATCCAAGGCTCAAGGTTTATGAAAAGGAAGTTATCTGAGAAGGGACTGGAGAACTCTGGAATTCTCTGCATCCCTGCCCTCTGTGCCCATGATCCGAGCTAACCCACTGCACAAGCAAATGAGAAGCCAAGTTGTGTGCCTGAGCCTGCAACATTACATTCATGGTTTACTGAGCACTCCCGGGGCACCGTTATGTCTTCCAAACACCATCCTCAGCACTAGCACGCTCTCGGGATTCTTCAACCACCACCAGCTCCTCTTGTGTGGAGGAGACAGAGAGCACCTGCACAGACTGCCGCAAGACAGAGATATCACTGCCAGCCCACCGGCAGAGCAGGACTCCAGCCAGAGGTGCTCCTGTCTCCAGTACTGTCCCCAGGACAGGCGATTCCCCAGGAGTCTGGCCTGGGAGTACAAAAAACAACAAAAAAAATAGATAGGTGCTGTATTCCTTATTAAAAAGACAGGGTCTCTTAGGAACTCACACTGAAGGGCACCAACCATGATGAGCTTTGGTGTACCTGGGCTGCGGCTCCTTCAGCTGGAACACGTCGGATCCTCCCCAGGGGATCTGGGTAGCACAACCCAGGTGCTCAGGGCCAGGCTCTCTGCAGCCAGAGATCAGGCTAGGTCCCCAGTGCTGTCACACCTAGGGGACACCCTGGAACAGCCTGAAGACAGCACTTCTTCCCCACAGACCAACCCAGTCACAGCTCACCATGGCTTACTAATATTAAGCACTGCCTACTAATATTGTCCTTCCTATTGCTTTGGGCTCCATTTTCATGAGAAACAAGCCAGAGATTCACATACGACATGACCACACCTATGGGCGTCTTGTCCTTTGATACGTGGCGGTGGAGCACAGGCAGCCCGTCAATTTGGTTTGAAGACCATGGGATCCGTTTGCCCTCAGAGCCCAAGCTGACAAAGTGGCACATTATATGGCACATAACACAAATCCCACCAGATCTATTAGCGGCAGCCCACAATGGCCAATTCTTAGACGCAGCACATGCCATCAGGTGTTTGTAGAAGGAGTATCTATCCATTTGTGTAACAAACTAACTGGAGAGAGCATGTACATCCAGGACTCAAGTCTGCAAGACCTGGGATCCCAGCTTAGGATCTGGCTTTTCGTTTCCTTGTGACAATGAGGTGTGGCCAGACATGCAGATTGCGGGTAAATTTAAAACGTATCATCATGAGGTCTGCCATGAAGACAGCCTTCAAAGCAAAAGTTATCAAACTATTCCAAGGCTCTGACGGCAGACCATGCTAAAGATAAGACTCCTTGTGGCAGGTAACCACACAAACCACTCCCATTCCAACCTCCACTCAAATGAAAATGAAACGAAATCCACGAAAAGAGAGCAGACAAGGTGGTAACAGTATGGCTCATTGCACTGCACGATAAAAACTGAACAGAAGCCACTGACACCTTCAGAAAGGACTGGAGAGGCTTTCTGCTGGACCAAGCCTACCAGAACACCATGAAAGCACCATGTCTCCCATAGATCTTGCCACTGCAAACACCGGGAAGGTGACAGGAACATACCAGCTAAGGCTCTGAACTAACCTCTTGACTCCTAGCTTCTGCCCTGCAAGAACAAAGAGACAGGGCAGGATCCCAGGCACATCCCCAAGGATGTGCCTACAAGCTTCAAGTTCCCCAGCAGTAGCAGAAACTTCAGCAAGAAAAAAAAAAAAAAACCTTTGGAAACCAAAAAGGGAGCTACCAAACACGTGCCCTCTGTAAGGGCTACCCAGAGCGTCAGCAGATCTAGCGCGATCCAGTCCACACCGTGTTCTTTGCAGCCTAGGGCACCCATCCTACATTATCAGCTGCAGTCCTACAGGATTAGCTGAGAACGAGCGTGATGTTAATGATTAGCATTCCCTTAAGTTGTGCTCTTGGCTCGGCAGGAGTGCACAGTTGAGGAAGGAGACCGAGTAGCTGTTGCTGAATGCCACACCACGCAGGCACCTTCCGCCTGTTCTGGGGGAGAGCAGCCATTCCCCACTTGCACTGTGGTGCCCTTCCCACTTTTCCAATGACCTTTTCAGCTTCTTGGCCCAAAATGCCTTAGGCCTGTCCCCTCCCATACTGTAGTGTTATCTGGTATCAAGGGGACAGATGCAGCAAATGTGTTTGTTTTGGTTTTTTTTATCCAATAATCTCATCTTCAATTAAAATATATAATATATATTTTAAAAGGTTTAGAAAAGCGTCTATGTAATTTGCAGCTACTTTTACATATAGATTACAATAATGTACAACTCTTCCCCAAGGTGGTTTGAAACCACGGGGACCTGCCAATTTGTTCCCCTCAGTCATATACATTATCAAACATCAAATGTGTTTGTTCCTAATACAGCTCTGAAAAAGAAGCCTGTCACTGGTACCTTCTCAGAGGGAGAGATGCCTAATACGCCTAATGGGGACACACGTAACATTGGCTTTATATTCACTGTAGAAAGTTCCCAGATTAGTAAAAAAATATTTCATCTATAGAAAATGCCCTTCTGAAAAGCAACCAGGGCTCTGTTAAGGCCACACCCAGGCTTTCCATTTCTCTGCTGTAGCAAGACAGATCAGAAACAAACCCCAAATGACGTTTTTATGTCCCAGAAACAGCTATTAGCACCTGTGCTTATTTTACAGCAGCCTGGCATATCAGGAAAGTGCTGAGAACAGCATAGGGACTTCTCGAAACATGTTTCCAATTCAGTGGGGCTCAGTTGGCACAGTGAAAAACTCAATGTCCTCCTGTTCCACTCAGGTGGACAAGAGGAAGCCTTCTACACCACAACCACCACCCTTCCCCACAGAACGGCGATGGGTGCTCCAGAGATGGGCACACTGAAACCAACACCTGAAACAGCACACCCCTTTCCCATAGGGCTTCCACCAACAAGCTCCTTCCAATTCCTCTGCAAGTCTGTGGGATACCAAGTGCACATCTGGTGGCTTAACAAAAAAGTCCACCTACTTTGCCCCAGAGGGCAAGCCAAGTGAGAGCAGAGCCAGCCCTCCACCAGTCCGAGGCACTGGGAGACTTTCTGCCATAGCAGAGAGAGGATAGCCATCGAGATATTCCTCCAGCAAACCCAACTCTTCACATGGGAAAATGCTATTGCCCGGCACAGAGTCTTCTGGCCGAGGTTTTTACCAGGGCTCCTCTTTGGACATGTACAGCCCAGGATTTCTCCAGATGGTCCAAGGCAGGGTCAGGTTTGTAGGAAGAGCCATGGCACATAACAGGATTATTACTTTTAAACTCTTCCTGTTGCAGCCAGATGCAGGTCGCCCCTTCTTCCCAGGTGGGCAGCCCCTTCTGCCCAAGGCGTGGCGTGCAGGGAAATCGAATCCAACGTGCTCCATTCTTTTCTCTGCCAGGGGTGGGAAGTGAAGCCAGAACCCGATGTTCAAAACCTGAAGGACACTAGAAAGAAGAAAAAGAGAGGGAATGGTTACATCTCAGCTTCAGTGGGAATCCTGGATGCATAGATACTATCAATCAGCCCCTGCTGCTCAAAGGATGCCAACTTCCAGCAAGGAACAAACACAGATCACAACAGACCTTGATCGCTAGAGAGTCAAGTGGAGGATGCAACTGCTCAGCTCCCAGCTTCAGAGTACAATTGAGACAGAAAGACAAAACAAAAGCACTAAGGTCAAAAGTAAGCACTCCTCCTGTAAGCTGACGGCACCAACAAAGCTCTGCAAGATAAGGAGGTTTAAAGAAAGACTTGGCTAACACCAGAGGGAAGCAGCAAGAAAGAGGAAAATTACTCTTCACCTTAAGCACCCACAAATATCAGTTGATAGGGAAAAGATTAAAGAAGGAATTTTTAGAAAGCACACACTAAAACTGTTTACACTTACGCACATAAAGAAATCCTCTGCCTACCTACAAATAACTAAACATTTCCAGATACCTCATTCTCTCCTGCAAGTCTAAAGATCCCTTTCTCAGGTCTTCTGCCTCACGTCAACAAAGCTGCCACAACTCATTCAAACAAGCCTTGGAATAGGTCTAAGCAGACTTATAGACACCAACATAAAACCGCCGATGTAGGTCTATGATCCATTTCGGAAGGCAGAATAGCAAGATAAGTGTAGGGCATCCAATCAGTTGCATTCAGTAACAGTGAGCATGAAATAAACTTCTGGAAAGGGAAAAAAGCTACAAGAGGGAATCAGCCCTGAACAAGAAAAGACAGTAACTTAAAACAGAAGCCAAAGCAACAGGCTACTTTGGGAAACTGTAAGTTGATAAGGGTTTTATTTATCTACTAATGTGCCGGTAGACAAAAATACAGTGTTTGGACCAAAGGGAATTAGATAGAGCACAGCAAGAAAACCGTGAGTCCAGACCAAGCTGGGCAAGGGATAAAGAGTTCTCCAGGATATGAAGCTATAGGGAGTCTAAATGAACAACTAAAGATCATTAACTAACGTCCACCAGAAGAGTAGATGGACTTTATACCCGTCACTGAGGCACAAACTGTCCAAAAGAGGTGATTCTATTCCCAAGTATTCCTCCTCCTGTCTTGCAGAAATACATAACAGAGGTAGATGAGCAAACCCAAAGTCGCCGAGCTGCTCAGAGACAGCCGGGTAGCCACCCACACTTTCCACGACCAGAATGGAGCACACATATTAAGCGCTGAAGGCAAGAGTGGTTGCCCATGATTGAGCGCCCACATGGTCTAATTCCAGCTGTGGCTGCCCTTTTTCCATGACCTCGCTCATAAGGCTCCCGTAAGTCACTCTGTCCGGCTTGCACACCCAGTGCCTTAACCAAGGAACGGCAAGCTTACTGAGCTGCAGCTAGCGGACAACGGCAGCAGAAATTGTAGAATTTATATTTTTTCCTCGTCAAGGAAAATATTCACACTCTGACTTTCTTCCTCCATGGCTAATAGCTAGGTTTGTGGGTGCTGCATCGCTTTCAACATTTGATCTCTAATCTCCACGTAAAGAGACAGCAGGTTCAAACACCTAGTGGAACCATGGACGAGCTCTTTAGCATTTAACTTACAGAAGGGGATAAAATCATGTCAGCTTTGAGCACCATGGGTAGCAGCAACTCACTTGTGTCTTCCCAAGTGCTGCAGAGAGACTAAATACTTATTCTTAAAGATCTTCTCTTGTCTACAAAGAGAAATATTTCCCCGGCTCCAATTTCATTCTGGCTGTTCAAATCACAGAGTGTAATCACTGGCATTTATTGATAAACAGTTTTTGCTTGGCATTACACCCATAGCTGATCCAGAAGGCTACAGGTTAAGCCCACGGTAACTACTCAAAAGGACAGCATTAGGTTAGCCATCACTTGCAGGAGCTTTTGCCAATGTGAATTTAACACAAGAAAAATGCATTCATAGAAAGGATGTGAAAGGAAAAAAGCCCGGCACACTGGAACATATATAGTGGCAGCCATGCTTGCCCTGAACAGTGATTTCCAAACAGGGACTCTACATTACTCACTGCAGGAACAGATTCAGAGAAGGGAGAGATGACACAATCTTGACCTCCTCACACACACTGATGTCTGCAGCTCACTTGGTTTTCAAACTTGTAAATTCAAGAAAACATTCTTCTTGCTTTTCCCAGAGTCCTTCCTGGCCTCCTGGAACACTCCTATTTCTCTCCACGAGCACCCTGTTCCCCTTTCTTAGAAACACGACCCACCTCTCTGTCTTGGCAGCATTTTACACAATACTTGCTCTCCTTCAGGGAAAAAAACCCTCCCCTTCATCCCACTCCATGGATTCCAGGATACAGGCAAAACACTAAAAAGCTCTGCATAGCTCAGAAAAGGCAAACATAACCTAAGGACAGAATAAAAGGCTTGAAACAAAGCACGTTGAACAGGGTGTTGCTTCTCCTCCAAGTGCAGTACTGCTGTTAAGAACTGTTCACCGAGAGGTGTGTAGGAGCTACACTTTCTGCTGAAACCCAGTACTGGTTTAGAACTCGTTCCAGATCTCACTCCTTTCTTAGTGAGCATGCGTCCAGCATATTTCCCAGAAAGTAGCACTTCAACTTCACACATGGAGCAAAGCAAATCCACATTTTTTAACATCAGATAACTCCTCTGTTTTGATTAAGGAATCCACTTGCTAAGCATGGAATAGTGATATGGAACAAGGACATAATCAAGCTGTTAAGAACTCATGTCCTCCCTCTTAAGCATTTGATTATAGCCACATCTTCACCAGCACTAGACCCTGCCTTTCGATAAACATTCCCTCAGTTTCTCTGCTTTACACTCTTAAAAAAAAATAAAATCTATGCCTGGTATTCAGTAGACAAAGGTCTTGTCTATCCTGCCCAGGTAATTAATGCACCCAGGACTGCAGGACAGCTTGCATATGTTTTGAAAACACTCTCGTGAAAAACATTTCAACCCTGCAAAGTCAATGTATTTCCCAAATATGATGGCCTGCTCTAGCATGGCATAAAAAAACCCAATGACCACAAAAACTCAGAACAATATCCAGTGGAAACACTGCTCAAAAGGCCACAGCCTCTGCCGCTAACTTGCAAACAGTCCCAACGCGGCTGAAGGATGCCAATGTTTTGTCAACCAAATTTGTCTTTGAAATCAAAACCGAGTTTCGATATTCCACCTGAAGTTAGGAAATGCAATTTAAGACAGCCGCTCAGTAATTCAGCAAGAGCACAGTTAAAAAATGCACAAGACCATAAAAAGCCCTGTAACGAAACAGAAAAACTTGCTTGATCCTCCCTCTCTCTACAGGAAAGAGATCTGTTAAGTACAGAGAGAAGAATGTTACTAATAAATGAAATCCTAAGCTGTGGGACTTGAAGTAAGAGGGAGTTAAATTGTGCTTAAAAAGTCAATATACAGTGGCATGTCAAAATGTTCACAGGGTTTAAGTACCACTGGCTCAAAGGACAGCATCTCACTTTGCCTAGAGCCAAGACACTTGTCTAGAATGGCTGTACCGGGGCAGAGCAGAAAAATATTTAACTTAATATCTGGTCTCCAGCACGAACAGCAGGAGAAATCGCCAGAAAACTTAGGTTGAAATGGGTGACCAGAGGTCACCTAGTCCAAACTACCTCCAGGTTACCCAGATGTCTAGGAAAGAGTATTAAGGTCAAGTACACAATAATTTCACTCAGTCTCCATCATTTTGAATCTCAAGGGCTTCCCACACCTGAAGCAGTATCTGCAGTTTGCCCTCACCGCTCAGCTGGCCAGTATTAGGGGTTGAATTTGCAACATTAACAAATAGCATATCTGCCGCCTACATGGGAAATATTCTTGGCAAGGCTTCCACTTTCCAACCAATATCCAGCCTACGCTCCAGTCCATGAAAGAAACCGTCCATCTTCTGTCAGCTAACTGAGCTCCAAGCGTGAAACATGTCTTCAGCTCCATCCCTCCAATTCTTTAACTGCCTCAGTGGTTAAAGAGCTTTAAATCAAGGTGTCACACCTACAGAGAATAAGACATTTTTACCTCTTGTTCTCATATACACTATTTGACAAACTGGCTTTCGAAACCTTTGTGCAAGTATGAAAGATCGCTGAGTAGGCAGCTTTGCTGTGCATGGGATGGCCCCAAGGCATCCCTCCTCCTTCCATCTCCATTGACACCGCATATTCCCATTCCAATAACGGGTACGTAAGCAATTCAGTAGTTAATGCTGATCGACCAGCTTACCAGACTTCACAGACACTATCCCAGGTAAGGGAAGGGCAGAAGGTCTGCTAACTGAGAGTGACCGTGTCCTGCTACACGCAGGGCAAAGCGGGCAGTCATGACACAGATGTGCATTGCAACTACAAAATACAAGAAAATTTTGCAAGGATAACAACAGCCTGAATAGAAACCTAGCGTGTGCTTGGCTCAGTTCAACCATTCCGTATACAGAGGATCATGTCTTTTTTTATGGAATCAGCATATGCTCTCACGTTGCCTTCAGAGCTATAGGCATTGCATGGCAGAGACCGACGTCCTGTAACGCAGTCGGCTTTGGTAACGAGAGACAATAGGACTTTCATTCGGGTTGCTGCTCTACTCCATAAAGGAGTTTACTTACCTGGTAAGTTAAATCTACCTACCTTTAGACAGCTTTTTCTCCTTCTAAAAGGGAATGCGGCTCTCCCAGAAGCTTTTACACTCAAAGAGCACTTGGGCTTCCAAAGAGGTATCTTTAACTGCTGCAGAGTTGGGCACAGGAACCATCCCAGACAGGGCTGTTCCCATTATAGAGCTGGAGCATTTTACATAACTACACCTACCTTTTTGTGCTCCTGAAGTTAACTTGGTACCCAGGTATGGTTGGAGGCCTGCGAGGTGCTGGGATAGCTGGGAGTAGACAGCATGGGTTCAAAATTAAAGTCCAGTCCTTCTCCATCCATCAGTTCACTGTTGATTATGTAATCCATATCACATTCAAGGTTCTCCATGTACATGTCAATGTCCAGGTCAATGGGCAGCCTGTCCTGGTTCAATCCCAAGGGAGCAGGGCTAGCAGAAGAAAGAAGCAGTGGACTGCCCAGCTGGGCTGACTGAGCAGTTGTTGCAGAAACTGGAGCCTTCAAACTGGTGATGCTGGCAGTGTTTTGAGGAGATGTTACTATGGGAAGTGTTGATGGCAAAACATTGGCACTGACTGGTTCTGACTGCTGCTCTGTAGGCTTTCCTCGTGGATTGCCCGAGCTCATCTTACTCTGGGTGGCTTGTCCACCTAGAAGCAGAAGAGTTCGGCTGTTCATCCTGTTACCAGTCTGCGGGAGAACTGGATCCACCTGAGTCATCATAACATCCCTTGGAGGCGGAGAGCTGGGTGTCAGAAGAGCTTCCAAGGTCTGAGGGGCAGAGAAATGGCTGACAGAACTCTGCAGAGAGATATCAACAGGATTAAACAGGGAATTGCCAAATGTAGTGGTCTGACCAGCTGCATTTGGGCCCCGCAAGGAAAAGCTGGAATCTCTCTGGATCTGACCACTCGAAGCAGATTGCTGGGTAGATAACACAGATGTGCTGGGAGACATCAAATTCAACCCATCAATGAGCTCAAGCTCCTCAGTCACAGTTGGTGGAACATTGCTGGACGCACTGGAGTACACTAGAGAAGGAAGAAGCTCTTCTTCTTGGAGGTCATCCTGCTCTGTCAGGATAGGAGAAAGCCTGGCACTAATGGTGCTTGCGTTGGAACTGGTTCGAGGCCGAAAGGTGTTCCACACATCAGAGTCTTCATTGCTTCTTGAGGACGGGCTCCCAGGCCACTTCGGGAATTGGGAGCCAGGACTGTCAGCGGTGGATTCTGGAGCAGACTGGAGAGGAGGCTTCTTTTTGGATGCTTTACCTCTGACTTTTGCAAGTTTGCTGCTGTTGTCCATGGAGGCAGCTCTTCTTCTTGGTGCTTTTCCACTTTTCCCACCCTCAGGATTGAGCATCCACCAAGAGCTCTTCCCTGTGGCTTCATTATGAACTTTAATGAACTTGCTGTGCAGGGACAGGTTATGTCTAATAGAGTTCTGGAAAAAAAAAAACAAACCAACAAGATATGAGGACCTGACAGTTGACACACCTCCCACCTAGAAACCTCACAAGCATAAACACATTCAGACAGTATCCAGAGAAAAAAAGTTATAACAAAGACCTATCCATAAAACCCTGCTACTTCTGCTTGAACATGCTTGACAGCACTGGCAAGCAGTGCCTTGTCTCCCTGCGGCACCAAGGGTGAAACTACCATGACAACTAGCAGCTTCCAACTAGCAAAATACTAACACAAAAGAACTTTTCAAGACCATACAGAACCTGCAAAAAGTAAGCATACCACAGAGCAAGTAAGCAAATTCCCAAATACAGCTTGCAACTTCAACATGAGCCTAACTGAATTTGAGCTAATGCTGCTCCCACCCTTCTGCCAACCACATTAGCCCACGTAAGCCCAGCCGAGGTTTTTAATTTTACATGGCTAGCTTTCAGACAGGTTCGACTGCAGCAGAGCAGCGAATCAAATAAGACTGGGTGAAGAGAAATGCCAAAACACTTCTAATTCAGTATGCCCATTACCCAAAACCAGAGAAACAAGAGAGGAACTTTGTGGAACAAGAGTCCAAGTAAACCTGGAGCCTGCCAGGTGGCAGTACGCTTTCCTCTGTGTGTGCTTCTAAGGGGGTAAGATGTTTGGCAGACAGTGCACTCCCACACAGTACATGTCAGTTCCAGCCTCTCCCACCTTTCCATTTGGCAAGGCACACGGTCCTTGCCTCTCCCAGGCCCCTTCTTTTGGTTTAGCTTTGCTGGAAACTGCAAGCTAACATATCTGCACACCATCATCAAACTGAATTTTCATCCTACAATTGATAAACTCCCCGGTATTTTAGATTCAGCAAACAATAATCTCATTGTTTGAGCAGATCTCCCATAAACTCCCTTGAGGCCCGTGTCATCCATTTGTTTGATATTTGCATTTAATTTGCTCAGATGGTCAAATTACACATCACTAAAAAGTGCTACCCCGGTAGCATAACAGCGGTCCGTCTTTTTCATATGAACTAAAAAGGTATATAGCAGCCTTCACATTTTGTGCATGCTCTCTTAATCCCAAACAAAGTTAACTGTGCTTTTGTCACCCTTTCCTACCATCTCTGAACACAGTTCTTTCCTGCCCGTTGCTTTCCCTCTCCCCACCCTCTTCCTCCCGGGCAAGTCCACACCATGCTAATTTTGGCCACCTCACCAAAAGTACTATCCTAGAACAAAGCAGGTGTAGATAAACAAATACAGGCAAAGTGGAAAGTTCTCATGGAGAGGAAAGGAGATGTGAGACTCACTCCATGTTAGCTTTCATTGTAACCTTTGATGGTTGAGGACTTGGAGAAGACCAGCTGCTTGTTGTGATCGGTATCAAAGGATACATATGCTCCTCCTGGGAGAGCACCCCAAGGGTTACTGCGGAGCCAGGGCCTGACGGAACGTGTGTCAGTCACAGTTTTATTATTGGAGCTATACAACCCTTCTGCCTGGTACCTTCTCTAAATAAAACTTTCCTTTCCTCCAAGTCTCAAAAAAAGTAATTCAGCCTGGTACCCTGTCTCCTGGAAGGCTGCTGCTTTCGTTTTCAAAGAATACCCTCGCCTTTCCCCAGGTGAATGTGCAGTAATAAGAACCACTGGGTTGCCACTAATTCTTCATTTATTCTCCTGAAAGTCATCTGTGAACTCATGATGACACCCAGTCCTGTCAGAAATGACGCAGCAGCTTGTACACACAATATACATTGGGAGTCTCATAACCGCACGTTTTTGAGCTCCATTTACTAAAATGGAACTTGGAACCAACAGGTTCAGGATTTCAAAATTTCACAAGTAACTATATTCTGTTTTCTTCTCGTGCATGGGTATAGGCAGGTTTTAATTCCTATGTCAGCAAAAGCACACTACACTGGTGCAAGTGCTTCAGTAACACTGAAACCTCAAGAAAATCAGCACCACTTCGGGTATTGTAAGTGACAATTTTCTAACTAGTAACTAGTTTTCTAGTTTTTTGGCTGAAAAGCAGCTTGAAATAAGACATCTTGGAATAAGACTAGTATTCACGTGAACACAGATATGCAAAGCCTGGTACCTTTTATGAAACAGTGCTTTTACATGTTACTGCTAAACTGACATAACAACTAATAACTGTAGAAACAGATAATTGCTCTACTACTCCTTCCTTCCTCATCTTCAAACTCTCCTCCTCCCATAACAGAGGCATCTGTGACCCTTTGAGCTGGTTCAGAATCTCAACCCAACCGAAAAGCAGCCCTCTCCATCCTTGAAAAATTACTTTTCCTGCCTCTTTTATCTCTGCCTGTTTTTTTGAACCACCTCACTGTGGGTCAAGCACCGAAAACTGAGGAACAGAATGTGTGGTTGGAGGCAGAGGAAAAAAAAACCAAACACTTCTTCCGTTAGGGTTAACTGCTGTCAAAACTGCAATGCCTAAATTATCACTTTGGCACCTCTCCTGCAGACCCTGCGAGGCAGCTCACCACTGCAGCACCCACAGCCGTAACCCACCGGTGCGACGGAGCTCGCCTGCACCGTGCAGAGTCAAGTCCAGAGAGTCCCAAAACACATGTGAACCAACGCACCTACCAGCCTGGGGGCTGTGAGACAGCACAGCATGTTCACCCTTACATACCACACGCTCCCCGGCGGAAGAATGCATCTGCTAGGATGATTTGATACACCTAATGTATGGAGAGCACCCCCAAATCTCATTGAGAAAGTGAGGGACAAATCAATCATGCTAAAATTATCACAGAACTCCAGGTCAAACCTGCCAGGAGAGGAAATTACAGAGTTCAGTCACCCAGGCAACCCTGACGTATTTCCTTTCTCCGTGTTAAGTAACTCAAACCAGAAAGATACAGACGACATTAACTTTTTAGATGCTCAGCTTCAGCAGCGTGGGACGATCCCAGTCGGTCTGCACACCTGCAGTCCACACCAGCTCTGCAACATCTTTGACCATAAGGAGGCATGACCTGAAGGAAGAGGCACAGGCAGGAATCCTTCAAATACTTAAGAGACCTCTTCAACAACTAGTCAGGGGTGGTTACTGCTGTTTATTCAGCTATCTTAGAGAGGGTCTTATGGCTGTACCTTAAGTACTGGGGTAAAAAAACCACCAGTGTGTGTCTCTAACCCAACACAGACCAAAGATGAGTCCTATAAAGCACATTCAGACAAAACCGTTCTGAAATTAATCACAGATATTCTGCAACAAATTAAAGTTTGGCTAGAGACACGTAGTGTACACTGATGGGTGAACCATTCACTAGGTCCCAATCACTGTGTGTATAAGCCAGGATATATGGACCGGCCACAGAAGTGAAGCTAGCAGCATACGCAAACTATTTCCTAAATCTCAACATTAAATCTTCTCCTTTGATAAAATCTTTGAGCCCTATTTAAAGGACAGGCACGCTCCTCGCCATTGTACCAGGCCTTCCCCCACGCTAGCATCAGTGCTGCTGCGGACCCTGCCCAGCACCCAACACTGCTTCGGGCTCACAACGGGGAATTAGCCATGGGAGCCAGCAGCACTACCAAGCAATTATCCCACCCGGTCAGCCTCCTGGACGACTGCTGCAGGCACCGAGATACTATGGAAAACGCACAACTGGGTCATATAGAAGACAGAATGCCAGCGACAGCCTTTGCAGGGGACTATACAGCTTCGTAGGTAAGGCCAAGGTTATCCACCATAAAACTGAAGTTTTACTCAGAGCATGTCAGAAAATTCAGGATGGTTTGTTCAGACTTTAAGGTTCCTCACAGTAAAAACAAGCTTAAACTCACCCTCCCGCGATGTACTTTCTTTGAAGCACCAATGTGTCAGGAGCAGGAGGGTCCTGTGCCCTGCCCAAAGGAGCTCGTCCACGCAGCAGCAGTGCATGAAACGTGCCAGCCGAGCGCTCGGGGCCGAGCACCAGCTATGCTAAGAAAGATGCCAGAAAGAGCAGTTATCCTTGAAAATTTTGTGCTTGCCCACTGTCCTGGTTTGGGCGACACAGGACTAAATTCTCTTCTAAAGCCTGGGAAAACTGCACTTTTTAGAAGACTCTGGTGTCTGAATTTGTGAAAATATTTACTTCATAGCCAGCCATGGTGTGCGGGTTTCAAGGTCTCAGTGTTTTCGAGCTCGCCAGGTGCGGGGATGAGGAGGAGCGAGACCCGGGCACTTGGCCCAAGCAGGCCAACAGGGGTATTGCAAACCACGAACGGCACATTCCACAGAAATCAGAAAGTTTGCTGAGGAGTTCTCTCTCTCCTGTGACAGCTGCCATCCTGAGAACTCCTTGCCCCGGTGCCGGAGCCCGGAGCCCTTCCCTTCCTCCCGAAGCCGCAGCGCTGGCAGTGTCCCACATTGGCTGTCACTGCTGGGAGCGCACGGCTTCTACGGGTAGAATGGGCTGGGTATAGTCCTTGGGTATTCTATATTGGTATCAGGATCAATATTGCCTCTTTAAAGTTATTAATGTTAATATTTAGTTTTATCCTATTAAATCTGTTTATATTTCAACTCTCATGTTTCCTTGTTTTTCCCTGATTCCCCTTCCCGGGTGGGGATGGGTCACTGGGTGAGAGAATGATTGTCTAAATGACAATAAATTGTTGTGGGTTTTCTCAAACCATAATACCCACATTTGCCTAGATTTTCAACCACTGCTCCCTAACGCCAGGGCCATTCTCCTGGGAAACATCAAGTTTCTATTAGAAACCTCAGGGGCACCATATTTCTTAACAAAAAGTCTTTCTAAAGAATGAGTGACATTAAAAAAAAAAAAAAAAAAGATATGCAATTACTGCAGCTGCCTGTAGCACACTCTCACTGCCTCGGAGGCATACAAAGAACATGGTCACATCCCAGCGCAGGGCCATGTTCCAAAGCCAGGCCTATAATTGGGCCGAATTATCATTTGCCACGGTATTCCTGGGAGGCTGCAAGGGGAGAACGCCCCGCCTGCTGCATTTGTCAGTGCCTGTCTCAGCACTCACCCGGCCACTTGGCTCAGAAGCCTTCGGGGGGGGGAAGTCTTCTTTGCAGAGATTTTGCAAAGTTACGCTCCAGCAAGTAAACAACTGCTCCAGAGCCAGGGAGCTAAAACATTTCCCCAGCAATCCCCTTCCAGAAGGCAGACGTGAGTGCAGACATCTCGGCAGACAGGGAGCCGTAATCTTAGGAAGGACATTTTTCCTTTCTGTCATCTTTCAGCGGGAGCCCAGAAGAAAATCCTAGCTCTCTAAAAAGCAAAGGCTGAGGTGATTTACAAGTTTACCAAGACAGGCAGGCGTACGCAACAAAAGCCGTTCAGGATTAGATAGAGCAGAAGAAACTTGTTGGAACAAGTAATACCAGCAGCCCAGGAGCAGACTTCTCTGAGAATTGCCTGGAAAATTAAGCCACGCTGCAAGGAATAATCTTTCAGCAAAGCAGCTTTCCAGAACAAACTGCCAGGGAAGAGCAGCAGCAAAATCTTCAGGTAATTTGACTGGCATGGCACGGGGCAGATGGACTTTTGCCAAAAGAGGAGCTCTCCCCCAACTTTCAAGGGGGGCAACTACAGTCTATAAGGCTTCAAATGAAAACATAAGTCTTGCACTTCCATACTTATTCAGGGCATTGCACCTTGTTTGGGAGAAGGCGCTGTTAACATCACTTTAACGAGTGCCAAATAAATATATGTCACCACACTGCAATGGTGGGCCCTCACCACAGCTGACCAGGTTTCATCCCACTTGACAAACAGGACACCTGGTGACCCCCCCCATCGCCCTGCTCCTATGCACTGCCACCAGCCTCATTTTCCACAACCAGCACTTCACCGCCCTCCCATCCACAGCACCCGGCTGTGCCCGGCCGCCTTCCTCCGGCCCCACCGGGCCCTCCCCTAGGCTAGACTACCTCCTGTGACCGGACCATTTAAAGACTAATGGGACTAAAAGGAAAAGATTCTGTTAAAAGAAAGACTGATGGACAAAAGCCACCTGTACTCCTCAGGTTTCCACGCTAGACTCTTCACTAAAGCCCCCAAACAACCATGGTTGAGCTTCTGTTCGTTATTTTCCCCCATTACTTTAAGGAAACCCAGCTATGTTATCTGCAGCCGGGAGCAAGAACATCTCCCCACTGCCAGGACTAAGCACATCGCTAATACCACGTGAACGCATTTGGGGGCATACGAGGTAATGGCAAGAGTCCAGCAGCTTCCACCCATCCCCGGCTACTCTGGATTCCAGCAGCCAGACCCTCCCTCCCCTTGCAAGGGAGCAACTTCCAAGAAACCAAAATAATCCCAACATAGTAGAAAGCAGCACCTACAACACCACTGAAGATTAACTGGACTTAAGTACCAACCATGACAGCAATGACATCGCTGTTCCAATTCGATTTAGAATGCGCAATTCTCCATTTTTACTGTCAGAGGGTTTAATGGGGAATTGTATGATTTCAGGCATGTGAATTTAGGAGTAAACACGATGAGCTTGCTCAGCACGGCCAACAGAAAGCAGCGTTCTTTCTTCACAGACTGAGGCGGACGGCTCTGCACAGCAGAGAGACCCACTCTAGAACCTGCACCAGGCTGAAGGTTGGGCAGAACTATCCTTCACTCCAAGCTAAGATGCTGGGTTTAAGTTTTATGTTTGCTTTTGCTTTATGGCATCAAGTCAGTTATGCCTCAGCGAGCAAAGACAGGGAAATATTCTGAATGTCTTCTCAAACCATCCTCTTGAAATTATCATTACCAGAAGTCAAAAGCAAACCTGTGAAAAGCGTTCCCACCAGATGTGTCTTTCCAATTTTTTTGTGAAATTCAAGAAAGCTCTCCCAACAGTGATGTGGGCCCTTACCTGTCCATGTTAAGAAGCTACAATTCCGACAAGTCTGAGCCAAAAAATCTTCATGGATACACGGCCACTCTAGCACAGTCCAGATGAATATAAACCCACAGCTAATGTGACGATTTTTTGGAACTGACTGTTGCTTTTTTGTAGATCTGACTACAGAAAAAAAAATAAAAACCAAAAGCTGGCTGAGCAGTAGTCAACACACCAACGAATGAGAAGCTTTTCATCTTTATCAAAACAAGCATTCACATAATTTTGTATCCACTGAACTGGACTTTATTTGCAGGGTGTAAGGATAACCTGGCAGAACCTACCCATGGCAGCACAGCAGAAACAGTCCAGAAGACGGACAGGCTTGCTTTTGTCTGCTGGCCTATTCCTCCTTCATGGAGGAGCTTCAGAGGGCCACGGGATGAGCAGCTGGTCCAACCTGAGGGAGCTCTGCAGGAAGTCAGACATCCTCAGCTCTAGGAGAGGCTGGGAACCTTCAGAGCCAGTATGATGGCACTGGAAGCCAGTGAAGTCACTCCATCATCATAAACTGAATTGCAGGGTACATGCAAGGAAGCACCTGAGAGCCCTTGGCCACGTCTCCTGATGCATCTGGTCAAGAGTTAACATCAACTACGGGCAAAATGCATGTAACACGAGCACGGAACAGAAGGGTTTAAAGTAAAATGCTGCCCACTGTAATAAAGATTAAGAACTCGCTGAGTTTCCAGATGGATGACACCTTCTGTTTCAGACAAGCAGACTCCTTGGTAGTTTTTAATTTGTAATACAGCTACTTGAGTTGTTGCACACATGTATGTACAAGTGTACACATTTGAATTGAAGGGAATGTGAAGTACCCCAATGCAGAGGTGTGACTTCAGCCTCTGATAACTAATGCAATACTGCAGAATCATTTGTTCTTTCCTCTATGTTACACGCATAGGAACCGTCTGATTTTTGCAGCAGGGAAGTGTCTTTGGAGGGTGAAAAGGATGGTTTTAAAGCTAATTCTGTTCCTACAAAGGCAAATACAACAGCTTTGGGAGAACACACAAAACACTTCACTGTGAAAGACTGGTTCTTAACATCGCTGCTCCCTGCGTCAAACTTGCTCGTGCTTACAGATGTGAGAAACCCAACAGCCAGGGAGAAGTGCTTCAGCGGGCTTTATGCACTTCTACTTTATTCAAAACCCTCCAAACCTTCCTCCCCAAAGTAATCTCAAAGCCAGAAGGAATTATCCTCTTATCCCGAGAGCAGTGTGCAGAGCATGGAGGGGAGGATTACGGAGAAGCCCCGCTGCACACCCCTGGAAGGACACTTCTGCCTCTCAGCCTGGTTAATTCTTAACTTCAGCTGAATTACTGCAGGGAAAGGACAGACTGCACACCCAGCAAACCCATCCTTAACAAAGCGCTTGAAGCAGTTCAAGAACAGTAAACACCACCTTCCTCGAAAACATGGATTCTTCCGGAATTCACAGAGGTTACACCCTGGCAGTCTGTAGCAGCTGTATTTCCCCCAATTGTATAGTGGAGTAGGACAGCTGTAAAGTCATTATGAAGCAACGACTTCATGAGGTTTATATGAACTAACGTGGAATTTTAAAAAAAAAACTTTTAAAGACACATTTCTTTTAATTTCCCGTTTAAAGTTCTGTATTAAAACTACACCACACACAAATACGACATATCATCAGTATGGCTCTGCCCAAACAACATAGAAATACCAGAACTCTAGGAGCTGTAGTGCTGTCTTAACAGGCATCAAAAATGCCACATCAGCATTTAGCAGCAGCTCCACACTAATTTCCTTTATCCAAACTCATTCAGTTCAAAACTGAGAAATCAATAAAGTTAAGACAACTCAAGAAGTTTTTCTTCTACTTTACAAATTAAAAAGAAAAAAGATGCAAACTGAGCTTCAAAGCTCTAAAGATAACAAGGAACAGTGAAAACAAAAAGCAGGCAGGTCCATTCCTCAACTGAAGAGACATCTTTTGTTTATTCACTTTGTCTTAAATATAAAACACGCATCTATTTAATTTACTCTAAATCCACAAAATCAAAGTGAACTGACTTGATTGATTCCACATCTTTAAAACCGTCAATGTCTAACCCGCCTTCACCTAATGCACCTTGATGCAAATAGACTAAAGTAAGTAAACCACAAAAAACCTCTTGCAAATCTATATGACTATACGTTAACATAAAGCAAGACAAAGTCAGAGCTCTGTGGTCACACGTGATGAAGCTCGTATCCTGCCAAGCCCTGCCAACAGGACTTGAGAGAGTAAACAGGGAAGAAAAGAGCAGAGGGAATATGCCTCTCCTGGGCACGTAAGGTTAACTGCATTACTCCTACATACCAACCCAAACTTTGATAATCTTTGTTAAAAATGAAAACAGGTCATTATGAGAATTTCCCCTGGCATTTAAACAGTTTCAACTGCATTTCTATCATGGTTTTCTGTTTGCTGGTTAAAGTCAAGGGTTTTAAACTGCCCTAATCATAAGGCAGGCTGAGTCCCACCACAGCTGCTGTCATTCTGCCCTCCCTCATCTTTCCTGGCAAGAAGTTTCTGTTCTCTGCCCCTACTACAGCCAGCCTGAGTTTGTCCATTCCCAGACTGAAAAACTACAACTGAATTTCACACTGAAAAGTCATCACAGAACAGCAACAGCGGCTGAGCAGGGACCTCAGTCCTCATACGTGCACAAATTCCCATCTCTGCCTTCCTGCAAGTTAAATCCAACTGTGTGTTTCCCAAAAGCAATACAAGACTAAAATACGGAGCAAAACCATAGACTGACAGTCCCATTACATACGAATAAACGTAACAAAAGAACACTGAATCAAGCCAGATATTCAGCATCCAGTCTGACAGGACACTTCACTATATTTCACCTTCCCCACTGTGTCTGGGGGTGAGGTTCAGAAGCCACACTGAACTTTAGTCTCAGGCACTACCGCCAGATACAGACACGTTCCTGAAAAGAAAACGCACCAGTTCCATAAACTGTCTACCAAAATAATGTGACTCCACACAGCAGCAGCAGGACCAGGACAGCACACCTAGCCTGAGAAAGCAAGAACTATCTTCCAGTGAGACCACCAAATCTTCTGAAGAGAAGGAAAATGCACCCAAGTACTGTCCCAAATCAGAACTCAGTAAGGAGGATTCAACCTGTACAAAGGAGGGGAAAAAAAAAAAAGTAGTCCATTTTAGCCGAACTACATGCACTCTCTGGGAACTGTCAGTGAGCCAGATAAATGGGAAAGGGGAAAAATTTTGTATCAACCTGTGCCAGCCTAACCCATGACTGTTGCGTCCCTCTCGCCACGCTCCTACCCTCTCTCAGACAAACATTTGCACTCAGGCAACCACATGGTGTGCCACTTCAGAGAAGAGAGCCAGCTGAAAGCTAACCTACCAGAAAAAGCTATCTTTTTTTTTTCCTTTTTGCAAAATTAACTCGCTGTGCTGACTTACTGCTTGGTCACACGGGCAGAGGAACCTGTGGCTGGAGTCGGGGAAGCTTCAAACCACAGTAGCTCAAGCTGCTGCAGAACTCCAGCATGGACAAACTGCTAACCAACCCCGCAAACGGAGAGGTACACTGCAAACGAGTGTGGTGTTAAGCATAATTCCAGTCAACAGCGAGAGCAATAGATCACTCTCTTCAGAACCCAGTCACCATGGATATATCAGGACGGCCCCCGGGACTATTTCGCAAGCCAGCTCTCCAACCTCCCTTTCTCTTGGCTGGAGTTCATTTGACTAAAGAAAACGGGAACACCAGGCTGCCACCTGCAGAGGACGGAAACCGAGTTTAGCTGTTTTAATAGAGCTTGGCATATGCTTATTTCCAGAGCGAGAGGAGAAGACAGCGTTGAGACTTTGCAGCAGTACACGGCTTTCCCTTTTCCGAACTCCAGCAGCGGTCCCTAGTCCGGGCACAGCTGCAGCACCGGCACAGCTCTGGGACGCAGCACCCTTTTTAAAGGGAGCCTCTCAAAAACCAAGAATGCCTGCTACGAAACAGTTATTTATATTGAGCTTTAGCACAGTCAGGTGATGAAGAACCGCGGCCTTGCATTTAAAGGCCCTCCAACTGATGCTTCAGTTGGAGAAGCAGAAGCTCAACGCTCGCGCAGAAGCTCAATGATGACTTTTTACGCGACCCTGGAAAACCTTCTGAGCACGGAGGGGGCGGCGGGCAGCCTCACCGGGCCGGGCCATGCCCAGCCGCCCGGGGAGCCGGCTCCTTTCCGCTCCAGCCGCGCACAGCCGCAGCTGGGCCCGGCTGGGAGGGGACCCAGCCCCGCACTCACGGGCGGGCAAACGGCAGAGCCAGAGCCCGGCAGGGGGGGCGGCCGGCCGGGGCAGGCAGCGGGAAGGCTCCCCCGGACAGCCGCTCCCCGTCCCTCCCGCCCCGTCCCGGGCGGTAACGCACCTTCCAGCCGGCGGAGCTGTTGCTGTCGCCCTTGTCCTTGAAGTAGGGAACGGAGCGGACCATCCACTCGTAGATCTGCGCCAGCGTGAGCCGTTTCTCG
>VZSZ01006424.1:2139393-2253362 GCA_013398815.1 Ibidorhyncha struthersii | reverse complement strand
CTTCCCCCTTTGAACAACATCTTCCGCCTGAATTCAACGATGTAAAATTATTTTGGGCAAACGTATGGCGGGATTTTGTTCCCTAAGGAAGGGCAGCCACAGTATGCCTCTCGCAGCAATGGTATTTGACTTGGAGGTCAAACCCACCAACTACCTAAATATCGTTCAGAATGCCTGGCTGTGAAGATGCCAGTTCTGTTACAACCGTTTTAATCAACAGTGACATAAATATTCACCAACGGAAGATATTTTGCTTGGAAACGTGACAATCGACTCAGCAAACGTACCTTTCTGCTAAATAATAGCCATTGAAATCAGGAGGAGCAAAGGTGTTTTAGTGGAAGTTTGTCACAGTGACTGTGAGATTACATTTCAAGATTAGAAGGTCATTACATAAAGCCTTGCTTTCTTAAACATAAATCTCTATTTCATAAGATAATAGCTAAAACTTAGCTCCTATTGGAGCAACTGTTTTTGGTTTTGTTTTAGAAAAATCTCCAAACTGGTGTTTATATACTGTGTGACAAATACATAAAAGGAGATGATTTTAAAATATACCTCGTATTTTGTTTTTATGGATACAAATATTAGCATCTTGTGGGTTACATTTTCCAGCAGATTGTTTGATAGCCCTCAGCAGTCTGCTTTTTCTCAATGTCCTTTTCAAGTCCTTTAGGATATTGACTGTATTTAATGTTTTTATTTTGATTTTTATGGGCTTGATGCCCTACCATGCTGGGCACACTGTGAAATGCTGAACATCTTTATGCAGTTTAAGGTGTCCTGAACTTATCTGGATGGCATCCCCTCCGTCAGTAGGGATACAGGAGTCTAAAATACATGCAGAAGTCCCTTTGATGGTTGTGGAAATCTTATGCTGGTGGCCACCTGCATTGGAGAGATGAGGAAACAGTCTCTGCGTATATCAACGTAACAATGCTAAGAATACATTATCTCAGAAATCTATTTGACATCTATTAGGCCGCACACAGCTGATTCTGGGTGATATTATGAATGTGCTAATTAGTCGGAGTTTACAGAACTGTCCATTTATGCAAAAACAAAACAAAAAAAAGTTTAGCCTTTGGAGGTTTTTTTTGAATACTTAATTTTTCTTGAGAACTGTGTTAAGTTTACAGTGTTGCAGAGATCAGATTGATGGTAACTTTTAATATAAGTTGACATCACGGGTGTATAGTCATTTAGTGTGTAAAACAGTGTTTATCATTTTAATGTATGGGTGTTTCTGCTTTCTTGAGAGAACTGGTTTCAAGCAGTGAGGAAAATATTTAATAACATGTAGTTAGCTTAATTTTAACATGCAGAGAACAGTGTCGGATGCCATTCTTCAGTGAATGATCATGTTAGATTTAGGAGGTATGTGAAGAATGCGCAGTGGAAAATTGTACATCTTGATTTTGAATTATGTGGAGGTTTGCTTATTCTGTGTACAGCTATACTAGATGAGCAGTTTTTGGTGAGTGAAATAACCGTTTCAGATGTGGTAATAAAAGTGTGGAATTAAACTCTATAGGATTACGTCAGAGATGATATTTTGAGCATCTGCTCTCATGTCCCTGTTTTTCTCCTTTCTCTTATGACTAATTTACTCTTCCTTGATGACCTTATGGACACTCTGTGTAAATGAAAGTAGTACTAGACAGGGCTATTGGACTTCAGGAGGGAGGAAGATCTTCCCTTTAGGAAGAAAAAATACTTAGTCTCTGCATCATGAAAGAAAGGAGCAATGACGGCCTTGATAAGGTGCAAGTACCTGCTCAGCGGGACCAGGTGGGATGCATGCTCACCCACTTGCAACAGGTTAGCTAGAATGCTGGAGTGTTCCAAATCACCTCTCTGTGTATTTAGTCGTCTGTTACCTGTGGATGTTGTTTGTAATCAGCTGTAGCCTTACTGAGACTTGGCAGTAGTGATAACGTGGACAGAGAAGCTTTAAATTTATGAGAACTGCTGGAAGAGGTTGCGTCTCCTCGGCTGAAGGCAGCCGCTTCCCTAGCTGAGCGTGGAGTTGGACAAGCGCAGTGTTTGCTGCCGCTCGTTTTCATCTTGTGTACCACACCAGTGATTGGGTTAGTGCACCTCCCTGTGCCTATAAAGTGATCAAAATTAAAAATAAAAAGTGGAGGTTTAAAATGAAGTTTAGGTTTTTAATTTGTTTTACCCTGCAGCCCCATTTAGTGTTGTATGAATGTGGTGAAGGTTTGCCATTGGGGTGGGAAGGAACAAGAAGGGCTGCTTGAGGTGGCATGGACACTGGCAGTTATCTGGACGAATTCTGTCACTAGTCATGCATTTTGTGTGCACCCTTCATCCGTTGCTGCATAAAAGCATGTGATTCTGGCTGCCGTGGCTGCCTTTGGGCCAAAACAGAGTGGGAGTGTGCACATGAGCTGTTGGTGCCCGAGTTTTAGATAAATTAAGAGTTCAGGGTGCTGATTAGTAAATTATCCTGTAGAAATGCTGAAGAGTTTATTTGTATGCTAAATAAATTTAGTGGGAAAAAAAATAGTTTTTCCGTACTGTAAGTAGGGTGTGGGGGTTGCTTTGTCATGCAAAGAATTAGGGCTGTTTAGTTGCTAGTGAGTTGCTCTATAAAGTGTAATTGAATCCAAGTCCGATACTTTATATATACTTACTCTGTAACGTCTCTTCACAAATGTGTCTGAACTTCAAAGAACTTGGCTTTAGCCAAATCTACAGTTATATATTTCATTAAGTTCTTTCGTGGACAGTCTCATTTGCGGCTTAATAACTGTACGTTACCCTTTTTTTATAGTTTGAAACTGCTTTTTTGTAGGTTCAGCCTCTGCCCATAGTTCCTTATGCATGTGTTTTGCATTATGGAAGTTTCTCTCCCAAAGTAGCCAGCATAAGCTTATTGAGACAGTGTCACAGTCCGTCTCGGGCAGTGCCATCTTCTAAGTTTTTCCCTAGTTAGGGCAATTTAAAGTTGGATTTGAATTCTAGGTGAAATGATGCACGATATTTACAAAGAACAACAACAACAACAATTTGATGTGTCTGTATGTATGTGAAAAGTTTAAAATTGCACTTTCCTGCTGTTTCCATGCAGTTGAAGGTCTGTGGTGCTCGCTCTTCATTCCTGCTTTGCTCAGTACTGGCAGAAGTTACTAGATTTCTGACCCACTGTGTGATACTGGTCTCAAGTATTATTTTTTTGGCCTGTCTTCTGAATCCTTACTTCCCTCCCGTATTTTGTCCTCATTAGTATTCTCAATTCCTGGCAATTTAATATCATTTGCATACATAACATGGTGTTCATTTCTCTTTTTGCCTGCTTCCATGCCATGCCTTTCTCCTGAAGGCCTGTATCCCTCTTTTTCCCTGAGCTCCTTCGCTGACTTCTGTATTTCTTCTAGCCAGGTTGCAATAAAGTGGGGCTGTATGTTTGAGAGGAGAATATGCAGACTAAATTAATCGTATGACTGTTTATATGTTCTTCCCGCCCCTCTCCAGCCTTGACATCTTTCCATGAAAGAGATGATGCTGAAGTGAGGGGAGATAAAAACGCTGATGCAGCAGACAACAAGCAAAATTAATTTAATTCTAAGGTTATACCTAGGGCGAAGAACCAGGCCTGGCCTCTTATTCCCAGTAATGATAATGTTTAATACCTCTGGAAACAGCATGCTTGGCCTTGGGTAAAGATGTGCATTGCATTGTTCTCAGATAGCCGCTTCATGCCAACCGAGAGTGGCAACAGTGACTTTTGGAGTGCTAACTATGTCTAGAGTTTCTCCTGTGCGTTCTTCATGAACTGGCTACTCAATAGGTCGTCATATTTAGTAAACTTTCTGTGAAGGAGAAGTGGAGATAGTGGAATAGTGGAAAATGTGTCTAAATTTCAGAGGGAAGCGTAGATAGCGTGTTATTCAGGATGAATTATATGGATCAGGCTTCCTTACTCCTCTGCAGTTGTTCCGTGCTATTGACTGAATTCAGAAGCGAAGCAAAGTCTGCTCCCTGTCATTACTACGTAGCTATACTAAGTAAAGTAGCAAGTTATGTGTGTAGAAGTAATATAAGACCAAACTTTTAAAAAGCAGATGGAGATAGTTGTTTGAGACTAGCTGAATCAGTTTCATTGCTGCAGAATAATTTATCACAACAAAATCTAAACAGTTCATCTAGCTTGTAGCAGTTAAACCAGTTTAGCCAGTACATCTTGCATGACATCATTCAATATTTGGGGTAAGGGTGAAAGTGAACTGGTTTAGAGCTTCTGATGCATCCAATTTTTCTTAAATGATAGTAAAATTAAAATAGGGCATTGTTTGCTTTAGTTTTTCCTTTGTGGTGTCTCAGATCAGTTGCTTTAATTTAACTTTGTCTCTTGTGGCTGTAGAACGTTGATTGTGAAGGAGTAAAATACTGTGTGGCTTATAATAAGAGGCATTGGTAATCCATAGCAAGTGTGCTTTTTCCCCTCAAATACATGTATATTAATATATATAAAATCTGCTGTGTGCTAGTTTGACATTACCAGCAACAGGATTAACATTTGTTATAAAGTGTGCTGGCAAGTAGACTTGGGGGCTGGAGACTGGCTGTCTTATTTGTTAACTTATTAAACATGCAGTGTTGTTTTCTGAAACTTTTTTTTATTGGTCGCTTAATGTATTTTGCTCGATGGTTTCAGTGTTTTAATTTGATACACTAGCAAAAAGAGTAAGAGTGCACCTAATCAGTGGCAACGGCTGTAGCGTAATGTATCTGTGCGTATTGTTGCAGGCTTAGACTTAACACATTTCAATATTTCTGCTACGCCAATTTTTTTCAGCTTGGCTTACTGATTGTGGCAAAACAAGCTCCGTAAGTTTAGAAACATTGAATGGAGTTTGAATGACTTGCCAGCAAAATGAAGAATGGTCAGCTTGGAAATAATGTTTTATTCTGACTTGGATTTGCCTAGTTTCCCTAGAAGGCTGGGATTTTGTAAACTAGAAATAATTAAGCTTCTGGAAATTAGTAGGTGGATTTTGAAAATACTGAAACCGTACTAAATATTTGCAGTTTGGGAAAGACAAAGACAGTGCTAGTCTTTTACCATAGTGCTGAGGAATCTTTGGGTTTCTCTTCAGAACATAAAACCACATTTGAAGACTTTTATATTGGATTTAATATGCATCTAGAATAACACAGCTTGATTGTTCAGCGTAACAGCATCTGCATATTTCTTAAAAATATGGAGATTAAAACTAAGTGGTAAATTTTGATAAAACTAAAATTCTGTGATGTAATCAGTATAGCATATCTCAGTTTGTGTTTTTAATTGCTGTTTGGCAGCTGTTTTAAACATTACCAAAAGAAGTAATTCCTGTCCCGTTTAATAGTGAAGATTTAAACAGAACCATCATGCTTTATAGCATCAAACATCTTAGTAGGATGTTCAGTGTCTGCAAACCTGGAGTTCTTCCTGACTGGAGCTGTAAAGCAAGCTCCAGAGTGATGCCACTCAGAGAAGATGTGCCAGGAGCATCCTATTTAAATTGGGGAAGAGAGAACACTAGCACCTTGGTTTATTCTTGTGGTATGTGGAGATAGTCTTCCAGGCATCCTGAACATCTTGGTTTTCTGCATTGAAACCAGCATCTCAACTTGCACTCCAAAGCATATTGCAAGCCAGAGGAATACCATGTGGATAGTGAGCTGGAATGTCCTATGAGAAGAAAGTTCAAAGTACATATTATTTTTTTAGCAGTACTGCAGTGTTTTGCAGCCTAGGAGAGGTGACTTTTTTTAATAGTCACACCTGTTTGATATGAAATGTCATAAAAGTGTTGAAAAACAGAACTTGGAGCTTTATATTTGCTATCTTAAGGGATTGAATGCGCTCTAGTAGACCTTGTTTTAAATGCAGAAATCTGTGAAAATTCTTAAGGTCACTTTTCATAATTTCCCTTTTCCTAGTGTAAATAGGAAAGGATGTGTAGGAGTATCACTGGTGTTCACCGTGGCTCTAAGCTTGATCATCTGGTGATTTTACAGGGAGCAACTGTAAGGATGTTCTTAAAAAATATGGCATCTTCAGGTATGCGTGTGTGTTTCTGTAAAGATTTAAGGAAAACATTGTTTTAGGGCTCTAAATGTAATGTTATACTAAAACAACAATTGGGGGAATTTCTGTTGAGCCATATTTAAAAAAGAACGGTGTGTGTTTTCACAACAGACCTTTTCCTTTCCGTATGTTTCGGTGAGTTATTTTCTAACATCATTGATAGAGCTCGGCAGAACTTTGATGGAGATTCTGATAAAAGTACGAAGATGCAAATGCCTATTAAAACTTGGCAAAGGCTTTAAATTCCAAATTCATCCTCATGGGTTAATATTCTTGCTGTTAGATAGATCAGGCAGGGATTAATGGTGTAAATTTGTTTCATAAAGTGGCTGATCTGTGAATTAAAAATGTACAGACTTTACTTCTGTAGTAAATAAGTTAATAAATGAGTTGATATATGTAAGCATTATTTAAGAGAGGGAAATTATGTTTTTAGGAAAAGAAATGGACTTCCGAGTATAAGATCAACACGTTATTCTGTGACTAGATAGCAAGTTTTACACCAAATATTTCCTACTGAGCCATGAAAGTACTGGATAAGTTGTGGACTACGTTTTAAGTCTAGGCCATGCAGTGATTTGTCTGCACTCTTGAGCATCTCAACATGTGGTTGCCCATGCTGGCAGCCCCTTGGGACCCAGCAGCAGCTTGGGGATGCTCTGGAGGAAGGGGAAAAATCTGGCTGCCCAGCTGACTACTGGAAAAGAATGAAGAGATTGAAAAGTGTTTGGGCAGTGATCAGTTTCTTTTTTTTCTTTTTTCTTTTTTTTCTTCCTTCCTCCCCATCTATAAATACGTTCTGTTTTAGGCAGTCAAGGTGGAGTTGGCAATCCTTGTACTGGGGCATGGTGGTTTCTGCATCATCTTTGGTTCTTTTCAAGAACAGAGATCACTTCATTTGGAGGTGGGGAAGAACTTAGATTCTTCCTTCCTGCTTGTAAAGCCAGGCAGCTCTCCTCATGCAGCTGACTTTGCTGTTGCTGTTCAGTAGTCGTGAAATATGTCTCAGTTACGTATCACCAGAATATTTCTGGTAACTGTAATCAGGTAACAATTTTTAGACACAAGTTCGCCTTCACAGCATGTGTTAGCTGTGCCATTTAGATAAATGCTTGGTTTGCTTCCGCTACAGATGTTAGAGCTGACTAGACACTCCAATGGTGTTGCATGGGTTTAGAGGCTTCAAGTCAATGTGAAATGTACTTTTTTTTTTTAAGAAAGAAAATCTGCTTAAGCAGAGGCTGCATGAAACCTCTGTTATTGTTCATTAAATCAAGCTAAGGATAGTTAGATTTCCTTCTTCACTGGGAGTAGCAAGGAACTGACCTCTTCTAAAGAATTTTTCACCTGGTTAAGTGTTAGTTGCTTAATATTGAGGGGTGAACCTAATTTCTGGAGAACAGTAGATAACTGTTAGAAGCTTGAACACAGAGATAACTCAAACGTTGCTCTAAATTAGATGAATTAAACAGTGGGTCACGAGCCGCATGCAAAACCCTCCTTGCTAGTAGCGATTACAGTAGTGGTGTTTCACAATTTTCTTCTGCTTTCCTTTCCCTCTTCTCATTCTTCCTGTGTGGTTTTTATCTCCTCTGTTTCAGTCTGACTGTTTCAGATACTTCTTGGACTTCAACCCTGCGCCAAAGAAACAGTCACTTTAAAAACTAGTATAACGCTTTGCAGTATTTCTGTCATGCTATGAAGGTAGTAACCATAAGCATAAATTTGGGGGGTTTTCTTTTCTTTTTTTTTTTTTTCTTTTTAAACTGTCCTTGCAGTTGAGGAATTAAAAATAAGCAGCAGTAAAATCAAACCAAAATCTGCTAATTATTTTTTTGTAGTAGTTTATTCTAAACATTTAACTGCAGGATTTGGTAATAATTGTTTCTTTCTTCAAATGTATTGCTTCAGTTTCATATTGATTTTAATGTATTTTCTTGTTCTTAGCAGATTTGTCTTGCGTGTTTTTTTTTTTTAATCTGTTTTGTTCATTGGGCTCGTGATTTGGCTTACGACGTGACCCCCAAAGTGTTATCGTCAAAGTAGGAGAGGGTTGGTGCGGGAGGGATAGGGTCCTTACTGGAAAGGATCTTTGGGGTTTCCCTCTGAAGGAGGGAAAGCTGTGCAGCTCCTTTGCTTACCAGCGGAGCTCTGCTGGGGAAACCCTCTCTTCATCTTGATAGCGGTACAGATTAAGGGGAAAAATAATTAGAAAGTTGCACAGAAATGGATCTTGTTTCACCTGTGTCAGTTGCCCATTCATAAGCAGCCCTGTTCAGCTATGACTTTGTTCTGTCCCCTCTGCTTTGCTGGAGATAAGTAGTGAAACTGGTGGGTTCCCCAGTCCCCGCAGCTGAACAAAGAGCTGAGCTGTGGGGCAGAGCAGGGTGCAGCAGAGCTGTGAATGAGCACGCTGGCGTTGCTGCTGAAGAGATGTGTGTGGAACCACAGCATGTGTCTTCAGACTTCTAAACTTGGGATAAAAACACTTCAGCTTTATTGGTCAGTGACCTCTCTTGCTGGATTAAGAAAACATTCTAATTCTTTAAGACCTTTCAGCAGCCTTCAATATAATGAACTGAGAGGTGTTAACATTAATGCAGTGAGAGACCGTGCCTCAAGTGGTTCTCTTCAGTATGTTTATCTGTCGGTTGTCTTACAAATTATGCATGCCCCAGAAGCGTTTGTATAAATCCATATTACAAACTAATAATGAAGATGGATCAAAATTTAGATACTTTGTGGCACCTTTGAAGAACAAAACTGAAGTCAAATCCAAGAAAATTGCTTGGTTGCTTGAAGTATAGAATGGTCAAGGTGTGAACATAAGCCACGGGAGCCTTCCTAATGCCTGTGTGTCCAAATGTGTAAACACATGCTTTTGCTAGTAGACTTACACTAGCAGGACTGAATTCAACACAGAGCACATCTTCAAGGCTCGTTTTATTCAAGAACATTGTTACCTCGCTTTTGCTTAAATTAGTGGATACCCACTTGCAGTTAGCAGGTGTGCGTGCTACACCTCTCTGGAGTCAGAGGCATCAGACTTCTCCCACATCCAAGGAGTGTCTCTTAAGTGGTACGGTGCAGCAGTCCAGCTGAGGGTAGTGCCTGCAAGAAAGAGGAGTCTAACCCAAAACTGAGCACAAGCTGCAGGGAATGTCCTGGATTGTGGTCTGGGCACCAGACTTCCTTATATCAGATGACTTTTATATGCCCCTGGGGGCCAGGAGGAGAGTTTGTGTCTAGTTCACTCCAACACTGCTACAGAAAAGAGAGATCTTCTAGAGCGGGGTTTTTGATGTCTCTGCCTCCCTTTTGCCTCCTCACTTGCACTGACACAACTGTGTGGAAGCACATGGTACATGAGATGAATGAAGAGATCTGAATTTAAAGTAACTTCCTTATTTTGGGTTTATTTTTAACCTACCTCAGTTCACTGGTCTGCTTTATTGTTTGGCCCCAGAAACAAATGGGTCAGCTTGACTGAGGAGGCAGGAGGGAGGGAAAACTCTTAAGCCATTAAAAACTTCTATAATGTGTGGGTTTTTTTTAAATTTCCCAAGACCCTTTATTTGACACCTGGGCCTGTCTCCCCCAAGAAATGCGTTAGGGGGCAGGGCAGTAGCAAAGTTCCAAGGGTGAGTATCAAATGCAAGCTTACAGAGCATTTAGTGCAGATGCATGCTTTTACCATTATAAAAATTCAGTGTTGTTCAGATGCAAACCACTTCTGGGGATTAAATTGTTCCCATTGCAGGTCTGCTTCTGAACATCCTCACTTCTGTTACTTTTTACTTTTTTTTTTTTTTTTTCCATGCACAAGGGTATTCCTTGTAGCTAAAAACAGCCTCTGGTGTTTTCCAACTTTAAGATACATCTGAAGGATGTTCAGCTTTCTCACCTATACTAAGTGGTTTACTATTTTCTGATTTAAGTATGTATTAAAAATCTCAAACAGTTACCTCAAATTATAATCTAAAAGCATTTGTGAGGGTTTTAACCTCCTGTCTAAACTAGCTTTTCCTTTGGTATTTTCAGCACAGTGATAAAAATTTCCAGGTCGCATTTAGACCTGGAGTTGGTGCTTACTGCAGCTGTTCTATCAGCCAAGCTCTCTGGCCAGTGTAACGGTCCTAATTTAAGCAGGAGCCACCGTTTTCTGGAATGTGGTTGGATCATACAAGTTTTTAGCAGGTCTGTTAAAAGAAATTTCAGAGTTAACCTGCTTCCTAATCTGGAAAGCTTACAGGGGATGCTGCGGATATTTCGTTCATTATAAATTCAACTTCAAGTATGCCTATTGCTATTAGCATCGTGTTCACAGGTTAGTCTTAAGAACATAAAACTGGCTTAGTTACGACTGGCTTAATGCTAGACAGGGTCTAGTTAGTGTAGCTGGAGCTAAATATTGGCAGAGATTAACTGGGCTAATGTGAATTTTTGATCTCTCACTTTTAATATACCTTGAAATGCACATTAACCACCTCAGATGCATGCTTTATTAAATCAAAGGATAGGTGTACAGTAAAAGTCTTTGAAACTTTGGCAGGGTACAACTTTGTAAATAGAGAGACATTTGTGTTTTCTCAATTAAGGTTGTTTTTTTTTTTTAAGTAGAACTTTTGAGTAATGTATGGATCATTTCTACCCTGAATATGGACAGTTACATACTATGAAAAGCTAGTTAAACTCCCAGTGTTATAAACCTATTCTTGGTCGCAGTGTTGTGCTTTTGATTTCTACGTTGTGTTCAGAAATTTGGGGAGGGGTTGTTAATTTGATAACTTGCTTCTCCCGTGGGGATGCATCACACCCCTGTAGCTGCGTGGTGTGCCAGGGCAGTTAATCTGGCCATCGTCCTGTTATTGGCAGCACTCTTTCCTTGGGACCAATCTCCCAGCTGGATGACTTGTTGCAGGGATGGCAGAAGCCTACTTTATGGCCCTGTGTTTCCTAGGTGAGGGTGCACCAAAGGTACAGGAAGGGGTGCCTTGGGCGAACAAGCTTTGAAAATAGGTCACTACTTCCAAAAGAGTAATTTTGCTCTACTTACTGGTCCAGTTCAGAAGAGCACTTGGAGAAGCGGGCAGCTGGGAAGAGTTGCAGCCTTGTCTAGGTGCTGTTTGGACCTGAGCAGAGGAGAGGCTGGAGTGGTATCTGCTCCTCTTCCTCTGCCTCCACTGAGAAGATGGTATGTTAACTGCCTGCCAGGCAAGGAGTGGCAGCAGCGATCAAATGGGTAACAAAGAATTTCAGGTGGTATATGTTAACTTCAGAAGTTCAGCTTGTATTCAAAAGAGCTGTATACCTCATTATATTGAGATCAGCATGAATTTTCTGGGACCTGGAACGCTTTCTTCACCCTACTATATTTCCTTCCTGTGTAATAAATTCACTCACAGAGATCTGTAACTGTAAGTCATGTGTTGTGGTTGAATGCATGCAGCTGCCTCCTGGATCTGCACAGAAATTTGGACTGTCCCTGTGATACTCATCAGCAGCAAAAGCTATTTTAAGATGATATTTTAATAGTAGTTCAGTACCTGGACATACCTGAATAATTTGGTTTATGGCCTACCCAGATTGTTTGACCACTTGCAGTGTTGTAAGATTTAGGAGAAAACACAAATTGCTGTAGCTACACCACTTGCAGTGGTGAGAAATACCTTCTCCTTTCCACAGAGCTCTACCAGTTCTTTCAGATGTGTTTTTTCAAGCAACAATAATACAATATAAGGATTAAAGTTAAGTTGTTGGAACTCTGTTGAAATGCATGTTACCATTGTAAGAAGTTTAAAAGCACCGGTGCAGATAGCAGTACGCACCAGTGGTAACAACAGCCCTTCTGTGTACATCATGTACATGCCATGGTTTCCACTGATCCTCTCTGTATTCTAAACAAAACTCAGTAATGCAACGTAGTCTTGAAAATCCTTAATGACCTACAACTCGTGCTTTTTGTCTACTGTTTTTTCCTTTCTGTTTCCTCCTTAAGATAAAGCATGAGCAGATATTCTCATTGCTGGGTGTTGAGAAACTGTATTGCTGGCACTTGGATCGCTGAGATCTGGCCAAACCCAGTACACTAGTATAAGAATTAAAGTGTAGGGGTCATTTATTTGATCCCAGGTAAAGTATCATGTAAATTGACTATTCCAATAATACTAAATTCTGTAAATAATACTAAATACTGTAAATAATACCAATACTATTGTTTCTGATTTTATTCCTCACTTGTAGAACAGAAACTGAGAAAGCTGTATCTTGTTTAATCCAATCTTTTGCCTATTTGCATACTTGTTAAAATTGATAACAGAAATCACATGGAAACTGTGCATGTCCAGCAGGCTTTTTTATACTCAAAATGCCTTTCCTCTAAAAAAATACTTCATATTTGTACATTAAAAAAAATTAGATGGGAAAATAAGGTATAAAACTATCTCTTGAACAGTAGTTGTACCGTATGCAATTAATGCAGCACAGGCAATGCTGTCATGTAACGGGAGTTTGTCACTTAATGCAGGTTCTTAACTTCAGCTGTAGAGGGATGCCATAATTCTGCCAGAGTGCTTTGGACACTAGTGTCCTAAGTTTTAGTTTGGATGTGTGCGAATGGATTTGGGGGTGGATCTGGAAAAACCTTTCCTTTTCCCCAGTAGCTGGAGCTCAGCATTCAAGTGGATGTTCCCTGTACAGCTCAGCAGGGTGAGTTCAGAGTCGCTGTGCCTGAGAAGGAAGATTGCAGGGATTTGAAATGTGCTTGGACTTCAAGAGTACTGGATCATATGAAGTGTTAGGGAATAAGCACTGTGTTTGCATTAAAATTCTTACATTTACAGCCTTTCTGTTTGCTTGTGACATTTATGGAGTTGGTTGCTAATAGCATTTGCAGAAAATAATGAAATTATTTTCCCCCCACACCTAGAAACTTTAAATACAAGCTTGGCTGTGAACACTAAATCTATTAGGCAGGTATGATGGCAGAAGCAATAGTAAAAGCTAAAACCAGGTGCCTATAAGATATATTTAAAGGTGTTTCTCTTTGTTCTGGAATAATTTATTCTCTGTCAACACTTTGAAGGAAGTATTTTAATTCTCAGAGAAGAGAGGGTGGCATTTGCAGTGGTTTGTACAATGAACACTTTTTTTGTCTTGGATTGTGCAACCCAGCAGTAGTGGGTGTGATATTTCTCCTGTGCGTGCAGTCTGGTCCTTGCGATGGACTTCTTCTCTCCTGCCATACAGCTGTGCATGGGTTAAGTCCCAGGGCCTTGCCTTGAGGAGGAGAGTATGGGGAGATCCTACAGCTTGATAGAAGTTCTCTAATAAAATCCCAGAGAACTCTAGCATCCCACAGATCATCATATGGATGTTTAGAGAAGTCTGTTGTTTACCTAGACTGTCTAAGCCAAAGTGAGACATACATCTACTCACCCTATCCCTTGTCTGCATCTCTCTCTTTTTGGTCTCTGTGGGGTTTCTTTGATCTTAAAAAATGTGCTGAAAATACATCAATATTAAAACATCCACAGGGACATTAAAATACCTGAATTTGGCCATATGAGTTAAAGCAAATCAAAACATGTGTATGTTTATTTCTTTATTTCAACATATTTATGGTCAAAGGATGTACTAGGGGAAAAAGTATATCTGCTAGGTAAAAATCTAGACAATGTATTGCGTCTGGGGTTTGTGAACAAGCTTAAACAGGTAAAGACTCTCCTGTTACATGTGCACAGATAAATTTCCTTTCGTGTAGCTTAGCTGTTAAAAGTATGCCAGTGTTGTATTACCACCCTGATAAACACAACACATTGCCACTTACTTGTAGGCATCTGTTTTTTGTGGGTGAAATAACTGAATATTGTATCGAAGGGATGGTTTGGTTCTTTTGCTGCTCTGAGTGTTGTGTCCCAGAGTGCAGTTTCTCCTCCCTGATAACCTCCAGCAAAATAACCATTCTCTTTTCAGTCCCAGTCTATTTTGTCTTTGTTTTTGTTGCCTTTTATATCTATTCTTACTCTTTATTTCAAAGGCATGGCATGTCTCTTCCTTTTTTCCTGAAATAAAGTTTTCCCTTTCAGAAAGGGAAGGACACTGTTGCATGTGTAGCAGTTGCAATTAAATTATTAGTGTCTCTAGTAATTCTTAATTCCTGGTCTTTATTCTGACTTTGACCAGTAACATCTGGAGCTTCCTTCTGGGTTGGGTCAGACCTGACTGTAATGACATTTAAATTGTTGGAGCTCTCCAATTCTGTCAGTTTGAGATACTTAAAAAAAAGTGACTATTAGATGAGAAATCTTCAAATAATTCATACCAGTTGCAGATACTTCTTTTGTATGGACTTTTATTTCTTAAGCAAGATTTCATAAAGTGTGTCCTCCCTGCTTCTGAAAGGAGAAACATCCTTATGGATTCTTGATTTTTGTCAAAAAGGTCTGGAGCTGAGGAAGTGCCAGGAATTACATACTAGGCAGCATTTGTGGGGTGAAAATTATAGCAAGAAATGTAAATGGAGAGCAAAAGAAGCATGACTAGTAAGAGTTTCTGTCCCAGCTGCTGTGTATGAGTTTGTAGTGGCTGATGATGACACAGGCCACAAATGCTATGTTATTAGAGAGAAAAATAAAGGGTGGGGAGAAAACTTAAGGGACTTACGGTTTTCCTGAGACAAAGGAAGAACCATTCATCATCAATAGAATAAGGAATTGGAGATACAGCTTAATTCAGTGGTGATGTTTATACCAGCTTCTAGCCAGAGGCAAAGCAGGAAGGCAGTAATTAATTTTGGAAGTCCTCAAAATTTGCTTCAGATGAGTGGCACTAGCGATGGAGCAAAAATAGAAGTAGTTGGGAAGATTTGCCAGAAAGAATAGAGTATTGAGACTGGGAGTGTATTTGTGGAATTAGGGTGTTTTGCAGAGCATAAGAAAGATGTAATTCACTGGGTGACATGCAGTAGTCAGCTGGTCTAAAACACATTTTCAAGTATATTTTGTTGCCTTTATGCTCTAAGAATAGTTGACCAGAAAGCTATTGTAATACTGTCTGAGGATTTGGCTCATGAAACAAAAATTGAAATGTAATATGTAATAAATAAGAAACTAAATACACAACAAACATGTGAGCAGTGAAGTACAACTTCCTCTTCAGAATGTATTTTTGCTGAAAAATGTGCTAGTTATAACTGCTGCCACATGTGAGGTAACAGGCTGTAGCAGGCTTTCCAGACAAAAAGGAGAAGAATTTTGACCAACTTGTTTTGTCACCCTCTTCAGGGAAAAAAACTAATTTGGGTGGTTATTTGGGGTCGTGACACATCAGAGCTTTAATGAGAGCGCTGAAATATGCAAGAGCCCAGCATATAAAATAAACTCCATCTGAAGCATCATCCTTCCACCCTTCATCCACTTGGTTGCACTGCAAGATGAAATCTAAATTACATAGGTGCAAGGTCTCATTTCTTGAATGTGTCTGTCAAATTTCTGTTTCTAAAATAGTTGTTTTCATGATTTGCATAAACCACATAGTTTTGGAGTTTGCAGCTGTGTTACTGCATGATGTACATGGTTCAAGAAGCTCTGTCCGTGATAAAGAATAGTTTTAAAAATGATTGCTGCTTTACACTGTTCATCAGTAGAATTTTTTTTTATTCTTGTTTGTATTGCAAGTAGCTTGATCTTGGAGAGCTGAATTTTGTTGTTCTTGGTTAATGTGGGTGTGGAGGAGTCCACAGTAGTTCCTTTGCCTCATTAATGTCAGTGCATTTGTATTCGGATTTGAAATAGAAAGCCAGCCTCAAAATGTGTGTATGGTTGTGCCTTTTCTTGTATGTATATTGTTTTCTCTAGAATACAAAATATAACTTCATTTCTGGTTGTGTTTGCTTAACTAACGTGTGGACTTGGCTACATGGTCCCATAGCAGCCTTTTCGGCACCAGAAAAACTGGTTGGCTATTTCACACTTAATAGTTAAACAGGAAAAGCTCTTTTTGGCACTTAAAAGTTTTCTTTTGTTTTCATGTAAAAAAAAAAAAAAGGGGACTTAAAATTGCTGACAAAAAAGCGATAAAATTGTCAGTGGAGTGCTTAACTGAGGATTATAAAAATGCTATTCTGCATTCTTTTAAGAATTCCTTGCTAAATAATACAAGCTAACACCCAAGATTCTGTATGTTTTCTATAGAAAAGTTTTTTCAGATGTTGTTTGAAGAAAGTTGTCTTCAAGTAGACAGTATTAAATAATTAACAGAGTTTAGTGCTAATTTTGGTGTCTGCTAACATTTGGATGTTTTCAGTACAGTAACTTACATCTTCAAAGGAGTAAAGAGAAGCTGATCTTCAGAACATTTTACAACAATAATCTCAGAGCCTAAATAATTATTTCTCTGCATTAACACTTGGGAGTAGAAAGGTTGCTGTCAGAATGGAAAGGGAAAATAAAGATTAAGTCTTATTTAAAAGTGAATGCTGAAGAAACCCTAAACTTCTTTGGGACCTAATGGTTCTTTTTTGAAGACTGAGGAAGAATCTTGGTTCCATCCTCTCTTAAGACTTTTAAAATTATTTTAATGATTGCTGGTGTTTGTGCTACAACGTAGGAGAAGGCAGAGTAGTCACCTGGGAGATGATCATTCAGTAAATTAGGGCTGGCCAGAAACTGAATGACTGTGGTTTCTTTGGAGTGTCCAGACCCCAAAATCTTTGTGGAGACTCCCGTCAAAATGGGGATACTTCTGATGCAGGGAAGAGGATTTCTGTGCCAAACGGGCGCGGAATGGGCTAAACCACCCCACAGCCACTGCTCCTCAGGGCACCAGTCCTGAGCCTCTTGCCTGTTCAAAGCCAGGGGCATCATCACCAGTTCCACTGTCCCAGACAGGCACTGCTCCCACCAACAGTCATTCCCTGCTTGTCTGCTTTGGCTCAGTGAAGTTCTTGTAGAACAGGGAACAATGCTAACAGATGAGGCTGGAAAATAGAGCTTATTGGGTAACAACCTCAAAAACTCCTGGGAACCGTGTCTTTCAGGAATTTGGGAAACTGGCGGAGAATAGAAAGCTCTTGAAATCTGTGTCTTAGAGAACAAAAAAGCAGTTCCATGTCCAGCTCATTGTAAAGCATTCCATTTGAAAAAGGAATGTTTTTTGTTTTGCCCATTCCACAGTTGTTAATTTTAGATGAGAGCATCATTACTTCTTAATTACAGTAAAAACAAATGGTAAAATTAACCCAATGTGTAGATTTTTTCTTTTGTAGTAGGAGTCCCTTGAAATCATAGTTTACCATTATGCTTGAAATGTTTGTGTTAATGAACTTAAACACAGCAAAAACTGAATTTCAGTAGAAAATAATGCTTTTGCCAGCAGTGTTCCTTATACCGCTGGGAGGAAACAGTAAATGTTCCTCTGTTACCAGGACGTGCACGTGTATCAGTTCAGGACTTAACAAAAAAAAAAGAACACCAAACCTTGAATGGTTTAATTGTTGTTGTCGTTTTCCCCATGGTTAATCTAGACTTGTAAAAGCGACCCTGACACGAGGTTAGGGTTTATCAGTACTGGGCAGACCCATGGTAATTGGTTCAGCTCTGTGCTTTACTGCTGCGGCTGCTAATCTGCGATGCAGTTCCTCCTGCGGCGTGCTCAAAGGAGGAGGAAACTGTCAGAAGCCCCGATGTTGGGCTGGGAGGCAAAGCCATCACCCGTGGGTGTAGGGCTGGGCAGGAGCCTGGGGCTGATCCTGCTCCCTGCCCTGCACCCCGGTGATGCTTCTCGGCAACTGGGATTGTTTTTCTTGAAGTGGAAGAGAAGCGTGACTTGGGTGTGCTCTTACTTTGGATGCAGATTGCTAAACACTTCTGTGATAGGCAATTTTTTTTCTGCAGTAAAGTTTATAGACAGTGCAAAACTGTGTTCTGAGTCGTGAATCTTGGATTTCCCCTCCCCCATTCATTTTACCCCATTTTCACACAGCGTGAACTTTAATCTGGTAACAGGTTTTTCAGTAGGAATAGTCCAAAGCTTCTTACAGAAACCCTGCATATCTGCATAAGATTAGCCACCCTGGATTGAGCAAAAATTGTGTTTAACCTGGTGTCTTGTGGGCTGTCAGTAGCAGATGCTTATGTTAAATGTTAGGGCAGGAGAGGTATGGCAAGTTCCCTTCCCTGCTGTGCTCACCCTGAGGGTGTCTGAGCCTGGCCAGGCTGCCTCCCTGCCTTTTCACCGTTCCTGATGGAATTGACTTCCATTTATTTCTTTGCCTTCAGAAGTAAATGGGGAATAATATATGCTTTGTATAAGTTCACTGTGCTTCTGCATCTTGAACACTGAGTGCAGCCTGGTTAAGAGCCTTGCTTTCCTCCTCCATCTTAAAAAGGTATGGGAGAAATAAAGACGTTACAATGAGGAAAATAAAGATCATAAAAGGTATCAAATGGCCACTGTAGCAGTAATGAGTAAGTAGACTAGGTAGCATCCATCTGACCCTAGTGTCATGGATAACTGAGGAAAGATGTGCTAAAGGTCTGGAAAGTACAAGTGGCAGGAGAAAGTGAATCAGAAGCAATGTAAGACCCAGAGAACATCAGAGGGCAGGTTGAAAACAAAAAGAAAAATACTTATTTTGTGTAACATAATTAAAGTGTGACACTCCTTGCTGGGGTGCTGTAAATACCAGTAATGTCTACTGGTACTGGTTTGCAAATTGGGGGCAAATGCTCATAGGGCGTTTTGAAATGCAGAGACACCACCCACAGGTGGTGGGGCCCTGGGAAGGTGTCCTACAGCAGTGTCCCTCCCCATTCTTGTTCCCTTCAGCCTGCTAGCGCATCCCTTGTGTGCCGGTGTTGAACCTGCCTACTGTGCTTTGTGGGCATCATGTTCTGCACTAGAGCCACTGCCTTTGAGCCAGAGGGAGTTGGGAAAGGGGTCTTGGCCTCCACAGTATCTTCTGACAAAATGTTTCATAGCTTTCAGAAGTTTCACATGTGGCATGAAAAAGGATTTTATTTGTTTTGTTTAAACTCTCATTCTGGTCATTTCATGTAAAGCCTCTTGTATTGTAAGTCGTAGAAAATAACTGCTATCTGGTGGGTTTGTTTGTTCCCCCTCCATGCTATTCAGGATATTTGTCTGGCATATCCCATACTCCCAAACACACCTTTAGTCACCTTTTCTCTGAGGTGAATATATCTAGTTTGTTTTCTCTGTCCTCATTCTTAATCTGTTAATGTGTTACATGAAGAAGTCAAACTTAAGTCAAACTATAAGGTTCTCCCTTATAAACAGTATCCTTCTGCTTCATATTACAATTCAGGTTCTTGTAGTATTTAGTGCACTGTGCTAATTAGAGCCCATAGTAGTTCTTCTTTATAGAAGCACTGCTTCAAGAACAATACAGTCAGATACTGTGCTTAGGAAGGCCCAAGATCTTCCAGTCGTGCATCCCAACTGAGCAGCGTATGTGTCATGTGGCATGGCAGAGAGCACTGCTGTCTGTGTACCCAAGGACATTTTTGCATTTTTCTATATTTGCCATAGGACTACCAGATCAAGTTTGTAGGTGATTTGGCTTGTGACTTCATGCTGCTTTCCTATAATAGCCACCTTTAAGACCAGTTTAGTAGTTGCATAGTTCGCCTACAGGGAGTAATTTCTTGTGAGCATGTTTGATTTAGACAATTGTATATCAGTTTTAAGTTATTCGCCTGAATCTGATTTGTTTGCCTTTCCTCTTCTCACGAAAGCCTGGCCTGAGAACTACTAGCTACCTGTAACAACTGTCAGATTCCTGTGAACCTCGTTTACATATCTATCCATTTCTCTGCACAGCAGAAAGCATAAGGAAGAAGAGGTAAAACACAAGATCAACACTAACAAATCCAGTGGTAAAGGAATACCTTTAAAAGCATTACAGAAAATACCAGGAAGAAATGCTGAAGGTGTTAGATCCTAGGTGTAAGGTCTCTGGTAGGCACATTGCACAGTTTCTCTAGCTCAGGGTGATCTGTCCTGTTTAAAGGTAAATTAAGGTATGAGGCTAAAAGTTTGTTTTCCTGCTAGTGTCTGTAAAATTAATTGCAGTGCAAAATCCATATTATTATGCACTGTTGTTCTTTGCTAGGAAATTATTTTTGCATTTAAAATCTAACATGGACAGATCAACAGTGTTTCAACAGTTAAAAAACATGTCAGTACTAGGAAAAAAAGATTTAATATATTCATGCTACTTTTCCGTGCTACTGCTAGTGTGAGCGGAGCTCAGCATACTTCAAGACTGAGTTCAGGAGTGAGCAGTGCAATTAGCATTTGCTGTGAATATTAATCCATTCTCAAACAGAATTTCAGAATCTGAAATAATGGTGAATAGTGTTTTGACTTTGTCACAAAGTAACTACACAGAATCAGTCTACCTTCAGAGCTAGTGTGGGCAAGTGGTATATGTAACGCATTTTTCAGAAAGCGTAAGGCAACATTTTGTTACTGCTAAAGGTGCAAAACCTTTTTGCTGCTGAAGTACATAGCAAGCATTCAGTCATAGTATTTACTCTAATAGATATACCCCAAAACTTTCTCAAACTGTGGACTGTACGCATCCAGAACGTTACAGAAGTGAGTTCTGAAAATGCATGTAGCTGACTGACTACTAAAAATTATGCTGGTCCAGGTGGTGAAGGTGTATGCTTTTTCTGTACTTTCACAAGAAAAGAGGGAGGTGCTAATGGGAGTTTAATTACTAATCCCATAACACGCTCATATTATTATCCAAATAAACTCATTTTAATTGCTATTTAATTGTCTTTTTTAAAACACCAGGAATGCGATCACAGCACTACAGCGTGCTGAGTATACTGTCGTGTATAACCATAAATGCTCTGTGATGCTTGGACTGCCCTGGCTCCAGTTGAGAGCATATCCTTTTCTTCCCTGTGTCAGAAGTTCATTTCTCTTTGAGTAGTTTTTCAGCCTTTCTAATGATGATTGCCGAAGAGCTTAGCGTTTGTTGTTGCAAGAGATAAATCCATTACTCAGTAAAGCAGTAAAACATAAAGAGGGGTGTGATACTGGAAAAACACATTGTTTAGGGTGTGTTCGGTAGGTTGGGACCGAGTGCCTTGTCTTCAGCAAAGATGTAATCATGCTACCATCTCTGGAATGTGCAGAGACAAGACTTGACGAGTTAGGGTAGTTGCTTCTATAGCCTCGCTCCTCTAGATACACCAAAGAGAAGCTAGTGCAAGTCCAGTAGCTGTTGCCATAATAGGTCATGACACTTCTGATGTTTCAGCCTTTCCTTATCGTGGAAGAAAATAATTCACCTTGTCAACTGTTCTAGTTACTGTTTTTTGACTATTACATGGCAGCCAGAAGCAGTCTTCCTTCCTTTCTTCCTGATCTGATAGTTTTCTAGAAGTGTAACCTAAGCTAACGGAGCTCATCAGACTAAGAAAAGGAGCTATGAAAGATTTTTCAGCAGACCTTCTCTTGCCCTGATGATTGCCAAAGGGTTGTGGCACTGTAGGATGGGTAAAGCCAGGTTAGTGAGGCAGGTTTATCTTTTGATAAATAATATTGCTGTACTGAGTAAAAGCTCATGCTAGTGCTGCTGCCTGCCCCAGGTTATTAAACACTTGGAACTTCAAAAGTATATGAAAAATTTCTTAAAATGAGAAGGCTGTCTGTACAAACTCCTTCAGCAAGTGTTTAAAGTTGTAAGTATGTTGGATAATTATAGGTGTGGTGTTAGTGTCCAAACTGAACTCTGGTTCATGCAGTCTTTCATTTAACACTGAATTATTCATAAAGCAGTGAGTTAAACTGCTGAAAGCAGACAGTAATTTAGGCACTGTTTGTTTTAGTAAATTTTTTGAGGTGACTTCTTAAGTCTTCTCTTTTTGGTCCACTGAGTAATTGTATTGATAATATCCTAAATGCTTTATACATATCTATAAGAAGTTAATCACATTTTTAAGACTTAAAATTTTGTTTTGTAAAGTGCCATCAGGCTGCCGCTCTCTTCAAAGGTAAGCAGATAGAAGAGTTCCTGCAGCAAATTGCCTAGTTTATAGAGCAGGTTCTGTGTAGGCTATTTGTTCTCAGCTATTTTTCTATCCACAGAGTTACATTGTACCTCCCTTTTATTTTCACATAAAGATAACTTTCTCAGTAGGATGAAGTTTCAGATACTATTTACCTTAGAGACTGATCTTTTTCATGCATGTTTAGTGTTCAAGAGATTCTTAGAGTAATAGCTTCTTTGTGTTATCTAAGAATAGAATAGTCATGTAACCTATTAATATGATCTTTCTTGATTCATTAGGTACATTGGTGCAATTTAAAACCAGACGTGCCACCCTGTGTTTTGTCAAAATGTTCACTTTGGACAGGCAGACATAATGATAGGAATACACAGCAACGGCGGTATAATGATTGATCACTGTAGTAAGTGGTGGCTGCAGCATTACTGTCTGTCTAGTCATTGCTAAATATTTTGTAGGCATGGCAGAGATGACAAGTCTGCTTCCAGGAAGTTGTCCCATCGCAGTAATGTTTTCTTCTTCATTTACTGTCTTATGTAGCATCAGCTCCTTCTGTGAGGGATTTGCAATTCACAGTCAATAATGCAATAATTATTTGTTTCAGATGACAATTAGAGGGCAAGAGACTTCCGTATATTACTGTTCCTGTTTTTTTTTAAGATCTAACATTGGGTACTTGCTCTTTAGTAAATAAATGTCCTTTCCACTTTATTTTCTCTAAATCTGCTAAGGCAAATTTTGAAAGCATTGAAGACTTAAACCTTGTCTTTCTAACTACAAGTCGTCTCACTTCCCATACTCATAACACCTTGCTCCCTTAATCTGTAAGCTTGCCGCTTGCCTCCTGATAATTCTCTAGAAACCTTTTCCTCTTAAGACTTAGTCATTGTCCTTCATAACCTTCTCGTTTAGAGGTTTACATCGATAGATACACTTTTTGACACCAGATCAAGTAATGAAAAAGTAACGAAACATGAAGGAAGAAAAATAATAAATGAAACAAAAGCAAGTTATCCACCATTTAGCTAATGTGAGAATTAACTTTTAGCTGTAAAGGCAAATTACATGATTTTTACAAGTCATGGAAACATCTGTAGCAGCAGTTATCTGCACCTTGACATCTGTCAGTAGGATCTTGGGGATTTATGTACTTCCGTTGTCCCTCCTCCCATCCTACTGGCCAAATTAATCTCTGTTACTGTTTCATCCTTTAAAAAACTTTTTGGTGGATTGCTTTATTTTTGCTTGCCTTTTGAAAGGCAGCCACACTGCAGAAATTGGTTGATATGTCTTCAGATTTTCATTACAGCACCTAGGACTGTCTTGAAAAAATGAAATTGTGTAGAACACTTTTCACTTAATTCCTTTTCTCCCGAGTCCCTTTGTGCAGTAAGTGGTGTTTGTATTCTACCTGCAGGTAGGGATTAGAGACCGAATAGTTTCTCTTACTTTTGAAAGGCTGAGTTCTTCCAGAGCAAGTGAGGGGAAATTTTTACTTTGAACACTTACAGCAGTTTAAAGATTGACTAGTGTAAATTAATTTCATTCAGATCATAGGGTTGGAAACTTGTGTGGCTTATTTTGGTGTGTGTGGTTGGTTTGGGTTTGGCTTTTTTTTTCTCCAAACCCTGCCTCATGGGAGTAATTTATATTATTAAAATATTAATCTGGCTTTCGTAGCAGTGGTTTCCAGACTTCTGGAGAAGCAAGTCGCTGGAGCCCACAGGTTTTCTTGTGAGCTGTTAGTATAGTCACATAAAAAACAGTTCCACTGGTTCGATAGGCTACCTGCAGACTGCTAACAGGCATGGTCTGGGGAGTCTTTGCAGAGAGTTGGGAAGTAACGCGTTCACATATCTTTTTCCAGTTAAAGGCAGGTATTTTATATTCATCTTCTTCATATTATTCTAAGTTTCCTGTTTGCTTTCAAGAACTAATATTCTTGCTTTAAGGTTTTCTGAATGAGTCTTATCAGTGTCGTCTTTGCACCACCATAGCTTGGTAACTATGCAGAAAGCACTGCATTTACTGCTTGCTTTAGGGATTTTTCAATTATGTATTTTGATATGCTGCCCAATAATTACAGTAGCAAAGGTTGTGTTGATGGTAAAAGGGATGATATTTAATATAGCACCTGACATCACTGAATGTGTTTTCATTATAATTTCTAGCAATGGTGATTTTGTTGTTGTTGTTTTTTTTTTAACTTGTGTTTAACTTTAATCTGTGCGAGACTGGCATTCTGAATTTCCGTTTACACTGAAGAAGTAAACTTTTAGAAGTTTATTTGACATATTTAAAATACCAATGTACTCTTTTTAAAAGGTTATAGGATGTTCCAGGACTGAAGAGGAGTTAGGCAGTGAGTGCTGAGGACCAGCAGCTCTGTGGGGCTGCCCCAGGGGTGTGTTACAGGTTCCTCTGCTGTCAAGCGGGCCAGTGAGTTCTGGCATTGAGGTGCAAAGCTGGACCTGGGCTGTGTTCAGCATGCAATTGGTATCCTTTGCTGATGTAATTTGACTGCTACAAGAGTGACTTTGCTTACTTTTCAGTAAGATTTACATTGCCTGACTTTATTCTTATCTTCTACAACCTTATACTTTTGCTCAGTAAGTTCCTTTTCTTGGTGTTTACTGCAGCTTCACTCATCCACTGGAATTCACACACACACACGCATACACACACACACCCCAGCTTATCATATCTGTACATACTGTTCTATTTATATTTTAAAAAATATTAAAATGCCATTTAAAAACCTTCATGAAGGCTTCGATTCTGGAATGTCCATTTAGTCCAGCAGTAGAGGAGAAAGTCATGTGTTTTCAGCTTTCCCCCCCGCTAAAGGCAGAACCATGGATATGAAGTTTGGTTCATCAAAGTCTTCAAGCTGCTGCCAGCAGTGAATGACTGAATGACCTCTCTTCAGCCTGCTAATGCTACCATTAGTGCAACTCCCTCATCGTTTCTGGGATAGCTGTGGCAGTTCTGCATGGACGTCTGTGTGAGCCATCTGTAGTGAAATGTAAAAGTCCTCCATACTGGTGATTTCCATCATGAGGCAATTGCACGTGATAATTGTAAAGCAAGTTTTTAGTATCACTATTACTCCTCCATTGTGGTCTCTTTAACCTCAAAAGGAAACAGAAATGTTTCATAGCCTGCAAGGGCGGACTGCTTCAGTTTCTTCTCTGTGGCTGCCAGATCCAAAAGCTAATGACAAACATTATCAATAATCTTTCAAAATGTGATATGAGTCATGACTGAAACCTATGAATTTAGTAGCTCACTGTCATCATTGTTAAAATAGTAGCAGTATTCTGCCGTAATTTAATCGCTACGATAGTGGAGTCATTCTGTAGCTTTTGTCCACATGTGACTGAGCACGTGTTTACTGCTGAGCGATGTATCCTACATCTTGGGAGAGAGACAACATTCTGCAGTACTTCTGTCTTATAACAGGACGAAAGCCCCATGATCTTGACAAAATCTTTTCTGCATATATAGCAAATACAGCAAACTTAGAGATTCCTTCCCTGTAGATTTGAATTACTGTGAACAGTAGAACAATAGAGCAGTATATCTTTCAGTGACATTGAGTTCATCTTATTAAACCAGCTGAATCCATCTGAACAGCTTTTTTTGAGTACAGGCATTTTTAATCATTGGTGCTATTTTTGTTCTGATTACTTAACAGTGCGAACATTTGGGTATGATAGTTGAGTTCATAGTCCATAACAAGGAGTTGTGGNTAGCATCAGTTGCAATAACCATTTTGCTTTCAGGCTTTCATCTCAACACTTCAGTGACAGGCTTAGTTAACGAGTGATGAGAAGTGTGCACCTGCAGAGTCATTTATATATGATTGTCATTTGTCTGTATAAAGTGACTGATGCTTCTTACTAACTTCCCAAACTGTATCGTCATGCTCCAGTTTCTTTCCAGTTGCATACATCCATTTTTAGACTTGATTTCATTTCAGCATTCACGGTCTTTTAGTAAATAGGTGAAAGCTCTTGTTTTGCTCAAATCGCTAATACCTGAATTGCCTCTTGGAAGGTGTCTTAACCTCCGAACTGCAGAGACCCCCTTTAAACACTTCAGGCTGTATTGTTTGTTTGTAATGCAGTGGCACAGGTAGATAGAAAACTGTATACAACCTTAAATGTTAAATGTTTCAGAAGAAATTGTCAGCAGTATTCTTCATGTTGCCTTGCATTCCTTTTTGTTATGAAAGAATATCTAAAAAGTTGTATGTGTTGCATTTTGGGGAGGTAGAAAACAACTTATGTGCTCTTCGCCAAGCAGTCTCACAGTGTCTAAAATTCTCATTGAAAGCTATATTTATTTAATAGTTTGCAGTACTGTACTTAGAGTTAAAAACATTCCTTATTCATAAGGTCACTTCATGATTTGTTGTAATACTTTCTCAATTTATGTGGTTTATGTTAACTTTTAGTTGATTAATAGACTGCATTTTTAATTTATTCAAGGGATACAATTAAAACTGGGTATTCTGGTCTAGGAACTCGGAAGATGACACACTGTGGTTTCAGCTGCATTAAAAACAGCAGTGTATTAAGTAGTATGTTTGGTAGGAAGGTTTTCCTGGCCAGTGTGGACAGATATTTTTTCTTTTTCTTAATCCTGTGTTGTATAATTTGAATAAGTCTTTGGCACCGTTCTGCTTGAGGCGAAGGAAAACATTTTTCTTAATGAAGTCTTGGTGTGATTTGACAATTCTTTCCTATGAGCTCTTAAGAACAACAGAGGAGAAGATAAATTACTGGTTTTCAATTGTATAGTTGAAAATAAACGCTGCTTGCTAGTAAATCTGTTGAACAATGACTGTGTTTTGTTTGTGCAAAGTTAACTGTAGTAGTTGAATTTTATTAGGAGTTAAAATGTTCCTTTATTCACAGAAGCCAAAAACATCCACTAGCGTTATCAGGGTTCCATATCTGAAAGTTGTGTTACAAAATGTGGGTCAATATATGTCAGGAAGAGCAGCAGTGGCATACATCATGATTCAGTTTATCTTATCACTAAATAGTATCTCTGAGGAGCTGCCTCTGTTTATCTCTTAAGTTGATTGCTTTTGCTATGTATGATCTCTTCTGCATTTTTCTCCCTCTGCTAACCATTCATACTTTTGAGGAATGTAGAGCAGTATCTCATAGAAAGCTCTTTATGGGGAAAGAACTGTCCTTAACTAAGAAAATAAAATATGGTATCGACATTTAAGTCCTCTGTTAAGAGAATATTTTGGATGAGCTTTTAGTGAAGAACTGACTATTCCTCAGGTGTTTGCTTCAATTTGTTTCTAGATACTGAGTTGCCTTGATGATAACTTTAAAAAAATAAAAAAAATCCTAGCATTAATTTAGTGTAAGCAATTGTTGCATTGCTGTAGGCATGCTCTATGCTTCCAGATAATGAGAGGACCCAGAGGACAGCTTCCTTCTTAGACTCTCGCCAGGCTGTTGTTAAAAGATTAAAAAGAGAAGAAACAAACAACAGCAACAGCACCAAAAAGAGGGGCAAGCTGTGGAAATAAACATAGTGATCTTTCCTTCTTACTCTTCATTTTATCCCTTTTCCTGATCTTGAGTTGCAGCAGTTTAAACTTGTCCCCCCGCCCCTTAATTCTGTTGTAATTAAGTTCTGTTTATTTTAACTTGCTGTTCTACCCTGCTGCAGCGTTGCCAGTGCTGATAGCTATCGGCGGGGGCTTCTGCAGCTGTATCACTCAGGAGCCAATCTGTTGCAAACCTTTTTCTAATAAGATCAGAATTTTAAATCAGACTTGATTTTTCTTTTGTACTAATAATGAGAAATGAGAAAGGTGCATGCTTTATTGTGGGTGCTGCATACTGTATGTTTCAGCATATGCATTTCACTTGTGCCTCAGTGAGATTTGCTGCATCCTAGTAAGCTTCCGAAAGCTGTGTTTGAACGTTAAGTTGATGATCCTTTGTAGCTCTAATCCAGAAGTGAGTCTCTAACCTGAGCTGTGTCCATGCTCAGGGCAGAGGTTATTAATTCCGTGGATTTACTAGAAGAGTAAATAATCAGAATAGGAATACGGCTGTGGAAGTATCATTTCTTGTGTACTGTGAATTGGAATGAGGCCGCAAAAGCGTGTTTCACATACCTCAGCGTGGCTGTGAGGAGAGGGAGGAGTGTGCAGCAGCTGGTGACTGATGCTACTTCACCCTTCCCGTGGCTTACGTTAGCTTTGGCCTCAGTTCGCTGGCTTGTCAAAGGCTCCAGTGATCGGCACGCAGCGATTCCCATGGCACGTCCTACTTCTTGCCGCGTGTGTATGTTCGGGAGAGATTGAGCTGCACTCGGATAGGAGAGGAGCGTCTANCGGGTGGGGAGCGCGGACACGGGTGGGGAGCGCGGACACGGGTGGGGAGCGCGGCTCGTCCCCGGCGCGGGCAGGCCGGCCTGGCGGCGCGGGCGGCTCTGTCCAGGGTGCTGACGGGCAGGCCGGGCCCGCGGGGAGCTCTGTACCCAGAGGCCTCGCTACCCCTCTAACTTTGGGCTATAAAACTGTTCCTGGCTACAGCAGTCACTGACGGGGGGGGGAGGGGTCTGAGATGTAGTAGAATATACAAGTTAATAGCAGGACTGGTAACTGGTGAAGAGAAACTTAGCAGAGACTTTAAAGTGTGTCTTTTAAGTAGAGCTTGTCCTTGAGATGATAGCAAGGGGTTATAGGGTTTACAGTCTGATGATGAAACCCAGTTTATTCAAGTATATGTGCCTCCCTGTAATCATACTGAAATGATCCATCAGCTTTTGATGTGCAAGCGATGGAAGGAGGCATTGTTCAGTTGTTGGATAAATCAGGAAGATGTTTGTTCAATCAAAGCAATGCATCTTTAGTTCATGGAGTTGTTTCGTCTCTCTTGTTTTAGTGGTGTTTACATTACTGTAGCAAAACATAATAGCAATAATGGTTAGAAACTGGAAAACGTTACCCCTAAAATGTGCCTGAGATGGGAAGGGATTTCCTTTCTAATTTTTCCCAAGTAAGATTTACAAACTTACTGTTACACTGATTAAACTTTTTTTTTTTTTTAAAAAAAACAGTAACACCAAAGAAGTCTTAAAGTAAATTGCTCATTTATAAAGTCTGCTATTAGAAACTTTTATTTGCATAAAAATATGGAATGCCAGAAAAAGCAATTTAAAAGTTCTTTTTTATTTAATGAGACTTGGTTATGGATGCTGACTGTAAGGCCATTTTGAAACTTAAGAATCAACTTATGTTCTTTGTATTTTTATTCTTCATTAATGCAGATTTCTTTCTTTGTCCGTAAGATTCATCATCTATTTGAGGAATTTCAGAGTGAGACACACAGCAGTACAATTGTTGTGCTATAACTTCATTAGGTACTGGTTTTCCAGAAACAAGTGTGCCTGTTGTGTCTTGAAAAATTTGTCTCTGTCATAAGCACCACCTGAGACAGAACTGTTAATATAGCTGATTAATTTTTATATTTTTTTCTGTGTTAGCTGGAGATACAGATGATCCTCCAAGAATTACTCAAAACCCTGTCATTAATGGGAATGTAGCAATGGCTGACGGGCATAACAACACTGAAGAAGACATGGAAGATGGTAAGTAAATATTTGATAAAAACATGTGGTTTGGCTTCTTTATGATTTTTGAGGACAAAATGGTTTGTGTCTTACCTGTGTCCTCTGAACTGCAGCTCATTAAAAAAATGAAGCCCTCTGTAGTTATGACTGCTGGTTTTCTGTATAGGCATCCTTTTAGTGTAGCTATACAATAAGATTAGGCATCTGAGGGCTTGGGATTTTTTTTCCTCTTACTTTTTCTAGGTACTCATTTAAAAATTGCTGAAAGTGATACCGTCCATTGTTATATTTTGTTATACATCCCTTTAAATGTACTGCAGCTGGTGCTTTGCTCAATAATAATTTTGTCAGTTATGCAATTCCTTCAGGACGCTTAGAATCCTTATCTGTCCTGCTCTTGTCAGGTGGCAGCTGTGATCAGTTTTTATCTTTGTATTATAAATCAGTGGTAACTATTCTGTTGAGGAACATTTTTCCCCCCAGATCTGATGCCCTTTTACTAGTAAATGCAAAGGGAGAAGTATGTATTGATGTGCTGCTAATAAAGGGGGACAGTGATTGTGTTTTTGAAATGTTTTTTTGTTGGTCTATTAAATAAAAATAAGTGTTCAGTTTTTTCTGTTACAGAAGATCAAATATTTTTTAAGTAGATGTTTCTAGGCCTATTTTAAGAAAGATAATGAGTTTGTAATTCACTTAAGTCTGTTATATTTAGTGAAGAAAACATACAATGATATTTCTTAGGAGAGGATATGGGGGGAGACTGCTCTTATTTTGAAGAATGAAATAAAATTGATTTGCAAGAAGGGAGACAAAATATTTGGGACTTGTTTCCTTCGGATTCCTTATTTCATGCTGTTTTGTGAGAGTACATTCAGTACTAGGCTTGAACATTTATTTAGATTTGTGCAAAATGGTGAGTGATTTTGCCTGAGAAAAGACAGTTTGAAGTTAAAGATCAAAAAAGTGCTTACTTTCATGTATTCAAGGAACATACAATAGTTAGAATACTGATATAAAATAGTAATGTTCCATGAAGAGAATATAGTTTAAATTCAGGACAAAAGCATCTCATGGTAGGTTTGCCTCTGTATCATTGGCAAAGATAAAGTTTCCCATGACCAGATTCTCGCAATAAAGTAAAAATGAGGTCTGCTTAGCCTTTGTGTGAATGCCTGATCTCATTCAGTGGCCTTTTGATTTCTTGCTCAGAGTAACTAGCTGAGACTGAAATAGGGAATTCTGTTTTTATCAAAATCGGGTTACCTGTTATAAAAGATGTTAAATGTCTTTGTTGGGCCATGATATTTGAAGGTTGGCAAGAAAAGATCATGTGGGTTGACACCGACTGGCAAGGACGGTTCTGTTGAACTTCTGTTCTCAGTAACGATGTTTATAGGTAGAAAGCCTGATCATGTTTGCTGTCAATACAGCCAGTAGATTATACATTGGTCAGCTAGTACAGAAATTCATCCAGAAGTTGGTCGGTATATACTTGTGCAAATTGAACAAAAGGGACTTAAGTTGCAGAAGCAGCTCATGAAACCCAGGCCATATCAAGAATGGCAAGGAATCAGATGTACAGCTCTTCATTCAGAGCAATGTTGACTTTTCACCCAAAAAGCTGCTGTAAAACACTTTCTGTCACTTATCAAATATTCGATTCCTCTCAGAGAACTGGATATGCAGGTGTTGCAGGAGGGAGTAGTATCTGAAGGTATTTGGCAAAAGGCTTGTGAAAACTTCTGTGCGTATGGTAGTACTCGTGTCTTTGTGGACTTTCAGTCTGGTCAGCAGCTTTGGCCCACTGCTGTGGGACATCTTTCAGGGTTAAAATGTGATTATTAAGCAATATTCTAATAGTTCCTCATTATCATATTTGAATAAGGAGTGTCTGGATGCATCTTGGTGCTATGATAGCTCTGCATTGACACAGATAGAAAGTAGTGTTATTGCAAAATGTTGTAATTGCAAAAACATTCCTGAAGACTTGCATCATGTAAGTGGATGACGCCTCTTTTCCAGGTCTTGTAAATCAGATTAGTTGCTTGCTGTTGCATTATTTACACATCGGTGCAATTGCTCTCTTGCTGTTTGTTCTCTTGCTATCCTGGTTTGCAGCATGATGCACATGTGTAATGGACAGCTTGGAGATGCACAAGATAGGAAAAAATGGAGGGAGACATTGGCCTCTGATAAACATGCTCTGTTTCTCAGTTACTCATAGGAAGTGGGACCAATCTGAGCTGATAAAGAATGCATGAAGAGAATTTAGATACCTCTTTAGTGAAAATCTTAGTGAGTTTAATGGTTCCTGCGGAAGAGGTGAAGAGTAGGATAACAGGTTGATGGTTCCAGCTGGATCATAGAAACCAACTTTCTGGTGAATTTCTGAGTTCAAGAGACTTCTGAGGTGATTTTGTTCTTCCTGCTTAGCAGAAAAAGAAATGACTGATAAGACTGGAAAAAAGCGCAGCTCTCATCCCCTTTGCTAGGCAACTAACCGCAGGCGTTGTGAAGAGCATGTAATGGGGGCAGCAGTAGACCACCAAGACTTTCAGATAAGGCTCTGTTCTCCCAAGCAGTTTGACTAGAACCTGTTATTGCTATGTATGTCTTCGCAATTAAGGGAGTGTGCTATGCGTTGTACATGGAATGGCTCAATGAAGCAAGCTTTGTAAGCTGGAATAGCTTCTGCAAATAAAAAATAATAAAACTAAGGTTCTGATCAAATTCTGTTTGCAAGTGCATCAGTATTCGAAACAGCACATAGAATAAATTCCCTTAGAAGTTAAAAGTTCAAACAGAAGGTCCCTAGCTAAACATAAACTCACAGCTTTGCAATTACCTACTGAAGTCTCATTTCTGTGAAGAATTGCAAGGCTAGGAGGCTTTCAGAAGCATCAGTCGTAGCCGTATGCTAGTATTGCATGCTGTATTTGGATCATTATTAAAATATTCATAGAATATTCAGCCAGTTTCTCTATTAATAATTCAGGTTCAGAATATTTTAATAACTGCAATGTACTTTAAAGGTAGCAGCATTTACTAAGAGAATAAAGAAATCTGCTTTTCTCAAAGGTATAAACACTTAAATATGTACTTCTGTCTTAAAATGGATCATGTTCTGTATTTGGATCTCCGATTTGAAGGATCTTTGTCATATCAAGGTGCTAAACGTGACGTTCATCTCATCAGTGAAAAAATCTTTTCCACGTAGCAAATATCCATTGCACGTAAATTCACCAAGCATTGTAAGCTGGGTCTGTTCTTCTAACCTTGTGTTCAGGATCAGGTGTCATATTTGTAGTTCGGGGATTTATAGTCTTGCTTGCCAGTCACTACTAAATTACCCTGCTGCCAATTGCAGTCTTTTATTGGAAACTGGCAGACATGGTGGAAAAAAAGGTTTTATTTATTTATGTGCTCAGAATACTCATCGCACTTACTATTTAAACTCAATTTTTTAATATAATTCATGTTTTTATCAATTGCACTTGCTAAAAATATGGGCTTTCTGGAAGGAAAGGAAGGTTGTTATTTTAGGGGGTTGTGTTTTGTGTTTTTAAAGAAACATCTATTTCAGGGTTGACCATTGTTATGAGGCTGCATTTTTGTGGAGTAGCTACTAATGATTGCTCAAATATTTTACTGAGAAGAGTACCCTTCCCTGGTGAGCTCTCATGCATAGGCTTTCCTGAAAAGAAATCAAGAAATACAGGCAAACTTTCTCTGAAGCATCTGCAGATGCTGCGTGGGCTGCCTTTTTTAGCTGACACCGTAGCAGCACTGCTGCATCCTTGTACTGAAGTGCTCTGAAAGCTGTATCAAAGGAGGCAGAAAGCAAACTTGGTTGGCTTACTCTTCAGAAGCTTAGACTAAGCCCAGAAGTATTCATCTTGATCGTGAATAGGGAGGCGTTCTTGAGCTGGTTTGAGATACACATGATGCAGGACTGATTTCTAAATTGTTAACTGTTATGGATTTTTTGATCCTGCCTGCAAATCCAGTTTGAGAGCGTACAGCTCCTTGGGCTGCAGCCTGGCTGGCTCTTGGTTGTAGAAGACCAGCTCTCTACTCTGTTAGCGGGCAGTGAGTAGGGAAAATGGGTAGGGAAGAGTAGGTGGTAGACTACTGGTTAGCTACACTTCATGTAGGGAAAAAGAGGAGAAAATAATCCTTCGAACTCTTCCATTACTGAGGCAGCTGGCAGCACGGAGGAAGGGGAAGGTCATGGCAGGTGTAGAGGAGAGAGGAAGCTGGTTTCTGCTGTAGTACTATTACTTTCCAAAGGTAATTGGGAATGCTCGGGGCTGTCAGGCCATACACAAATAAGATCAACTGCATTGCCAAGATCAAGATCAGAATTACGACAACTGCTTGAAAAGACAACCATTTTGCAAGAGAGAAGAATGAAATCTGTCAAAGCTCCCCAGCAGTAGTGGACAAAACTTGTTAATCTCCTCTATTGAAGTGTATAATCTTTACATTGTTGCATGTTGTAATCAAGTTTTTTAAGTAAGGTGGCAACCAGGGCTCACCTGTTTTTTTTTTTTTTTTTTTTTAAAATCATTCAGCACTTTCCCTGGTGCCATGCAAAGCTTTCTGAGTGAACGGCTGCTTTGCACATACAGAAATGATACATTTGTTGTATGCTGCGCACCTTGTCATGTAATCTCATGATCCAAATTCTGGCTTGGTGGTGTTGCACCTCAGTGCTTTTGGTTTTGGGTGTCACTGCACCTGTGACATACCTGCCTCAGTTCTGCATCACCCACGGCTGGTGTGAGGATGGCAGTCAGACCATGGTGCTGTCTGCAGCCCCGTACCCTGCTCAAACCTCCTTACGCCCAGCAGCAAATCATTCCATGTTACACAGGTGTTATGTTGGGACCACAGGAAAGGAGGGGAGTGTCTTGTGCATGCTTTGTACTTAATCCCTGCCCTGTATAACTGTTGGGATAGGTTGCAGGTTTTTCCTCCCTGTATGCGATGCGAGGCAAGTCACAATAAAGAGAGCCCGGCCTTGTGCCTTCCTGAAGCTGTCGCAGTCTCCAGCACCCTCTTATAGCTGTGTACAACAGAAGCAGAACAGATTGTGGTATATGAAGAACTGGGGATGTGGGAAGAAGGCAAAATTAGTTTATTGTTGGTGTCAAAATAAGCTATTTAAAAAAAAACAAAAAAAAACAACCCACCAACCAAAAAAACAACAGCGTCTTATTTAACTTTGTTTTAGACCACTAAAAATCTCTAAATGTACCACAAAGAATACAGGACCCTACTCTTGAGATATTCTTCAGCAAGCTGGTATGAGATTTTTTATTTTATTTAAAAAAAAAAAAAAAAAAAACACAAACCAAACCCAGCAACCAACCATGAGGTTCATCTGCTTTGGATAGATACTGTTGCAAGCAGAAAACTAAATGGTGACTCGGTATCAATAGGGCAGTTGAACAGATTGTGACAATCCTTTGCATATCTAGGTTCATGCAAGCAGCTAACTTAAACTGGGCTGTGAAGATGCTACACAACAAGAAGAGTTAGAGTGAGCTGTGATTTATGTTGTAAGGCATTTGATGTTTCTGTCTTGCTGTACCCACTGCTTTAGAAGAAATTTGAGGGGTAGCAAATTCTAGTGCTAAAGAATTATTTAAGAAAATAGTGTACAAAGGGGAATGCATCTTTCAGTGCTGTGTTTTTCTGAATAGTGTTGCAGTGTTTTTCAAAATAAAAAAATTGAAAGTTCAGTTGCTAAGGACTTCAGCGCTTCTCAGGGTTTGGGTGTGTGGGTTTTTTTTTTTGTTTGTTTGGTTTTTTTTTTGCTTCCAATATCCCACTACATAAAACATGCTCACGTTGCATGATTTTTGCAAATGATGTTTTGGAGTGAAGAACATCAGGTTTTTTAAATATTTTTTTTGTGTGTGTGTGTTACAGATACAAGTTGGCGATCAGAAGCAACATTTCAGTTTACAGTCGAACGCTTCAACAGATTGAGCGAGTCAGTTCTCAGTCCTCCCTGCTTTGTACGGAATTTGCCATGGAAGATTATGGTTATGCCACGACTCTACCCAGACAGACCACACCAAAAAAGCGTAGGATTCTTCCTTCAGTGCAATGCTGAATCTGATTCCACGTAAGACCTTTTTAATTATTGTACAAGTCCTCATTTGGTACTAGTTCATCTGTATTTCAAAAAATACAAACATCTAAAAAAAATATTTTTTCCTAGCTTTTTGCAAGAGGAAAGAATTCTTGCAGGGGCCTGAGTCCCCTTTTTCCTTACCTCTCTAAATCTCAAAGCATAAGAGAAATCCTCTCTTTAGTTGGAGCTAAAAGTAGCTTGTGTAGCTACAAGTTAGTGGTAGAATTTTGATATATTTATGTTTGATTGCTGGGGAGAAATCTTTGACTAACTGTTTTCTTTGGCATGGGAAAAGCTTTGGGTTTATTTCAAATTGAAGTGCTACTGGAGCTTCTCTAACCCTGCTGAGCTATAAATCCTGCTCTGTAAAACGTGTGAGCAGGTAACTGCTGGCAACTGAGGCAGGGGTGTATGGAGTAGTCATCTTCTTAAATGGAGTTCATCACTCGTCTAGCAAGATACGAACATGTACATGTTCTTGGAGTCCTATGTGCAAATCAAAATTGGCTATCTTTGACCACTTTTGTAAATAATAGGGAAATTTAAAATCTCACACAACTTATAGTTCACTCTGAATAAGTTGGTCTTTTCTGTTGTTTTTTAATCTCAAAGGTGAGTGCTCAGTGCAAGAGGTAAAGAAGAAAGTTGTGAGTTAACTAGTCAGAGGAGAAGTGGTTCACACACAAGTAGTCACAGAAAAAGGATAATGCAATTTTCAACAGTATCGACGACGGTGCAGCTCGTGGAGCTAAGCAAGCAGTAATGTCACTGCATCAGGCATTGTCTGAACTGATAGCCTGATCATCTTGCACAAGTGGGGTGAATTTGAACAGGAATGGTTACAAAGAAATGCTGCTGAGAAAATTAGAGTTTATCCTGTGGGAGGGAGGGTAGAACTGCCTCCTCTTTTCCTTAGCCAAAAGCTAGGGAGTTACCACACTCTGGAGACACCAAGACTGCTTTGAGTTCACCGACCCATCTGCACTGATATTGCTCACCTGAGAGAGCAGTTACCTGCGATTGCCCCACATTTGTTGTACATTCTTAACAACACTATTACCCAAAGAAAATCTCCGTTCCAGCTTCACTTTTATAATGTGGCTTCAGAAAGCCCCAGGGATTCGTGGCCTCAATAACAATTAACCAAATCTTAACATCTAATAAGGAAAAGAAAAAAAAATCCTATACGTGAAAGGAATGTACCAAAAATCCTTAACAAAAAAATATTTAATGACTGTAAAAGGCTTGGTTTTGAATGAGTTTCAAATGTTTCTTCTGTATTTATAGGTCATGGTCTTGTCATGCACAAGCAGTTCTCAAGATAATAAACTACAAAGATGATGAAAAATCATTCAGTCGTCGTATCAGTCACTTGTTCTTTCATAAGGAAAATGACTGGGGCTTTTCCAACTTCATGGCCTGGAGTGTAAGTAATTGGACATGTATTAATCTGTTACTAGACAGAAGCAGTTTTGAACTTGCACTCCTGAATACTGAGATACCTGTAGAAATGTATTGGTTTTTTTTCCCCAATATTTTTTCTGTCATTGCTGGAGATTCTTTTTCAATGTGTTATAAATTCCTGTAATTAATTATTGTAGATTGCTTTTGCTTATGTTGTGATTTAAATATTCTTTCATGATTATTTTCCCGTATACCTGAATGCTTGTTTTTTGTTTTTACTATGTGATAGTCAATGTCATTATGAAGCAACATAGATTTTCTTGCATTTCCATGTGTTCTGTGTGTATACGTACAGATATTTAATGCCCTAATAATACTACTAAAGCTTATCTGGAATTGAGACAGCTTTTTAAGCATTTTCAAAGTTTGGGCCCTTAATTTTTCATCTGGCTGCAATATTGTCCAGAAGAAACAGAGCCTTTGATTACGAACTCTTATTATCCACAGAAAATTGGAATAATACTGCAAAATCTTAAAAGTCAGGAACAAGTTTCCTGTATTGAGATATTAAAAAAGAATTAAAGTGTATTAAGCTGAAAAGCAGCTTTGTTGGTGTCCTTCAATTTTTCTTCTTCAGTTTATTATTACTGGTAGCTCAGGCCTTGGAAATGAAGTGATGTCTAACTAGATACAGTCATGTTGCAAGATCCAGTGTTTAAGTTCGTGTGTCATTCCTATTTTACAGGAAGTTACTGATCCCGAAAAAGGCTTTATAGAAGAGGACAAAGTTACTTTTGAAGTCTATGTTCAAGCAGATGCTCCACATGGAGTGGCGTAAGTATCTTTGTTCAAAAATAAAATTCTTAATTCTAATATTTTTACGTTGCTTGAGATTGTTCAGGTATTTCGTGTTATTAATATTTGTAGCTTTCATTAGAGATTCTCACTTTGTCACCTTTAATTGATGATTTTTCACATGGCAATATTTTTCATTAGCCACAGAGATTTTTGTGTAAGTTACATTCCCATTTGCATTAGTCAGTATAATGTTGTGGAACTTTAACTTCTGTATGAATTGATTTGTGATTTAGCACCTCTGCAAATCTAGCCTCAGCATTTATGGTCTTACAGCTGGTAAGGGTTTCGGACACAGTCAGGTGGCTCTGTTTTCTAACTCACCTTGGTTTACAGTTTTAAAACTGCCTCATCTGAGTTTTTCTACTTCATGTCACTTCTAAACAAATTGGTTGTACTGAAATGCAGTCTTGGCCTTAAAAATACAGTTCTGAGTTCCAGTACACTTTCATAGTAAAGAATTTTTTCTGCCTTATAGAATATCTTAAAAAAGACCTCAAGAACAAAAACCAAACACAAACCCCAAACTAATGAAATCACAAAGCATTTAATTGCAAAGGCTGTTGTTGATGGCAGGCAGTAGTGAAATGTAGCCTGTTATTTGAACGTTAATAACAGAGTAGCTGATCTCTGCCAGCAGTACTACCTTAAAACAAATCCTCTTTATTATATTCAATAAAAAACTATCTGGTTTTTAACTACTAACTCTTTTCTAGGTGGGATTCGAAGAAGCACACAGGATATGTTGGCTTAAAGAACCAGGGAGCAACTTGTTACATGAACAGCTTATTACAGACTTTATTTTTCACAAATCAACTACGAAAGGTAATTAATATGTGAAAGAAAATGAGTTTGCTAATTGAAATATCCAATATGTTATATTATAAATGCTTCAAAACAGAGCTGTCTGTTCCTTTTTCCTCCTTTGTCCTCTTAGAGAAGTTATGACTTACGGGGTGGTGCACATCTTACTGGCGGCAGAGTGCAGGAAGCTTCCTTTTGTAGTTTGTTGAATGTAGGCTCTTGCGTTTTGTGAAATCGCACAGAGTACCTGGTGAAGATCTGAGCCTGAGGGGTGTTTCTTAGACTGTCTTATGTGTTAATGTGGCTATGAATTGTTGGAATTTAAAAAAAAAAAAAAAAGGAAGAAAAAAAGACTATGCATCTTGCAGATGGGAGACAGAAGTAATCTTCCTTTCTTGAAATGTTAAAATAGGGAAGTCAATTATGACTTCTCAGCCCATAAACAGTGTAGAAAGGTAAACATGTATGACCTTTGTAGTTCATTTATTTTGTCTTTTAATTTATATTACACAGTTGAATTTTCTGTTATTGTGGTTAACATCTTTGTAGTGATGGAAAGTGTTATAATTTCAGTAAACAATTTTATATTTGCTTCATTCATATTTTTTTTTATTTACTGTAGATGTTATTTCTTTGCTGGAAGGAAGAACTACTTTAAGTATCAGCTTAGTAAATACCTAGTATAAACCCAGGATGAAATATCCTAGATATGTATTGTTTTAAAACAATGCAATAGCCTTAATGGGATAAAAACATAACTGCTGACTTGATATTGGAGGTGGCTATCTGGAAGAGGGGATATACTTGTGGAAAAAATGTAACTTGGCACCATTTAGTTTATTGGACTGTCCTATTGATCCTAATTCATCCTTCTGCGCATTCATGTGCTTATTGTGTTTCTCTTAGTGAAAACGAACTGTTCTGACTTCAGCTTTCTCTTGTGTATACTAGTTGTTACATTTCCATTAAGCTTTCTTTTCTCACAAAATTTCCCTTTTTAATGTACCTGCTTTCCACTATGGATTTTTTCCACCATCTTACCGTTATTTATATCGCTGTGGCCTGTAAGTGTCCCAGTTGGGATTTCTTTTTTCCCTTTTGCAATGTGCTGCTTACTCTGAAGCATTGCAAAAAATAGCACATCGAACTCCAGTAGACTGTAACTGAGATCTTACCAACGCCATGTACAAGAAATAAATACTTGACTTGTTTTACGTGATGCACCTGTTTCTTTTTTGCAAGAGGTATAATTTACTCATTCAGTTTATCATTTATTATAGTGCCTGTTCTTTTTGTTCAGTGCTCATAATGTTTGTGCATTTTATTTTTTTGGAAAACTTCACGTTGCTCTTGAAAGAAAAATGTGTATTTATAATAGCTACATCTAATCCAATTGAGTAGTTCCTTTCAAGACTGTCTTGTAGTCAGGAAATCAATATGTACCATGAAGTAATCTTGTTCTGTGAAGAAGGAATTCTTTTTGTGATACAGATTTTTTTTTTTCCACTGAACTAATCTTTTCAGGCATTCCCCTGCACTTCTCCCCCAGCCCCAAATAAATATCAGCTTTTAGGGAGTGTGAGTATCTGAATAGTGACCGTCTGAAAAAGCTTGATGTACTAGCTGGTGACTGCAGCTTCCTTTGTAGAAATGTTATGGGACATTAGCTGAAATGCCCAATTCTCTGCTCATTCTTCAGGTTTTCAGAGCCCCTATAAACAGAACAGATGACAGCAGTAGTTCTGGACAGTTTTAATACTCACTTGGCATTATTACAGATAAGGAAGAATCAGTTGTCTCATCTGAAAAAAAATTAATTTCTACTTTTTTTTTTTTCCACTTTGAGAAAACATGTTCCTCTTCAAACAAAAAAAAAAAAGTGTAGTACCTTGGTTTGCTTATCACAGATTCCATTATTTCTGTTAATCCTCCTTACTTAGAAGAAATAATGATTTCTATTGCTGTTATATAGAGCTTTGTTAACAGAGAAGTTGCTGTCAGGAGTAGTGCTGGGAAAGCAATGAACAATAGTAAAGGCAAGCACGTACCTATGGAAGGTCAGTCTGGTGAAGCGTGGGTGAGGATTGATGGAGAAATCCTTTCTTCTTTGCTCTCTTTCCAGACAACAGATGGCAAGTTTTGGGGTATTTGAAATGAGACCTGACTTTATGAGCAACCAGGTAGTTTCAGTGATAGGGAATAAAGCAAAGGAACTTTCTCTTCAGAGCGTATCTTATTTGTCTGTTTCCGCTAAATGCATGCTTAAATATAGTCCACCCAGGCAAGGGATGGTGTTAACTTCCCAGGTAGCTCCAGGTTTGATCTTGCACCACGTCACGGGAGTCTCCCTGTCTCTGTCATCAGTGCCTCCAGCCAGTCAGTACTTCAGGCTGCATCCAGTCCGTTCTAAAACTCTTTGCCACTTCCCTTGAAAAATTCCCTACAATTCATGAAAATACCGCAGAATGTTTATATAACTATGCTGAAATCATAAATACTAGTCCAGTATGTTTCTCCCTGATGCAGCTGTCCTCAATTTATCTAATATCTTTTACCTTAAATTGGAATTTCATGCACAGTATTTTCTTCCTTCTTCAAGTAATTGTCTTGACTTTACGCACTGCGTTCAAGCTTATCTGTAGCATTCTTTTACTACGTAAACATCTAAACTTTTTCTCATATCTATGTGTCTGTTGCTTATAGCCATTGCCTGTACACGTCCCTGTCATTCTTTGTTTCCTGAGGGAACTTCTCAGGTGTTAATCTTTGCTTTTTTTCAAATGGATCAAAATGCCTTACTCCTTGATTTTGAGGTCAAACTTTCAGAATTTGGGAGAGTAAGGCATAAAAATAAAGGTTTGTAGAGGATTGTATTTGGGAAGTGGCTTGTTTTAGCTTGGAGAAACACTTAAGCTTTGAGAAATGGGCTTCGATACTGGTTATACACACGAACAGAAGGAAGAAACAAAGAAAGGCTGTTGTTAAGCGTTTAGTTTGTAGTAACACACTTAGAATTTCAGAAGAAATAAAACTGGTGTTTTTATTCAATGGCAGCTGGAATGCAGCAATTATAAATAAATTATAAATTATTATTTTAATATTACTTGAGAGATACAGGAAAGGAATTAATTGTCCAGATGGTATATGAGGAAACCCATTTATACCTTTTTGATGGAAGAGTCAACCGCTAGGTTGACTTTTAGCCTGCTGTAGTATCATCTTGGTTTGTTGTGAAGAATATGTAGCATTTTAATATTTAATTTATGAAGATGTGTCAGCACTGGCTATATTTGAATTTTTTCATTACTTGATTTTCGTATCTTATTTCTATTTGTTTAAATATAGCAAGTAACTTACTACATATTTGTTTTTTTTAAAGCATTTATAAGATGTTAAAAACAATAAATAGGGGCTGATTATAGATATTTGAAAGATTTGAGACTTGGTCGTTTAACTATTTCCTGTTTCTACCTTTAGCCAGTGCAGACCAGCTCATAAAAAGGTTCATAAACCAGGGGCAGAGAGAGGTTAAGTTAACTCAGCAAGATGCTGACTTGTTTTGATGTTCGTATTTGAAAGCAAAAAAAATTTCTTGTAAAATCACAGGTATAATTTTAGCTACTTGTATTTGAATTGGAGTTTGCCCAGATCAGCATGGTTAACTGTAATTCTGCATTTGGATAATAAAAATAGAGAAGCAATTGAAAAGGATTTTCTTTATTACCTTAATGGAATTGTTTTGAAATTGTGTCTTCTGATCTTGGAAAAGAAATTTTCCTAACCAAGGTTGTCCAGCTTTACAGTAGGGTGTGTGGTGAGGTGGTGGGGTCTCCATTCCTGGAGGTGCTCAGGACTCAACTGGGTATGACCCTGAGCAACTGAACCCAACTTTGAACTTGACACCTCTGTGAGCAGGACCAGTGTTCAGAACCCACAGAGTTCTTTTCCAGATTAAATCACTATAAACTCTAAACTGTTAAAGCAGTGCATAGCTCATTAGAAAAGTTGCAACTACATGAGAAAATACTATTTTTTCTTCTCTTAATTTTTCCAGGCTAGCCAGATAGTTAGCCTAATGGATTGGCAAAAATAATGGCATAAAGGGTTATTGAGTTTCGACAGTTAAAACTTGTTGCTGATGACGAAATTGAAGATGCTGTTTTCTTCAATTTACGAAATTTACAAAGGCAGTTTTAGCAAATTTCAAAATTAAAGTAGAGCAAAGGAAGACTCTTTCGCTGCCATTACGCTGAAGCTGGGCTGTTGTTCTTAGAATTACCCTAATGAAATGAGAGTTCTGTTGGCTGTCCTTCAGTAAAAATTTGGTGATAAATTTCAATAAATTCTATTCATGGTTTCCCTTTTATGTGCGTAAGTACTACTATTAAGGATGTAGCTCACAACTAAGTAGAAACATAAAATTTGGAGGCTACTAGTCTTCAGTCATAATTCTGCTTTAGATCATCTCTGTTTATTGTTAAATTTTGGAAATTAAAAGAGAAAGTCATGTGAACTATCATATTGCTTTACAGTTGCATAATTAACCAGTGTTTTTCTGTCTGAATATAAGGGATTTGCTTTCTTTATGAAACTGGTATTTCAGTGAAATTGTTTCTTTTATTTCATCTTATTACTGTAGCTATTCTGCTGATAGTTTCTTACAATATTATTATTCTAAGTATGTTGCTGTATTTTGAAAAATTTTGTGGATATTCAGAATTGGAATAGGAAACTGACCTGCCAATTTCCTAACAACTTTTTTTTTGCCTTTTTTCTTTCTTGCTTGCTTTCTTTTTTGTCATTTCCTTGTGTTCTTTTTGTATCAGCTTTGTCTTTGTCTGATGTCTGTCTCATCTGGTTCCCATCACTTCTGTGCTGCTTTCATATAACAATGAATATGTTTTCCCAACAATTCAGATGTGTATTGGAAGTACTAACCTTGCCCTGTGTATAAGGAACTGAAGTACAGGACAAGTTAGAGGTGCTGGACACCTGAAATCTACGCTGGTGCAGAAAGCGAGTGAGAACTAGAGAGATCCAGTTGAGCGCTTCACTTGCATAAATGTGTCATTCCCTGTTATTTCACAGGCATTCCCTGTTGTTTCACATTGCCACTCAGGTGGCAATTTTCTGTTTCTTAACAGGTTATTTTCTCATGTGCTTCTTAATATTGGAGTCTTTATTTTCTCGTTCCGGAGTTGTCTGTGTTTCCTTTTTACATTTATGCTTTCTAAATGAGCATCTCCCTGTTTTAATACCTTTTCTTTGCTGTTACTTTTCCCTTGATATATTGATGAACACTTTTTAAAAAGTAAATCTCACTTCGGCGCCTGTTGAACTTTCCTAATCCCTGTTTGGTCTATTTGTGTAATTTCTTTGTTCTCAATCCTTCCCAGATCAGTGTAATCAGTGAATTGAATCATTAAGCTGTTTATTTGCTGGACAGCAATGACATTAAGTAGGAATGAATGTATCTGGGAATCTCAAAGCTTCCTCTGACATCCTTCTCCATGGGGACGATTTCTGTTTTCGTTCACTTGTTGCCCTTTATGGTTTCATGTGGTTGTGTTTTTGGGGTTTTTTTTTTTTTTTGGTTTTGTTCCCCACTGCAGGTGACAACGTTCACAGATAACCAAGCTATGGCAGAAACCCAGAGTTATTTTCAAAAGCCTGTAGTATTGATCAGTATGTCTGGTCCTGCTGTGATCATTGTGTAGACATACCAGGTGTGATAAGTTGTTTGGAAGTGTTGAATGCTTTAGTGCATTTAATTTTCTAGGGTGCAATAAGGGAACTATTTAGAAAAAAAGAACTGTGAGTGGAATCTGTTGTTCACATCTTTCTAATGACTGTGCTCTAAGAAGAGTCAATCCAGACAATTAATGTTTTTACACTACAGTATGAGATTATTTTCAGACTTTTTTTGAGTGATGATTAAATGGAGTTATATGAAAGAAGATACTAAAGAGAAAAGAATGCATTGAACAATATGAGCAATAAACTTTTCCACAGATACTAATTGAACTAAATGCTTTTTCAGGCTGTGTACATGATGCCCACAGAAGGAGATGATTCATCAAAAAGTGTTCCTTTAGCATTGCAAAGAGTATTTTATGAGCTGCAACATAGTGACAAACCAGTCGGAACAAAAAAGTTAACAAAATCTTTCGGGTAAGTTGTAGAAATTTTGACTATTTATTGGGCTATTATAGGCTTCATAAAGCTTTCCTTTAAAAAGGTTTTATTTAAATCAGGCTATTTTTAGAGAGGTGCAGCGAAGTGTTAATGTAGCGTTATATTAATTGCTAACTTTTCGTAGTTTACTTGGACAGGTTTTTATTTATAGTCGGTACTAAAGACAGCTGATCCAGAAGTCAGATTTTTGGGGGGAGGGGAGTGGTACACAGTCAAACACAGCTGTTAGTAGCAGGGTTATAATTTACCTGTTACCTGAAAATAGTGTGATACATTTGACTTGAGTAAAATTCAGGACAAAATATGTTGTTGAAACACTGCAATTCATGTATTGGTAATGTCTTTTTTAAAATTTAAATCTGTTTTAAATTTAAAGAAATAGCAGTAGTCTGCATTTCTGTAGTGTTAGTTCTGCATTGGTGACTGTTGCAACATTTTCTTGTGACATATCAAAGATGCACTTATTTTTGCCTATGCACAATTTAGAAGCATTTAATACTGTATTCTGTTTCGTGATTTAAAGTTTAAGAGGAGTATCTGTTGCATGAAGTAAAGGTGTCAGAGCACACACACAAAGTAATTCTTTGCGTTTTCCTCATTCTGGCACCCGCTTTTCCTCCGTAAAACGTCTACAAGGCTTGCTTTTTGTTTTCGTTTTTGCCCAGTGTCCAGTCTGGTGGTGCTTCTTGTGACATGGTGTTACAGGGTGTAATTTTAAATCTAGAGTATCCAGACATAGAATTATATGATATAGCTGCATTCAGGGTGTTGATTTTATTTATTTTTTTACTAGCTGGATGTTTCAGTTGAGCACAAGTTAAACACAAGATTGAGATAAGCATAGCCTTTACAAGCCTTCTCTTTACACGTAATATAAGCACGGAGAAGGATTTTTACCAGAAACTGTTGTAAAAGATCGTATTTCACATTACTTTTTCGCATTGTATTTGTAGACCAGTCTTTTGTAGTAATATTGACAAGCATATTTTATTTAAAAACATGTTAGGAAGTTTGTATCATCTTTTTCACATAGCTGTTCTAGTGTCCATCCTGCATCTTCTGCTAAAGCTTGTAGTAGTGCTCTGTCCTGATAAGACCCTTTGTAACCCTTTTCACCTTTTTGGGGAATTTTAAACTTAAATCAGTAAGCTCCGTGTTGTATGTTTAAGTGGTCATACCCTCTTCCTACTAGCATACTGTATATTTAGTTTATCAGTGCTCCTGCTGTCCTGTTACACTGGGAAGACTTGCAGATATTGTAAATATTTCATCTTGAGTTAAGATCCTACCTGTCATCTTTAGTAGCATGAAAAGGTCTTTCCCAAGGGTGTTGCAGATGCTTAATTTTGTATCTGAGAGCAAGGTTTTAAAAAGATGTTAATGCCTGCCTTCATTCTTCGGAAGGAATTTTTGAATGTGTTTGAAGATTTGGTCTTTCTCCCCCATTAAATCAGAGGGAGGTTTCTGACCTTGTGAGACCTACCTATGTGTTGTGTAGAGCATAACTTCTTACTGGCTCTTGTGAGTTTCTGACTAAGTTTGGATTCTTTCAGTAGAAAGTGATGCCATTGTCTGAAGGAGCCCTTTTTAATCCTAATATTAGTATCTAACTTTTTCTTTGATTTTGTCCTTTAAGCAGGCTACTGTGGAAAGCCTAGGGAGTCAGGAGGTTATTTTCCATTCTTAATTATCCAACAGGTGACTTCATTCAGCTTGTTTAATTGTGGACCCCCACACAGTTGTTCTGGCACACTTTTGGGACTAGTATATTGCCACGTGACAGTGGTGGTGAGTCACTGAGAAGGGAGGGGAAGATAAAGTTAGCATTGCTCCTGATCACCCCCGTGCTGGTGGCTTCCAGGGCCAGGGTTGAACCTCCTGCTGAAGCTAGAGCCTACAGGAACCATAGCTGATTTCATATGGTTGGGGGTGAGGACTGTTGCAAAAAGAGTTGTTGGAGACTTAAAATTTAGAAAGCATTCTTGAGTTTAAGTTAAAGAGTTTATAGGAGAAAGTATTTCATGCTGAAATAAAACCACTTTATGCTTCTTTATTTAAGGCAGTAGTGCTGAATACTCTTGTTCAGTGTGCCACCTTGGCTACGAGGCGTTTAGAGGCTGTTGCTCTCCACCCCTCTTTTCACAGGAGTGTGTTTGTACACGGACAGTTCAGGAAGCTGGGTGCCTCCTTGCATCCTTGGAGTTTCTGTGCATCCAGGATTAACTGTTTAGATGAGCGCAAAGGAGACAGAATTTCCTGTAAATCCATTTACTTCCTTTCATGTGCCGAAATAATCCCTGAATGATACTTGACTGCACCTGAAGGGCCCTCAAAAGAGAGGCAGCTAGAAGCATGCTGCGGAAACTATTCTGACAGCGTTGAATTGCTCCCAGGCCTTTTCTTAAGAGTTTTTTTGATGTGAACTGAGGCTAGGTTATAGAATGGAAGAGTTCTTCTGCTAGCAATGGCCTGGCCCTGGCTTCTTCGGCTGGCTCCGTCTGTCTTCCCCATCCCTGTCCCCAGATCCACAGGGAGAGAAGGCAGGTGGGCACAGAGCAGCTGCCAAAATGTCCCGCAAGTTCGCCGCCCCTTCTTCCTGCTGAATAAATGCTACTGAACTAAAAAACCCTGTACATCAGCCTGTACTTAAGCTGTCTTTACATCTTGCTATGTACTAAATTCTTGGTCTGCGAAGAAATCACAAAAATGTCTTTTGAGCTGTAAGTTCTCTTCATAATAGAGTAATGTTGTATTAATTTGCCTTACAAAGGTGGGAAACTTTAGACAGCTTCATGCAACATGATGTCCAGGAATTATGTCGAGTGGTATGTTTTTACTATTTCTTACTGATCTGTGATGCATAATGTTGTCCCTTGATACTGTGTACATCTAATATAATTTAGTAACGCTCTTAGTAATAGTGGCACTGATTAATTTAAATTAGGTCTCTAAGATGTAGAGGTTTTGCCTTGGTTTATTTGTCTTTAAGAATGGGATTGGTAGTGGCCTTTTGCGAGTGACGAATTTGTAAAGGATAGGGAAGATTGAAAATAAATGGAACATATGCTAGTGGTCCTTGCACAGCCATGTAGAGAAATGCAGTTTTGAAGATGCAAATGCATTGTTACATTTGTGAGGTTTTCCAAACTCAAAGGAATGTAGCTGGGGTAGTCCTCAGTGAAGTTTTCAGGGGGAAGAGGAGGATTTAAAGGATTGGAAAGGAGATGCCATTACCAACAGACTTAACATTTCATTTTTATGCAAGTGACTTAGAGTTTAATCAGTGAAATAGTCATCTGTGTCTGATGAATAAATTCAAAACCTGCAAGTTTATCGTATGTAAAAACGAATTTTTCTTTCAGCTGCTTGATAATGTGGAAAATAAAATGAAAGGCACATGTGTAGAAGGCACTATTCCTAAATTGTTCAGAGGGAAAATGGTGGTATGTACTTAATAGATATATATATTTTTTTTATTTAAATTAACTGTTACTTGTATACATTGAAATTCTGTGTTTTTTGGGTTTTGTTTACAGTCTTATATCCAATGCAAACATGTAGACTATCGATCTGAACGAATAGAAGATTATTATGACATCCAGCTAAGCATAAAGGGAAAGAAAAATAGTAAGTGATACATTGTGATTTGTGCCAATCAAATACTTCAACATGTTGGACATCGTTAGTGCCTGTTGATTTCAGATGGGTTTGTGGGGGCTCAGTACTTTGAAATATCCTTGCTTTAATTTCAGAGGAAAAGTCTTTGACACCTGATTGAAAACATTTTCTGCAGAGAATGTTTTTGCTTACATTACCTTTCTTCCCTTCTCCCATTTCCCTTCCCTGCTCCTTCTTCCCTAATTCTCTCACTGACATCTTTTCATGAAACCCTATGAATTTTAGGAGTTTTCCCAGGGTCATAAAAGTGCATACTGTGCTGTGGTGGTAACAGTAGTGTTCTCACAGTAGATTATAATTTATATATGAAGATGAACTTGGAGAAAACGGATTCTTATATAGCCCTAACCATAATAATAAGCAAATACAAAGAATAAACTATTAAAGGACCACTGTTAGGCTGCTGTATCATTACTTTACAGAGTACTTCACATAGAAGAGGTGAAAAAGGGCATGTAAGACTTGAGCAAACAAAATCGTCTGGCTTGATAACAGTTGCAAAGTGCAAATAGGAGATTTGGTGGACTGTTGTAACTGTGATTTCAAAATCTGCTGAGATTCTTATGTGTGCACCTAAGTTTGGTGCGTTTCTTGACATTCTTAAGCAATATAAAACTTTTGGGTTTGTTTTTATAAAGACAGAAATATTCAAACATAAGCTCTGATGTCTTAATATGTTATTTGATGTAGACACTGTTAAGCTCCCAGGCTAGAGTAAACTTCAAGTTTTCTTCCTCCTTCCCTACAATTCCACAATCTTTTTTTCACTTAGTTTTTGAGTCCTTCATTGACTACGTTGCAGTGGAACAGTTGGATGGTGATAACAAGTACGATGCAGGCGAACATGGCTTGCAGGTATTTTTCTTTTTTTAATTGGGTTTTAAATTTTATTTCTNCCCCCCAAAGTTGCAAAACCCATTCTGATTTGTATCAACTGATTTTGGTGATTTTTCTCGTTAGGCAAGCTTTTACATAGCTCCTTTTAATTGCTGTTAGGTTTCTTAAAATGGACATTTTAAAACAGTCTAATCAGCAGTGAGTTTTGCTTTTATACCTGTAAGTGTTTTAGCAACTAGAATGGTTAACTTCTCTACTGATCTCAAAACTGAGAAGTCACTGAAATGCTTCCTCTGAGAGTAGTCTGTTCTTCTGTGTCTAGTAAAAAAAGCAGCATAGCTCTAAAAGTAGCTTTAGAGAGGTCATTTTTGTGTCATCAATAAAAACGCCAAATGAACCTGTGGAGTTTTAAACACTTAGGTTTTCACATGTTTCCGAGCTTTTCAGCTGCACTCTGCTCTGCCCGCTGTAGGAAGCTGCAGTTCTTTTTAAAAAAACGTTTTTACTAAAGCTTATTTCTGCAGCTTCCATATACCAGGTTCTGTCAATAATGTTCTTTATACTCTTTGGTTGTTCTTAGGAAGGTACAGCATGGTAGCCAAATATTTGTTGGCAAGATGCAATGAACATGAAATTCTTAATGGATGAAAAATGAGGTTTTGCCTCTGTATTCTCCTTTAATTTTATTTATACTGGCAACTTGCTGTTAATGCAGTGAGATTTTCACATGTGCTTGTATGAATGGCCTACATTTAAATGAACTGGGTTCTTATAAGTGTTACTGGAGTAGCTTGTGCGAAGGTGCAGCGTTAAGATAGCTAACGTCCACCCAAGTTTTTAACCATTCTTTGGTGCATGATGTGTTGTCAAGCCTATAAAATAAGACCATATAAAAAATGTCTGCAGCAAACAAGTATTTTGAGTTGCTAAAAATCTTGCAATTGCAACCCTTCATTTCCTTTAAAATGTCTAGGAGGCAGAGAAAGGTGTGAAGTTCCTAACATTGCCACCAGTATTACACCTACAGCTCATGAGATTTATGTATGATCCTCAGACTGACCAAAACATCAAGATAAATGATAGGTAAGTTGGTGGATTGGGTTTGGTTTGTTTTTTTTTTTTCTTTTTTCATTGTAGAATTTGGACCGGTGATGAATTTTACCAAAAAGTAATTTGCCAGAATGCTGTTCTTGATTCAACTGCAAGAGGAAGGTGTGTGCAGTTGGATATGGTGGAGATGCCCAAAAGGTGCACTGATTGAATGTTAAGGTTCTGAATAACACATTGAAAACTTAAATAGTAATTTGTAGCTATTGTTTTGAATACGAATCAAGCGAGTGCATCTTTTAATGCTTTGTGGAATGTTCTTTGTGCCGTGTGGGGAAAGTCGTTACATTCCCATAGGCTGCCACAAGAGTAAGCAGGATGAATAAGTAGTCCTTTGCTTTCCCTTCATCTATTTTCGTGCCCACTCACTGTAAGTAGAAGCTGATAATTTCTCAGAGATACGTTGTTGGTTGTAAACTAAATCTGTATTGCAACAATTTCAATCTCACCAAGAAGGTGAGATTGCAGCAACTGAAAGATGTTTCAAAATAATGTTCCAGACCAGTGGTACCTGTGCTAGAAAAGCTGTATTTGTGTACTAGAAAATAACAGGTTTTGAGCTTTTCCCATGACACAGTGAATGCAAACTAGCACTATTTCAGTTAAAGTGCTCTTGCCCTTGTTACTGGGGGCATGCTTTTTCAGAGGTGCATATGAAGATTATTTTTATTCTGTATTAAAACAGTATAAAAATTTCTACTGTATGCAGTATATTGTGGGTAGAAATGGCATTGTAACAGTAGCTTGTGCCATTTTTGTACTTGCTTTAGGAGTAAGTTCTGGTATCCTGCATAATAGCATGTGTGTGTCTTAACTACAAATACAACTGTCTTAATTCTTTTCAAAACTAGGTTTGAGTTTCCTGAACAGTTACCACTGGATGAATTTTTGCAAAAAACAGATCCTAAAGATCCTGCAAATTACATTCTTCATGCAGTTCTAGTACACAGTGGAGATAACCATGGTGGACATTATGTTGTTTACTTAAATCCAAAGGGGGATGGCAAAGTGAGTATTGAAAAGGACCTGAATATATATTTGTGTTTTGCAAATATATACTTGCAGTTTTCATAATGGGCAAATCTTTGGAAATTTTGTTCCCTAACAGAAGAGCGTGCTGGCACACTGGCTTCATCGCATGGGGATTTGACTTTTCCACGTAGTTCTTAGCTTGATACTTTTTCATTTGGTGCCTATTCTAACAGCTTTGGGAAACTTACGTGGTATTTACAAAACGAAAAAACAGCAGCCCTTGTGCCTAGTTTTTGCTCTTTAGGGAGAAGCCTGTATTTGGAGGCATTAAGGAATCACTTGCCTTCTCAAGTGGAGCAGCTTCATCTTTGCTGTCGGCTTTTGGCAAAAGACTTTTAACTGAGGGAGTCCCTTCATTTATGTGTGGATGTGTGTTGAAGTTCTACTGCAATCAGATTTTATCCAGCATTTTTTTTAGGCTGACTTCATGCTGAAGCAAATATGAACATTTCCAATGTTTCTGTGACTCAGAGGTTCAATATCTTTGCATTGTCCCACTGTTACAGGTTTAGCTGACTTGATTGGATCAGACAGTTATAGGTCAGGTGCTGCTTCCCTTAAGTAGAGTGGTTTTGTGTGTACATGACTGTTCACACTTAAAAGTAGAAGTCAGATTTTCTGTGAGTTTGTTGCTATTTGTCTTTCTTATTTGTCTTTATTGTTTTAATTTAAAATTTCCTGTAAATTACTTTAAATGTACAAATAATTACTAGATATCTTATGCATCACTGCTTTTTATTTTATTTTACAACAAATAGGGTTTATTTTCTGAAATTCATAGAGAAATGTTAGCTATTTAAATAACAGTCTTAAAATGTTCTTTGAATAATTACTGGGCTTTTGATATTCGGTGTAAAATGTTCAAATATTTCAGTAAAGGTTTGGTATTTGTGACCTCCTTATGCTGAGCACAAGTAGCAGGTAGCACAAATTATACAGAACTAGACTTTTTTATTTTTAAACTCATGCTGCTTGGAAATTAATTTTAGTTACTTCAAAGAGCTGAAAGGCTTGCCAGAAATAAGATTTATTTATCATTCAAGAACATGGTTTTGTGTGTAAAATTATATTTATATAACATTTTCTCTCTAGTGGTGTAAATTTGATGACGATGTTGTATCAAGATGTACAAAGGAAGAAGCGATTGAACACAACTATGGAGGTCATGATGATGACTTATCTGTACGGCACTGTACGAATGCTTACATGTTGGTTTACATCAGGGAATCAAAATTAAGTATGTATACTCTGCCATGTGTTCCAAGTTAGATTTACACACAGGGATTTAGGGCTATATTTTACTTCTGAATTGTTGACGGTCGTCCTGTGCAAAGGGGCTTCGTTATTTATAGTTGGAATGTATAGATTCCGTGGGATCAACCGGCCTTTCTCTCACTTCTGGAAAGTATGTGCTAATCCAGTGTCATCTCATCTTAGCACAGTAAGGCAGGACTGTGGATCTGCCAAGTGCTTCAGCCTGGATTGTTTTATAGGATGGAAAAATGAGCAAACTAACTTCAGTGATGGAAGTTAAATCCAATTGATTATAAATATGCAGATATAAGTATACTAAGAAAATTGCATGGTGGTAAATACTTTTTTTAATCCTGAAATGAATATTTAATTCAGAAGTTTATGATACATATTTCATGGAAGTAGTGCATTTTGGCTTGGTTTACAAAATGCTTCTTTTGCCAAAACATGATTGTATCAAACCATGTTTTTAATTAAAAGATGAAAAAAACCAGTTTTGACTTCATATCAGAGGAAAGTCGAGTATGTATGAAGAAAACCCATGTTTGATGTAAATCTTGAAATGACATCACAAAATTTGCTTTATAGGTGAAGTTTTGCAGCCTGTCACGGACCATGATATTCCTCAGCAACTTGTAGAAAGGCTACAAGAAGAGAAAAGGATAGAAGCTCAGAAGAGGAAGGAGAGGCAGGAAGCTCACCTCTATATGCAAGTGCAGGTCAGCTTTCAAAATAGATCAAGTTGCAGCTACCTTACCACTAAAACTCAGAACATGGAGCTCCCCGAGACAAACCTCGATATTCACTTTTTTAAAAATTCTGTTTGGAAGTAGTGTTTGCTGTGAAATTATGATTTTAGTGCTTATACATATGTTTAGGTGTGCAGTAAATCCTAATGAAACAAACAGGACTGCATGTTATAGACATTGCCATTTTCTGTAGAAGTTACGTGCTTGCAAGTAAAAAATAGTAAGTTCAGGTGAAAGGAAAAGGACCAGGTTATTTTAAATGGCTGCCCTGCCACCACACTTTTATCTCCTTCAGGAATTATTTTGTAAAATTAGAAGTATCAAGCCATAGGCTGCAAGCCTGGACCACTGCCAAACTGAACTCATCAAGTAGAAGCAGAAGGGGAGAGTACTTATATTTGCAATTATCTTTTTGGAAAAGCCAGATGGACTAGATTGTTATGAATTGCCTTAAGGAACCCTGTTTATGGCTCTTTCCAGAGCCCATCTGGCAGAAGAAAATAGAACCCATTTTCTATTTGCTTCCATGTTTCCTTGCATCTTCTTTCTGGTGCTCGTAAGTAGAGCTATTGGTGAAGTTTGGCTTGTTCTACGCTGCGTTTACACTAGAGCTGTTTGCAGTGGAGAGACTGGCAGAGTTACACCGTTTGTCTTTCAGTTAACAAAGAATATATGGGAACTGTGGGAGTTACAGGAAACATTTTAGGCCAGCCTCTTTGCATTACACCAGTAAAATAATTATGTAGTCTTTTTTTTAAGTGCCAAGGTTGTCAGAGCACGTTTCCAAGATTGGAATCTAAGCGCAACTGGTTTTTAATTGTTTGGATTTTGTAAGAATTAGTGTATTTTAATTACCTACACTGATTTGACTATCAATCACAATTTTTTAGTTTCATTGTAATCTGTATACTTGCAAATTTTCTTCATGAGAACACGAATAGTGTTAGCAGTATGCCAGTAACCAGAGAACCAGTGATGTTGCATAGTAAAGCATCGTGAGAAGGTATTACCTTGTGCAGTTGAGTTAATATGAGATGTTGCATAGTAAAGCATCGTGAGAAGGTATTACCTTTGCAGTTGAGTTAATATGAATAGTAACCTTCAAATGTGATTTTTCAGATAGTGGCAGAGGATCAGTTCTGTGGTCACCAAGGCAATGATATGTATGATGAAGAAAAAGTGAAATACACTGTTTTCAAAGTATTAAAAAACTCCACGCTTACAGAATTTGTTCAAAATCTCTCTCAAACGATGGTAAGTTTTGTGTAGCTGGATATATGTATCTATTTATTTTATTACATTATGGTTGCTTCATAGTCATTATCTTCTCTAGGTATTGGCAGCAGTCATAATTTAGACATTTTGAAATAGAAGATCTGTTTGGGTTTAATAGAAGTATCTTACCCTTTTTTTTTTTGTTTCCTGTCACAATTTTTATTTATTTTAGGGATTTCCCCAGGATCAAATCAGATTATGGCCAATGCAAGCTAGAAGTAATGGAACAAAAAGACCCGCAATGTTAGATAATGAAGCAGATGGCAATAAAACGGTAAATATTCATTGATAGAGGACACTATTCTGTACATGATCCATGATTTTTTAGTTCACTTTAAGAATACGTAAGTTTGGAAGATCAGATTTTTCAGGGTTTTAATTTAACCTGTGTCTGGTGAAGTCTGATACTTGAGAAGACTTGAGAGGTAGTGGATTGATTTGGATAGGAGGGAGGAATGTGGTGCATGACTGTTCCATGAAAAAAAGCACGATCACGATTTTACTGTTAGATTTCAAACAAAAATGTCTTTTTGAGTCCTCCATTATTTGGGCAAAAACTCTGGATTTAGGGAAATGTGTTGCTTAAACTGTAAACCATTGTGTCTAAATACCACAAAAAACAGTGTTTGGTTTCAATGTCCTGTTACTTCTAAAATGAAGTCTTTTTCTTGCCATTATAAAGATAGCTGTAGGTATAATTTTTTAAATGAAAAAGAAATAGTTTCATTTTAAATAAAACCTATTATTTGGGCTTCTTTAAAACTTGTTGATGATTTTATATCTGTCATTGTTTTTCTTAATAAACTTCATAAACTTCCTGTCATTAACACAACTAAAAAAAACCACTCCTGCTTATAGTGTCATGAAGTTCTCATATCTGATGAAAATGTAGATATCAGGTTATATTATATTCTCCAGAGACTATTTTTCTTCTTCCACGTCTTTCTACATAGATGATTGAGCTCAGTGACAATGAAAATCCATGGACAATATTTTTGGAAACAGTAGATCCAGAGATGGCTGCTACTGGAGCAACTTTACCCAAGTTTGATAAAGATCGTAAGCATATATGCTAAAACTTGAGTAAATAGAAAATACTTATGTTTTGGGTATATCTCAGAAAACGTTGTGTGCACCTTTTTTCAATAGTGATGTTGAGGTACCCATCAAACTACAGTGCTGAAATTAGTTTTTCTCATGCAGTTTTTCCCTCGTTTATCTTCAAGTGTAAGGCATCTTTCATGTGTTTTTAGGATCACTGAATAATTTTTTTTTGTATATGTGTGTATATATACATGTGTATAAATATATGTGCTTTTGTCAAGAAGGGTTGGACCAGATGATCCTTAAGGTCCCTTCCAACCTGGTATTCTATGATATAAAGTTAATTTATAAAAATTCAGTATTTAAGAATATTTTAAGGGCGTAAATCAAAGCTACATCTTTGCTACTGGTTAAAGAAAAATGTCTGGATTTTTGTTTTTTCCCCAGACATACTCAAATAAGCCTTACTTAAAATTAAATCTTGTTTTTTAATTTGTAGATGATGTAATGTTGTTTCTGAAGATGTATGATCCGAAGACTCGGAGTTTGAATTATTGTGGGCATATCTACACACCTATATCCTGTAAAATACGTGAGTTTTAAAATTCAATTTCATTGTTATAATTTTATTTTTTTAAAGGACAATAGATTGCATATCTTTTTTCTTTTCTTTTAATAATCATTTTATCACTGAAATCAAAGGTAGGCCACAGAAAGAAATTCTTATTTCTCCCAACACTGGTGCTGGTCCTCTGATACTTTTCTTCCCATGTTGTCTCAGTGAAACTTTCTGCAAGGCTGAGAGCGTTGCCTTAATACACCATTAGCTGTCAGTTAATTTTTTGTTACAGGTTTGCTGTATTTACCAGATGTTGCTGAAAATAAACAGCTGTTTCAAATTTGCTATAAAGCTTTGTGATTTGATAGTGCTTCCCAGTTTGTGTTTTTCCTTCTATTTAAGTTTTTTTTCTTTGTGGAATGTACTTCTGCAATAGCTTTTAAAATAACTCTTGGACAACTTTTCACTATGGTTGCCGGAGAGCAGCTGGGCAGACTGAATTGGGCGTGAGCCTTGGTTTTCATATGGGTCCATTTAAAGAATTCAGCAAATGTCCACGAAATAAAAATACTTCGATTTGTAATTTTGAATGTCTCATTTTGTTGACTTGTACATGCTTTCTAATTTTGTATTTTAGCTGCCTTTTTTTTAAAAAGAGATTAAAATTTTCCTCTGGGGAGGGAACAGTGTTATTTCATCTCTTTGATCTTGGATGGCCTTGCACATATTTTTTTTTGTTGTTCAGATGAAGTGGAAGGAAACCTTAAAGTCTGTCTCTTGGTTGAATGTCAATAAGGGAGGCTTTAACCTGGAAGGTGCTCTTTCATAGGCATATAAAAACTTTATCCAGGGTAGAAAAATAGATTCTCTTCTTCATGCAGGAGGTCTTGCTAGCAGAGTGCAACGGATTTCACATTCCTTTTCTTTTCCAATAGGTGACTTGCTTCCAGTTATGTGCGAGAGGGCAGGATTTCCACAAGAAACTAACCTTATCCTCTATGAGGTTTGGATTGATAGACTTTTAGTAACATTTTTGTCATTTACATGCTATAACTAGAGAAAAAGAAGCTTCACTGGTTAAAAAAAGGTTGCTCCTAACAATGGTATTTTATAAATCATAAGCACTCTGTAACTTGTAACTTTGAAGTCTATAGGGCTGCAAGAGAGTATTGGCAGATAGTTAACTTCAAAACAGATTTAAAAGTAAACAACTAGAAGTGTGAAGCTTTAAAAACAAAAAGTCTCTACATGAAGTCCTACATGAGTGGCTTTGCCGTGCTAGATCTGTGCATATCCTCAGAACTGCGGTGTTAGAGGAGCTAATCCTGCTAATGTTATTGGCTGTTGTATTTTCAATGCCCCCCTTAAACAGAGGAGTTGAGAAAATGTTGCGTCTATTCTTCCCTTCCCTAAGTTAGAAGTCAGCAAACAAAATACTTAGTCTGACACGTTTCTGCCCAAATACAGTAGTAGTAAATCTTCATAGCTGCTCTATTTATTGAGTGCTGAAGATGCAGATCTTGCTAAGGCAAAGTCCTTGCTATAGTAAGAACAAGGAGTTGGGTTTCTTATTGCAATTTTTGTTAGCAGTCACGCTGCTCTCTCTGGTGGTTCCAGGGGAGCACGCACACTTCCATCCTAAAAAGCAAAACTGTCAGGTGCTGCTACTCTGTGCAGGTCAGGGTTGCAGTTTGATTCCAGTTTGTTTAGACAGGTGCTTTTATCCCAAGAGGTCAACCTACAAGTATAAATATGTAATATGCATATAGATATATTATAACATACACATTTTTAATATGGCTTTGTTTGTTTTGTTTTCTTTTTAAAAGACAAGTGAATTGCTGTACAAAAGTTCCGCACTATTAAAATAAGCAAGCATAATCAGTGTTCTCCAAGCTTCCTGGAAGCTGCATCAGTAGAAAGTTAATCTCTGAATTTTGGAAAATTTTCAGTGCTAACAAGATCATGCTGAATGATAAAATCCTTTTGAAAATTAAGATAACTTGAGTGAGACTCCAAAGGTAAAAATAAGCAGCCAGCTCTACCAGTAACAGTTAGATGTATCTGGACTTTAGCTGAGATTACATTTAATTTACAGATATGTATCTATCCATTTGTTTCAGTTGAAAGATGATATAAGTTACCATATCTGATGAGTTCTTTACTATTGTGGCCTTTATTTTTGTCTTTTGTTTATCCTGTGTGATCAACAATTTTTGTTCTTTATTGCAGGAAGTTAAACCCAACTTAACAGAAAGGATTCAAGACTATGATGTGTCTCTTGATAAAGCTCTTGATGAACTCATGGATGGCGACATCATAGTGTTTCAGAAGTATGTATTTTAAGGGGGCAGCTTATTGTTTAGATTAAATCACCTGCTTTACTTTGAAAGCAGAACTTCCTTTAACTTAGTGTTTTTAATAAGAACAAAGTCGACTTATTTCCATTAGATACAGACATTTCTAACAGTAGACATTCTCAGCAGTTCTCATTTGTTTGATCAAAGAGAAAATGAAAAAATATTGGTAGTATTTTAATTATCACATGCCACATTATTTAAGGAAAATGAGGTTTTGTGCTAGTTTAGAAAACTAATAACCTAAACCAGGTCTTAATGTTACCAAAGAGTGTGGTTCAGCAACGCGTCTGAGTTCTGCAGCTTTTTACTTGGAGCCACTGTAACTCAGACACTGAAGACCCTACCAGCATTTCAGATCTCAAGCTCTGTACCATTACCACTGTACAAGGCTCTTGGCCTGGAGCTCCTTTCAGCCTAGAACTAAACTAAACTGCTTTCCCCTTTTTTTTTCCTTTTACTCATGCTCACACTAAGTTCCATATCGGTCTGCGGTGATGAGGTGCTCACGATTTGCTGAGCATATGCAACTCATGGGTGTACTGGCGCTTCAACTGGAGTTTTCTCCAAGGCAAAAGGAGAACTCCTGCATCTCGTATCCATTTAAGGGATCTTTCATAAGCTTGTCAGGGCTATAAATCAGCATTTCTATGCTCTCACTCCTGATGGTCACACCCAACTGTGTTGCTCTGTTTCTCTCCATGGGCTGACAGTGGGTGGAAGCCAGCTAGTCTATCTTCAGCACTCTTACCCCAGATTATGTGAGATGAATGTATTTCTCATGTCATGCCTTGGAACTCGCATTCCCTGTTGACCCAGTTGGTGTTATGCACCTTTGGCTGGCTGCTGACTCCTGGGTAAGTGCACAGCTTGTACCCTGGTGCTATTTCTCCGCTGAGAAGATAGGGGTACCAGTCAGTAGTGACCCAAACCAGCGTCTGTACCAACTGTTTTGCTTCTGCGGTTCAAGGAGTGCTCTTGTATGTCTGGCCTCTGTGCAAAGCAATTAATACAGGAGTATATGGAAAGCCGTGGCAGCGTTAATACAGACATGCAGTAATGTACTGGGGTGGGAGGGAGGGATGACTACTGCTAGAATGACACTGTGAAACAACTGGAATCAGTGTTGCCAGATTGCCAAATGAGCAAGCACAGCACGTGAGTGCGCTTGCCCTTGCACCACGCAGAAATACTTGGGGGTGTGGGTCACTACTGACTGTATTAGTTCTACTGTGTACGAGTGGTGGCTCTTTAAAAAGGTTTCTAAACTTTATTTCTGTATCTCTCAACTGTTGCTGACTTACTGTAGAACATGTTTTTAAAAGCCGTAACTGCTTGTAGGTATAACAGTGTGATATGTAATGGTATTATCATTTGTTTGCTTTTGCAGGGATGACCCAGAAAATGACAGCAGTGAGCTACCAACAGCTAAAGAATACTTCCGAGACCTCTATCATCGTGTGGATGTCATTTTCTGTGATAAAACCATCCCAAATGACCCAGGCTTTGTTGTTACTTTATCCAATAGGATGAATTACTTTCAGGCATGTGTTCTATTTGTTCCTCTGCTTTTGTTTTCTTGTTCTGAAAGGAACTTCAGCGTTAATTCTCAAGTGCATTATGCGTATTTTTAGAAAAGAGTAGATCTGTTCTTGTACACTTTTTGCATTGTGGTAATGAAAAATTTAAGGAAGGCACTCGTGCTTGTGAGAAGAAAATGCTCTAAACCCACCCCTCATTTTATAAATAATGAGTTATTTGACAAAATGATTCTTTCTTGATATGGCATACTACTCTGTCAGGGAAATGATATTCTAATGAAGGTATGTATTTGCTTTCTAAGTGACATGTAAAACTTGTTCAACTCTTTTAGTTATTAAAAGAAAAATGCCTTGGGAGTCTAGTGATACCTATTTTCTGCTTCTAATATCACCAACAATATTCATTTTGTAGACCAGACTGTATTGCTTTCCTCACACGATGCTGTTCAATGTTCAGTGGCACTAATATGTCAAACCTGTTGTGTTCATGAAGGGTGACCGGGGGTGTTCAGAAGAGGAAAACTGGACAATGAAACTTTAAAACAAACAAACAGAAAGTTGGTCTGATCTTTTAAAAGCCATGGTAGATTTGGCTCCCTACAGTTCTCCTGAAGTTGCTTTTGTAAGTGGCAAAAAGATCAGACAGTTTATTTTCTGTCGCCAAAGGCAGGAACTTTGAGCACCTGCACACAGGGGAAGTCAGGATGACTTCTGCTATCCTGTTCTCATCATCTGCTTTTTCGCAACTCACTTTCTCTTATTTCATTTTTACTTGAAGTGTAAGATCTTTATAGTTTATTTTGGTAAGGGAAAAGTAGACAGAGAATGCCTGTGCTTTTTGTGAGGCAGTGACATTAAATATACTGATGGGAGTAACATGGCGATATTACCCAGCAAGTTAACTTCCTTGGACTGAATTAAAGAACAGTGGGAATTTTCCAAAGAGCAAGTCTTACTTATTTCCCCAATAATACTATGATTTAAAAAAAAAAACAAAAAAAAAACAAAAAAAAAAACACAACAAAACCAAGCAAAACGAAAAGAGTAGTAGAGCTATTGTGGATTTTGTGGCCTTTTGGTGACAGTGATTTATTGTAATAAAAGAGTTTTCTCATGGGTTTTTTTTTTTTTCCTAGTGTATCTTATTCCGCGTCAACTGTACAGAAGATAAAGATAGTAGTTAATTTTGCCTTGGGGAAGCAGACATAGGTGGGGGTCTTTCAGAATTTCAGTAGCATGACGTTCTTGAGTTGTAATGAATGACTGTGTGATTGTAGAGCAATGTCATGACTGTCTGAAATAATTCAAAATTTTTAAAAAATTGTATTTGCAGGTTGCAAAGACAGTTGCGCAAAGACTTAATACAGATCCAATGCTATTACAGTTTTTCAAGTCCCAAGGGTAAGATGAATTTCCTTGGTGTTCTGTGTCTGAACTATTTGTTAAAATACTTAGCACAAATATAGACAGGTAGCAGTTACTTTGTAGCTTTTTTCCCAGGTCATAAACTAATTCTTTACCAGTAAAATGTTAGCGTTCTGGCATGCACAGCAAGTTCCATAGACAGTTCTAAGTATTGCAATGGCCGACTCCAGAGCCTCAAAGAATTCCACATTTTAGAAGAGTTCTAGTGTCATTGAAAAAAAGATGCATTTTAAAGGATGGCTGTTTAAACTTCTAAAATCATTAATTACTTCAAAGCCTTACTTTATGGGACAAATTACTAAGCTAATGCAAGTACTGTTTCAGTGAATGCAGATTTTGAGAATGGAGGAGTGCAGAAATAAGTGCATATAAAAGCAGGATTTTTGCTGATTTTACAGGTTTAAATGCAGGAAGTTACTTCACTGATTTCTCTTCACTCCCCCCCCCCGCAGTCTGCAAATGTTCAAATGTAACAAGTTCACAGCTGCTAAAAGGGACATTTCTGGTTAAAGTGGTGTTCTCAGGCACAGTTGTATAAAACTGAATTTGAATCTGTATAAAACTATAGCAGAAACCAGCATATTGGTAGTTATATGTATATGCTGCAGGAGTAATGCACGTGCAGAAATTACATCATCTTTTTGTATTCATGTATATGCTCTTTATTAACCTGTAGGTATCCCCATTCATCATCAATGAGGCTGTCGTAATTTGAGTAGCTCTTTATAGTTTCCAGTTCTGTGGTCACTCTGGAATTTGCTGTGTCATATGGCTCCACAAATTATCCTTTCACAATCTAAAGCATGTGCTGCTAGACTAGTAGTTTCAGAGGAATGTAGGTCTGCCACCCTGCTGCATTAAAGGTGAGCTTGTAAACATCCAAGAGAGTTAACACGCACAGCGAATGGTATTCCTGTTCCCACGTGCTCACCCGTTTTTAAAAATCACAAAAGCACTGAATATAATGCTGCTTAGGCTGTGCTAGCAATTATGTAAAGCTGGAAGCCAGGGACAAAAATGTACTTGGTACTTTGATTTACTGAGGAGTGATGGATTGTAAAGAGATGTTTATGTTTTTCTTTTCCTTCTGTAGTTACAGGGATGGCCCTGGTAATCCTCTTAGACATAATTATGAAGGTACTTTAAGAGATCTTCTGCAGTTCTTCAAGCCTAGGCAACCTAAAAAACTTTACTATCAACAGGTAAGAGTCTTTTGTTTTTATTGGTGTGAATTAAAAAAAAAAAAATCTGCCCTATATAAAGTATGCCTAAAGTGTTTTTCTTTTCTTCCTTAAGCTCAAAATGAAAATAACTGATTTTGAAAACAGAAGAAGTTTTAAATGCATATGGCTAAATAGCCAGTTTAGGGAAGAGGTGAGTAAGGCTGTCTGTTACATGCTTGCTGTCGTTTCTGTGTCAAAGCTGGTATGGCTGTGATTATGGTTCACACACTCTGTTGTCCCTGAATAACACAAAATTAGAACAAAGTTGTATGTAATGTAAAAAAAAAAAACTACAACAAAAAAACCCAAAACCCCATAAAAATAAATTGAAGAAAATTGTGTCAGTTCTTAATAAAAACTTTGAAGGTAACATAGGTATTCACTTTAGTAATTTTTATCTTTTAAAGATGAATTTTTGATTAAGAGAAGGATCCAGTGTATTGTGTGCTTTAATATGGTTGTTTACATTTTCAGATTTTTCTAACGATTTCTCTGTTTCAAATTCCATAGGAAATAACAGTATATCCAGATAAGCATGGGTGTGTGAGGGACCTGTTAGAAGAATGTAAAAAAGTTGTAGAACTCTCTGAAAAAGGTTCAGGGAAATTAAGGTAAATTTCGAAGATTTGGATTTCTTTTATGCGATCATGTGGATTTTATCCACATGAGAAAAGTATCTGTAGAATTTAAAGTACTGTGGAAACCATTATTATCAAATGAAGTCTGATACTATGTTAAAAATAAAAAGCTTCCAGATTCACATTGTTAAGAGCTTTTATTAACTACAAATATAAATTGTATATAATAATTTATTTTATAATTCCAAAGCTACATCCTGGAGATGCATAAATTTCATCAGTTGCATTTGTTAACTCGCGATTTAGTAATTTTTTCCAATTCAAGCATCTCATGCTGTTCCCTTCTTAGGAGTTAAAAGTCAGGTCATTCAAAGAGACTGTAAAAAACAATTTAAATTAAAAAACTTTGTCTTGTAATTGCACGTACTGTCCTTTTCTGCCATCAGCCAGAAGTAATTTAACCTCTTGTAACTGTGCAGCTTAATTTTTACTAAAGACTGAATTTAAAGCTTTACAAATACAGTAGTAGCATCTGTTTATATCCTGACTGCACTAATTCATCTCAAGGTTTGAGAAAGAAATGTTGCATTGATTTTTTTTTTAATATTATTTTTTATTTTATTTTTTTAATGCTTTCCCTATTTGTTTATTTTTTTTTTAAGGCTGCTAGAAATTGTAAGTTACAAAATAATTGGTGTCCATCAGGAAGATGAGCTGTTAGAGTGTTTGTCACCTGCAACAAGTCGAACATTTCGAATAGAGGTAAATAGTACTTTCTTAAAGAAACTTTAAAACTTTACTTTGAGAGAAAAAACTCTTTCAAGTGGTAATTCTCTTTCTGGATTCAGATTTTCAAATTATCTGAAAAATAATCCTTCTAAAATTTTTCTTTTGTTCCATCTGCTTCCCTATAATGATTTCATTCTTTATTTTTTTATGTATGTTTATTATAAGAATACATGAAGTCTTGGCAAGGGCTTGTCCATAGGACACTTGCTGCCTTAGCAATAATTCCAAGATTTTTTTGTGTGCTCATGATATAAATGTTTATGCTTAGAACCTGCTTTCATACTCTAAAACTCTAGAAGACTTTGTTTCCTTTTCTGAAAGTTTGAACTTCTGGAGCCAAATTTTGATACTTATCATGTTATTTTTCTCAACATTTCATCATTTAAATCTGTTACCTTGCCTCGAAGATCAAAAATAAAAAAAGTTTCCAATGTAAACTGTAATGAGGAGACAACAAGAGGTCTGTGATATTACTGTCAGCTACTACTACAGCTGATAGAAGATTTCATGTAAAAAAAGCCATTCGTGAAAGCCAGGAGAGTATTTACTGAGTAGGGGAAGCTAAAGTGCTGTCATGCCAGCGATGAATGAGTCCTGTAAAAAAAAAAAAAACCAACCAAACAAAAAAAAACAACAAACAAAAAAAAAAAGACACTGTCAAACAGCATGGTTCTTCTAATTGTTTTTAAATAGATTTGTTTTACATCAGTAACAGTACATCAATTATGCTTTTAGTTACTTAATAAGTTACTCTTTGAAGGAAGTTTTAGCTAATTACAGTCATAATTTTATGTCTGGATGTAGGAAATTCCTCTGGACCAGGTAGATATAGATAAAGAAAATGAGATGCTAATCACAGTGGCACATTTCCACAAAGAGGTTTTTGGGACATTTGGAATTCCGTTCTTGCTGAGGATACACCAGGTGCAGTATGCCTCCCTTTTTCTCCTGAAGGGATTATGTTGATGATGTTTTCTTAAAGTACTGTCAAAGAAACTGGTTAGTATAAAAAGCGTATAGGAAAATATTGCTCCTGTATGAAAGGTTCTGCCCCATATGTGCCTTTTTTCTGCTAAATCATTTACCATCACAGTTCTCTTTTGCATATACAGATTTAGTGTTTCGGTGAGCCTGTGCAGTATCTGGAAAGCAGGCATTCAGCATCAGCCAGGGACTTGAAATACTATCAAAAGCAATACCACTCCCCTAACCATGCGCAGAACGCACACCACCACCACCCCAAAAGACCTAGAATCCTATTTCTAATACCACCTTAGTAATTGCAATGCAAACTTGTTGGCTAAAGTGGCTAGACCATGGTTTCTTGGCTTCTTACTGAGACCCGTGATTATGAAAAATGAATTTGCTTTCCTCAGCATTTTCTAAGATCACTGTGCATTTCATAACTTCTGTAATTTGATGTGCTTTATCTTCTAGGGCTGGAAGTTCATACAGGAGTGAAAGCTAATTTTGAAACCTTAATGTAAATTCTTAAGTTTTTACGTGGTGCTGCTCCAGCTGAATGTCACATTAATTCTTTTAATATCAAAGTACATTTCCGGGGGCATTTAGCAATTCGCTTCTAAACTTTTTCTGGTTCGTGTGTGTTAGTTTGTATGAAAATTACCTACTTCTCTAAAAGTTTTGGATTGAGAAATCTGTCCACATGTCTGCATCCCATAGAATTTTACTATATTTCCTTATTTTTGATCAATGTAGAGTAAAACCTGTGTGTTGAGATTCCTGTTGAAAACCATTTGTACTGCCTTTCCCTGTCTATGACAGTTGATATATATTATTGATCTTTAAGTTGATGGTATCCATCACCTTTTTTGGGGCAGTTTACATACACAGCATGCAGAAACATACTACAAAAAGTTACTAATTGAGGGGGAACATCACAGGTGTAGAGGTTTTAAGAAATGATATGCTTAGAAAGGATACATTCCCCCCCCGCCCCCTTCCTATTTTGCATCTAATTTTCTGACTTTTTCTTAACTTTAACCTGACTTGCACATGTCACTATCAGTGCTTGGTCAATTTATGGGACAGTTTGCATAATGATGAATCAATCAGTCTTACAACTTGCTATAAATTCAGCAACTTTATGTTGTTATTCCGTATTGTAGTGCATAATGTTGACAATTGTGTAATTTTGTAAATAACTGAGAGATTAAGGCAATGTATTTCAGTGAAGCTCGAAGCAGGAAATATTAACAGCATCCTTTTTTCTTCCTAATTTTTTTCACATTAAAAATCTTGTTGTAATTATTAGGGTGAACACTTCAGAGAGGTTATGAAGCGGATTCAGACAATGCTGGACATACAAGAAAAAGAATTTGAAAAGGTAATGGCAAGTTGGGAGAGTTCTTATTGCTGATTGTAGACCTTATATGAGTTTATTGTAAGAAGTTGGAACACCACAGGTTTGGCATAAGTGTAGATTTTGATCAATAGAAGAATTGCTTGACTTAATGTTTTTTTCTGAGAATTTAGGCAGGATATGTAGGAGTAGTATTTCTGTCACGCATCAAAAGAGATACTCAACAAAACATTAAAGTAACCTAGAAAATTTAGATAGTGCAGGACCTCTAGAGCCCACCAACTTCAGATTCCTGCTCAGAGCTGAACTAGTCTGAAGCTAAGTCAGTGTTTTACCTAGATGCAGTTTGAAAAGTCCCAAGGATGGGAATTCTGCCACGTTCTGGACACTGTATTTTAAAGCATCACCGCTATCATTGTGAAGACACTTGTTTTCCTTACATGTAATCAGAATTACAACTGGTGATGGTTGCCTCTTGTCCATTTGCTGTGCAGCTCTTGAGAAGAGTCTGCTTCTATGTAATAGTCTTCAGTGGGTGGAAGACTGGATTCTCCTGTTAGCCTTTTCTTCTCTGGGCTAAACAAACCCGTTTCCCCTAGCTTCTGGTATGCCATGGGCTCCAGCCCCGAACTGTCTTACTGGACTGTTGCTGGACTTGCTGCAGGTTGTTGCCATCTCTTTCTCCCTGGAGGACCTGAACCTGCACACAGTATTCCAGACACAGTCTCATGATTTCCCAAGCATTCATTTTATCCTGTCCTTGAGGTTGTTGATGAAGATTTTAAACAGAATTGGCTTTTATCAACCCCTGAAAAATACCGCTTGTAACCAGCTGCGAGTTAGACAATGAAATAAGACTTGAAGGCTTTATTTTAATGCGGTATGTTACCAGGTCTTGTTGTTTTTTGGTTTTTTTTTTTTTTTTCCTTTCATAGTTTAAATTTGCAATTGTAATGATGGGCCGACACCAGTATCTCAATGAAGATGAGTATGAAGTGAACTTGAAAGATTTTGAGCCCCAACCTGGTGAGTTGTTAAATAACCTGACTATTCCTTTGACCTACTGAAGTTGCTCTGCCAGTTGTTCTAATGGGTTTACCCTTAACTCAGGATGCAGAAAGAGATTGTTCTTTGTACATGAAATACATTAAATAGAGTAAGTTAGCAAGTATTTATATACACCTGTGTGCATACTTAAATGATAAGTGTATATGTTAGTCTGAGAATATATATTTTATAGGCATATAAATAACTAAATAATGTTTCCTTGTGAGTTAAGAATTTGTATTTGAGTGACCAAATGGGTCAAATATCAGTATAACATACGTCAAAGAGAATCACAACGTCAGTTGCACCTTATCTGTGTGGACCATCTGCTCCCTGTACATTTGATTCTCACATCGTTACTGGATTGTGTGCTCATGTTATTCCTAAAAAATATTAAGATGCATTTGCATAAGATTCTTATTTTAAGTGTGCTGCAAAGAGGTATTTAAATTCTCATATTCATTGAAGATGCTTCTTGCTCTTTCTTGGTATCTTCAATGAATCTGAAGAGTCTAACAAGAGTATTGCATATGTGAATAGGATGCTGTTTAGACTTTCTTTCCTAAGAGGTGATTCACCGAGCTACAAATGCAGCTCTGTTCTGAATTTGTCTGTGGATGGTCTACCATCTTGTTTACTTGACTGATATTTAAAGCTCTGAGGAATTTATACATAGGAGAAACCAGGTTAATCCTTCAGGAGTTCTAGACAGTCATCTTTTGAGGATTTCAGTGGGGAATGGCACCTTTGAATCTGCAGTCAGAATTCTGTTGAAAGCCTTGAATTCATCGGGAGTTTTTTCCCTAGTTTAGCTAAGTGTTCCTTTTTGTGAGCTGCTCTGTCTGGTAGAAACGAGATCGAGGACAAGTTGCTCCCTGCAGTTCTATTTTTCTGACAATTATGAGCTCTGGTTTTTGTTGACAGGTTGTGCTAGGGCCAAACTTTCCCTGATTTTTTCAAGCTGTGTTCTGGATTTATGTAACAGTTGTAAAGAAATCCTGTAATTGTCCATTTATTTCAAAACCCACAGAGAGTTAGACCTATACTGTTACTGAGTACTTTGCAGGAACCGAGCAAAAAGTCCTCTCATTGTAGTATGTTACACAGCCAGGTTTATGGCTCATGGCTGCGAATTTGAGGGGACTTGCCAAAACTTTGAATGCCTGCATCTGCACAAGTCATCTGTGAGCAGAGAAGTGTGTCACCGGAGGGACCTCTTTTTCTGCACTAGTTGTGAGGGGTCTCTGGATGGTGAACTTGGAGCTGGACATTTCTCCATGGACAGATAAATTCTCTCTTGTGTGCTCAGAGCAGGCAGAGTCCTGATTTTTTTGTGAGAGTCATCTTTCTGGGGGTTGGAAGGGGAAGGCAATAGTCTGAAATGACCTGTCAGACTTTCTGAGCAAAACAGAGCCAGTTTTGACAAAACAGCGTGAAAAACTAACCGGGTAACTAGGTCACAAGTACAGAACATGGCCGAAATTAGAAAAGGAAGAACTTGAACTGTTTGTAGGGAATGTGAGATTAAAGGGTTTTGATTTGAGAGTTCACAGGAAGGTGCCCCTTTGATATAACACCCTTTGATAGAATTAATTTCCCCCATGAAATTCTTCTACGGGGTGATAATATGATGCTCTAATGCCTTCTTACCTAAGTAGTGTTTCAAGGTGTGGGGCTCGTGTTTCTACAAATACCAAATTTTAACACATGCTGGACTGATTGAACCAAAGCTTTGGCGTTACGTAATTTGATTGACGTAGCTGATGTCAGTAGTGTCCCTCTGCTTTTACAAAGATGCACTTTAGCAATGATTATGCTGGTGCTAAGGGTGTAGGATTTAATTTCTTTCTTTAAAAGACATTCAAGTGACCTCAGCAAGATTGGCAGTTCTCTTTCATATTTGACATTGACCATTATGTCAAACAAAAAGACAAATAATTCTGATTGAAGAAAATATATCCAGAAATGTAGATGCAGGCAACCAAAAAGGTCAAGTGTTTTATGCTTTAGTGGTTGCAGTTGATGGCTTTGAATGTAGGAGTGTACTTTTCTTGCTGGGGGGCTATTCAGTTTCTGCCTTTCTCATTTCACTTCAAAGAACATTTGATGCTCTGCATTGAGGACATCTTAAAAGAGAATTTCTTCCATTTTCAAGAATCGTGTGGACTGTGGTTTTTAATGAAAACTAGCGGTAGATAAAACCATATTGGGTTGAACAAGTGCAAAATTCTGTATGTTTTCTTTACGGTCTAAATATGACTAAATTTTTTCCTCAGAAAATAAAGAGGAGGTCTGTTCCGTGATTTCTTAATTAACTGATTATTTGTATTTTACATGAATTTAAGAAATACTCCCACTTAAAGCAGGTGATAACTTAATACAGCAGAGATGACTTAAAATATGGCAAATACTATAGGTTGTCGTATTTAGATGATGGATGCCTTCCTGTTTCAAACAGGCTTAGCACTTTGAAAGCTGGTACTTTGATGTGCCTATCGCCATAAATTATAACAGTACTACTCTTGCTTTAGCTTACACTTCACTGCTGTAAACTCCTATAAGTGACTGAAGAGGAGAAAAAACAGGTACCTGCTCCAGAAACAGCTGTAAAAAGGAGAGCAGCGGTTGGGAGAGCGGACCTGTTGGCTGTGGACTGTAGGACTGTTCTGCAGTCCTCTTCCATGCCCTGTGTTCCTAGCAAACTGTGAACAGGGCATACAGGAGTAGTCTGTGTAAAGGAAACTTTCCAGTTTAGTCTTAAAAGTTCATTATTTTTTTCTCTTTTCTTTTCTAGGCAACATGTCTCATCCAAGGCCATGGCTAGGGCTTGACCATTTCAATAAAGCCCCAAAGAGAAGTCGCTACACTTACCTTGAAAAAGCTATTAAAATCCATAACTGACTTACTTAACCAGATTGTCAAGGCAAGGGACAAAAATAAGTGTGTGTGTGCACCTTTTTAACAACTGTAGAACTTTGGTACACGTGCACTATATCTGAAGTCTTCAGCAAGAGGATTTGCTGCTGATGTTAATTTTATTTTGTTGAGGCTGTTCAGTTTGGCTTCTCTGTATCTATTGACTGCCCTTTTTGAGCAAAATGAAGGTGTTTTTATAAAGCTTGGATGCCAATGAGAGTTATTTTATGGTAAACGTAATGCAAGGCAATTGTCAGCATAATGAGGGAAGAGTTTAGTAGAACAGTTGACATTGGCAAAATATTTGTCTGTAGTACGTTTATAGATGGCATAAGCTGGCTGGCTGCTCTTCCCGGTATGGTGTTCACCATCACTGCAGCTAGTAAGTCTTATGTTTAGACTCACATCAGATTTATTTCCTTCAGTTATACTTTAAATGACATTTTTGTGCATTTGTAAATGCAAAAAACTCACATCATCAATAAATAGCAATCTCTACTTCATTGTGTACATTGTTGGCACTTATTCGGGATTTTTGTCTTCTCCAGCTGCATAGAATCTTTTTTAATAAACTAGTTTTCGTTTAATTTAGTCCCTACTTTGCATCCCGTTTTGCCAAGTGGATGCCGAGTCCTAAAAAGAGAAATTTTGGGTATTTTTATTAAATTTTCAACCATCGATAAATACCATTGTGATTTATTATGCCATCTCCTGGCAAATAGAATGACACTCAAAAGTTGGCAAAAGCAAGTGAGAGGATTATAAATACCATTAATTTAGTTAACATGGGAAGAGATGGGGAAAACACAAGAAATAGCCTTTTAGCACAGAGGGCATGCTCACTAGTGTTTAGTAAGCTGTTGACTTTGTATAAAAAAGGAGGAAAAAAAAAGAAAAAAGAAGAAAAAAAGAAAAAATGAAATTGTATATTTAATGAATGAACATGTACAATTTAACACTTGGAGGTTAATTTTGTCGGGTGAGTCTGCAAGTGAATTTCACTGATGTTGATATTCATTGTGTGTAGTTTTATTTCAGTCCCCAGACTGCTTCCTTTTATTTTGGAGCTAATGCCAGCCACGTGTCTAGTTTTGAGTGCAGTAAAGATAGATCAGCAATTCACACTTAATTTTACATTCTTTTCCAGTATTTTATTTTGTTTCTGTAGCCGCAGTGTACAACAACTCTTCCTGTATATTGCCTTTTTTTGCTGGAAAATGTTGTATGTTGAATAAAATTTTCTATAAAATTTTTCTTCGGTGAGTGATGACATGGACGTTGAAGAAGATTTCTCCTCTCCTTGGAAATAGAGTTTTGGGAAATATTTTCATTTGTGAGGTTTTGCTAAAGGTGTGGGGGTTTTCTTAAGTGTTGACAACTGTATAACCCTCGTATTGGCTGTTTTAGGGAAAACTTGTGGGTTTTTCTGTTAAATTCTTTTGGGGTTTGGAGGTTTTTTGGTTTTGTTTTTTTATCTCCTAACTAGTCACATATAAAAGGTTTTCCAGGAAGGAGCCGTGTACAATTAAGACAAATGGGAAAATTATTTTACTAGTTTGTTTGTAAAGCTTGTAGTAGAGTCTTTGTGGTAGACTTGACTCTTCCTGCCTGTACAAAATTTTGTGGTCCAGATTATCAAGTCTAATATTATAAATGGTGTAAAGTGAGATCTGGAGTCTCTAAAGGTAAGCTCTCTTAATAGACTAACAGATCCCCTCTGTAATGTGTTCCTTGTATTCATAACCAAAACAAAGTGCTTAGAAGCTTCCCTTTCTCAGACTTATCAATAAACATTTAGTAGGGATTGTGTACATGTGATGGCCTTTATACTTTTCTCTGAGATGGATTCTGGTGATTACTGAAAACACCAGCAAGTATTTTTAAATTAAATTTTAAGATCTATTTCATTCTTGTAGCTTTAAAATTAATTAATCAAATGCTCAAGTTTTAGGTATGTTTGGATTTCTTTTTAATTTATATCTTGCAGTGCTTTTAACTGTCTCTTATTTCCAGTCAAACTAGTAGTTTACTGGTTCGGGGTTTTTTTTTGGTCGTCTGAGTGCATAGGTTACAAGTAGAAGTGCTTAAATGACATGCCTTAAGTGGATAAAGTTTTTCCTTGGATTTGTATTTGTATTGAACTGGTGAGAATTACAACACCCTCCAGCTGATGTTTTTACTAGTACTTGGACTTGCCTCCACAGGCTTTCAGTAAATGTCAGGATTTGTATTCAAAATATTTCTGTAAAATCAGAGACTCTGGTCAGCAGTAGTAAGCCCTAATTATATTTTGTGAATTTAATGGTACACTGATCAAATAGAGCTTGTATCTGAATGTCACTAAGTTTTTAATTCATTGGAGGTTGGCAGCTTTTAAAGAATATCTTAAGAAATCACAATACTTCCTATTTCAGAAGAAAATATCACTAACAAAGTAAATTTTGGGTGCCTTTTGATTTTGAGATGACTCATTTTGACGTGCTTCAGTATTAGTGCTATTCCTACACTAGTTTTGAACAGACAGTATTTTAAGGCATTCCATATGCAGTTTTCAATAACTGAAGTTTTTAATGATTTTTTTTTTGTTGGAGCACAAGTAACTTGCTATTCAAATGTGGAAATACACAGACCTATGAAGAGAAGAGGAGACAGGAAGTTTTCTCAGGTGCAGTATGTTTGCTTAGTTCATTCTAAAAAAAATTCACAAGAATAGACAAAATTACCGTGCTTTCCATTTCTTACTCAGATTTTGGAATTATCTGGATAATAGACAATGAATGCATTAAGTTAAGTTAATGATAATGTAAGTGTTAAGCAATAAGGATGTAATTTCATGGTACACAGCATCAGAGCAACATGATGTTAATGGCCCATCTGAATTCTCCCTATGAAAATAGCAAGCGTTGTTCCTGTAGATTTACATAGTGCCTTTTATCCTAAAGGAGTCCAAAGCATTCTGTGAAATCTAAGCAAATCACACCAGTGACATAGTTGCTGACTAGAGAGTGACAGCCAACAAAAACACCCTTTATACAAGAAGGCTTGCTTAGCAACACCAGAATGAATCTGTGCTGCCACAAGACGTGTCAGAGGGATTGGGCCGATGTCGTGCTGCAGGATGTGCAGAGCACGCGGTGCCTCCTGCGTACTGGATCTACCTCAGCTGCTGCCCCTCCGGAGCTGGCACGCCAGCACCCCACCCCGGCATCCCACTGGAGCTTGGACCAGCCTCTCCTGCAGGCTCTGTGCTGGCTGCAGACGTCACTGCCCAGATCTAAGCTACGCTGTGGTTTTGCTATTTAATATCCTTTGTTGAGAGATCATTTTCTGTAGGAACTGTATATAGTGTAAATAAAATAGACTAGGATAAACGCTGGATTGGTGTCTTGTCCATTCATTTTAGAAAAGATCGGGAGTGAAAGCTAATGGGTTGCTCAGAAGTCAGGGTGATTTTGGTTAGATCAAGGAGACAAATTTTGCAAGATTCAGCCAAATTGCGTGTCGAGAATGACATTCATAATGTAGGGAAGAGCTGGCCAGAAGGTAAATCCTGACTTCTGTGGCAATTTCCAGGCTTTTAAGTCTTGTTTTTTTTTTTCAGAGGAACTAAACAAGCGTTTGGATTTTGAGGTGGGGAGCATCAGTGTTCAGTGTATGAGCCGTGTGGTGTCATTTGTTGTTGGTGTTTAAACCAGCCTGGTCTTCTGGGTCAGAAAAAGGGGAAAATGTTCATGTTTGATATGCCTGAATCGGCCTTCAAATCTGTGCTCAACTTAATTTCTGCCCAGGTGATGCTGAAGTTAGCTGTGTACCAAGCAGGACAGGAAACTAAATTTGCGAACTACCGGGCTGTCGCTGGAAACCTTTATTTTTTATGAAATACTTGTGTAAACTATTGTGCCTCCAAATATTGGTGTAAAAATGTTGTAACTACTTCTCTTAAATGTCTTCACATCTTAAATCATATATATAACTTCTTTGTTAGGTATATATTAATGTTCTTTTACTTGTGCACCTTTCCTCCTAAATGTTACGCACTTTGATTATTCACCACTACTTCAGAGCAAAGCTCTGAAGTCAGTTTCACAGATTTTAAAATGAAGAAAAATCACAACATTTTAGAAAGATGTGTGAAACGGTACAAAACGTGTTGGGCTGACATCTGCTTGGCTGCTTGTGGATTTAATCGTTGTGGTGTTATTTCCCGTTAGGTCTGAGTAGGTTGGGTCACCAGCGGGTGGGGAGTTACTGACCTGGCTGGCGCATGGCAGCCAGGGCAGGCGCTGCGGGCTCGGCTGGGAGGTGGTGTCTTCCCGCAGGGCCGTGCATGGAGTCAGCGTAAAAGCTCCTTCAGAGAAATACCTCTGGAGAAATCGGTGCTACCAAGCCTGTTACTCCTCTTAGAGGTTGTGTCTAAATATATAAAATACAAGAATAATACAAACACAGATAACGGGCAGCGGGTTTCCAAGTGGCTTACTTCGGCAGCCCGCCGTGCCTGTGTCCTGCGGCCGTCCAGTGGAAGGCTGTGTTACATGGGGTCCCTCCGGGACCGAATCCCAGTTCGGACTTGGCCACGCTGATCAGCGTCACTGTGGGCGTTGGAGCTGCATGTCTGTGGAGGGCTGGATCCCCAAAACAGTGTCTGCTTTGCTACCAGCAGCAGCTTTCCTCGGCGGTGTCTTGTGGGTTTGCTGCTCTCTTGTCGTCGGCAGGGCCGTGTGTCTGTTGGGGTTCTGGTGCCCTGGCGCGGCCGCCGTCCAGCTCTCTGCACCGGTTGGATTTGCCTGGAAAATGGTTGCTTGGCAGTTTTTACTTACCTTGATGTAAGCGCACGGCCTTCAGTCAGTCCCCCTGCCCTCCCGGGGCTGCCGTCCCGCTGCCAGCAGTGCCGCCCGCCGGAGAGCCGCCGCCACTGCAGCCGCCGCCGGGCGCTGAGGGGAGCGGCGGGAAGAAGGGCGGCGGGCGGCCCCTGCCCCGCAGCCGACTGGCCCGCCGCGCCCGGCAGGGGCTTGGGCTGTCCCACCGCTGAAAGTCTGTCGTGGTTTTGTGTGAAAACCGTAGGAAAGGGCGCAGATGAACGGTATGTGGCTTCAGAAGAATAACAGGTAAGGGCGCTGGGCCGGTGGCTGCAGCCGGGCGTTTCCTCCGCGGGTCCCCTCCTGGCGGGNCTGTCGGGACAGCCGGGACAGCCTCTCCGGTTGTCGGGGGTCTCCGTGTGGCGCTCGCCGAGGAAGCCCCTTGTGCGTAGCGGCGGCAGGAGCTGCGGGGTGCACAGAGCCGGCAAACCTGTGCCGCGGCGGGCCCTGGCCTGAGGGGGGATCTCCAGGGCTCTGGAGTCACTGTCACCAGTAGCTGCTTCGGGGCACAGTTATCTTTTTGTGGCATAAATTGACCAAATCGCTAAAGCAAAGAGTTTGAGAAAATGTAATGTCGGGCTAAATGGGAGATTTTAAAAGTTTTGAAGTTCTTTTAACTGCGTGTTACCTAGAGACCCCTCGGAGCGCGGGCCGGCGGCCGCAGTGCACCCCGTGGTGGGGCAGCAGCCCGGGTGCTCCTGCCACGCTTCCCGCTTGCCCACGATAACTGTGGTACCAACGTGAAAATACTGATGATGCTAAAACACTGAAATACAGGGTTCTCTTCTATTCTTCTGCTTATCTTTCCAGCCAGCAATAAGCAGCTGCTGCTGTCAGTGTTGAGCAGGGTCTAGGCACCTTCTGGGCGAGTAGCCACAGGGATTTGATTTTCCAAGATAACTTTTACAGGTCTCATCCAGTCACTTATCTGTAAAGTGTAAAGCCTAGTAAGTCTTTGTGAGATGATACACAGCAGCGGGAAGGCAGAGAGGTAAAATGAGGGCCTTGTGTTGTGGTGTTGGTGACTTTTTTTCAAGCTGTGCTTGCTGATTTTTCTTCTTTATATTTTGGCTTTTGGTTCTTTGTTTGTTAATGTGAATGGGGTGCCCAGTCTGACCTGCATCTTCGCTCTGGGTGCAATGGGTCGTGGAAGCAATGCAGACAGGAGATGTTTTGCCAGTATTGCTAACAATAACAGGTTTATTTTCTTACCACAACATACAACACAGTAAAGATAGTCTCATAACTTAGTGTTTTGTTAATAAATAATCAGCCGCACTGTACCACCTGCAGCCCTGCAGGGGTAGGTCCCATACGAAGAAGAGCAGAGAGAAATGAAATCCCGACCAGTCAGTTCCAGTGCATAGAAGGTAAGTGCTTCTCTAAAACGTGCATGTCCAAACCTCTCAGTTACTGGTGGGCTGAAAAGTCCAGAAGAGTCTGTGTCCCAGCCGGGTTTGAGATTTGAGAGGAGTAGTAGTAGCACTGCAGTACTTGTTAGCTGGTCACTTCAGAGCTCAGGGCAATGATTCAAATAAGCATAAATTTAAGTGACACTGTAAATTAGTCTTCAAGGCTTCTTGTTTTAAAGTCGGTCCCGCCATGTGATGGTAAACTCCAGATGGATTCACCAGCAAGGGAGCTGCAGAACCTAAGCCTACTTCTGTATGTTTCCTAGCAGTAGTTTTATGTGTAGAATCTTACGCCTTTAGGAAACAGAGACTTGACATCATCTGGTTGCATAAACTTCGTTTCTATAGTCTTTTGTATCTATAAATATGAAAGTGGCAGCATGGGCAGTAATGGTCTGCATCCTTGAAGATCCTTACGAAAAAAGGTACAAAGCAGCATCCAAAACAGCACCTACAGCCAAAGAGATGGACATGGAAGGGTTTACTAACTTTCTGCTGGTTACATCTGTGCTTTTTCTCTGCCTTATTCTGACTTTTTGCTGCATGAATTCACTTCTTTCCCAAGTCTCTTAATTTTGAAAGTATCTTCCAAAAAATTAATTGTCTTCAGTGTAGGTGTGTTATGCATCAGTCTAATTCTAAATTACGGTAAGGAAGTAGACAACATTGTACTAATTTTTGTCTGTCTTATGAAAAGTAATAACATACTTGGTTAAATTTGGCAAGTTTGCATCCCCAGTAGCCATGATGACTGTATCTAGAATGGACAGAATGACTTCTTATCAAGTAGAGTAGAAAGACAAGCTGTCTATATAAGCACCAGCTAGAACTTTATTTTTTTAATTACTCTTTTTTAATCTTCTGCTATGAAGAATCTTCAAAGTATACATGAAAGCTTACCCAACCATACACAAGCTGGTGCACAGAAGGTAAGACAGTCTGCCCAGTCGGTAGGTGACCTGTGTGGTGATGTGCTGGCGGCAGGAAGGGCATATTGTGGATGTTGGTTTGCTTGAGAAGATTCCCGCTACAATGATCGGAGGCTGAGACACCAAGTAAACTGAGTTTGAGAGGAAGGAGAAATTAGAAGCACAGGAAATCTTTTGCAAGTTACAAAGTCTTAATGGGAGAATGTAGGTTCTTAACACAGCTATTCTGGAGGTGCCTATGTTACTATTATTGATTTCAAGTATATTCTTAAGAACCACTGTACTGCCTGTTCCATGTATCCCAACATGTTTCTTATACGAGCAGCCAGTATTTGCTCGGATACGGACACAGACAGAGCATTGCCTATGGGATAAGTCAGGCAGTCTCCACCACCCACTGGCGGATGTGCTCTGACACTGAGAATTTATCTTCTGATTTTACAATAGTATGAAAACGCATGTTCTCTGTGACAAAGAGATTTGAAGGGTATAGAGGAGTTCTCTGGATCAACTTTTCAGTAGTTACAAGAAATTCACCAAAGTAGTTACTCTAACATACAAATGTCATCAGCCAGATGCTGGTGCTCGCCCCAGTTAGTAAAGTCTGTAGCTTCCCTCATGTTTTTTCAGTCTGGAGTTGACTCTGTCATACTCCTTGAGGGACACGCCCCTTGTAGCTACATGAGGGTTATTTTTTTCAGAGAGAAATGCCATTTTAAGCATCCTAAAACAAGTTTAGGGTACGTTCACACTGTAGCCTGAAGCAAAACTTCAGGAGTGGGAAGGTATTGTCTGTTAGATAAGTGGGATATAGGATATCTGAGTTTAATTGCCTTCTGATCTTAAGGATTTAAAAAAATGTATGTGTCTCCTTCCTTCCTGTAAGATGTTATTTGACTGTTCTTTGAAGCCTTTCCTCAGTGTCTCCTGTGAGCTTCTCCACTTCCATAAAGGTGACTAGAACAGGAATAATGGATTCACTGGATTTACAGTGATTTGTTCTGAAAGTCCTAGCTTCTAGCTGTGTTGTTTGTTTGTTTTTAAAAAAAGGGTGTTTCTATAGATTGGTGAATGCTGGAAAAACGAGTCTGAGTCTCTCATCTTAGTTTATCTTCCAACATTTCTAGAGAAACTTTCCAGCCTCTTGGATTGTGATTGGATCAGAAAACTCCATCTTCTCTGTTGATTTTAAAATGGAAAACATTTCACTTTTGCTAGCATGTAGAACCACAGTCCCCTGGCACTTACCTGGTTGCTCAAGGGTGGCTGTTTCTCGATAGGAGTAAGGTGGTGGAGAAGGATACTCATAACCCCCTATTCAAAGAAAAACAGGGCAGAATGTAAAAATGTATACAGCTTATTATGCCTCCCCAAAAGCCCCGTTTGGAGTCTGATGAGAAGCTGCATGGGGAGGTGCCTTGCAGGGGAGGCCTGACATGGGTCAGTGAAGTACAGGACAGGGGGAAAACACTATGGAATTGATTTATGGATTTTTTTTAAAGCCAAAAGAGCCCGCAGTGACTAGCTAGTCTCACTTTCTATATAACATAAGCTGAGAAGCCAAATCATTTTTTCAACACAAAGGCAGTAACTGCATCTATTCCAGTATAACACTGGAATGATACTTGGTCTTAATTTAAGGAACTCCATTGATAAAGGATCCACGGTACCTCTAACTAGTTTCAGTGCTTACTACCCTTACTATTAGTACTTAGATCCTTTTTTCTAGTTTGAATTTTATCTGCCCTCAGCTTCCAGCCAAGTAATTTCATCGTACCCTTTTTTTTCTAGAAAAAAGTTAAAGATCTTTTTCATTTTGCTGTGGATAAGGGAAAAGGGAAGCTGATGACTAAGATACCTCATGCTTTTTTAGTTTTTATTAATCTTACAAATTAAAAATGCAGTCAGCCTACCTGAGCATGAAATAAATGTGTGTATTAAAAAATACATTTGTGAATACATTCAAGATAAAACTTTACATCCAGCTGGCATGGACGTGGTATCAAACTACCAGACTGGTCTGCAGCAGGAGGACAGTCCCTATGAGAAGTCTTGTTTGGTCAAGCCCACACAGTGTCAGAGAAGCCCTCACCCCCAAGCACAGCAGCCCTGACACAGGGGTCCAGCCTGCGCTGTTGAGCCTTTCAGAAACAGTGTGAGTCCAACCAGGGAATAAGCCCACAGGGATGCAAAACAGGATACAAAACTGGAATTTTCCAGAGTGAGACAAAATACAATGGTAAAGTTGAGCAAATGTTAGCAGTGTTTCCTGACTGGCTTGCTTATTTGTAGAAAACCAAATTTGTGAAAACCTTAGAAGTAAAGAAATTCCTGATCTAGAAGAGGAATGTGCTTAGTACAAGTGAGTGATCACTTGATGTGTTTTTGTGAAGGACCTGCTTCCTGTGCAAGGACAAGACACTGCAACTCAGTGTTAGATGTGTTGAGTGCCTGTCCCTTGGTTGAGAGGCTCACAAGTGAGACTTTTCCTCCCCAACCTCTTGAAAGCTCTTCTGAGTTTAGAAAGAGGCCAGAGAGGTCTTTGAAGATAAAGGTATTTACGGACAGAGCTGATCAGGGTAAAATGCTCTGAATACGAGTCGAGTTTAGAGGCCCAGTACTGGCAGATCTAGCCTTGCTAGTCACCTCTGACCTCCCGTTCTGGTTTCTGCTCTAGTCCTGCCTGGTGAACAGCAGTTTCCTCAATAGCGGGAAGGTAACAAAGGTAAAATCACTGACATCTCAGTGTGTATTTCAATGAGTGTAGGCTCAAACAGGCAGAAGACAGAGTGTTGTGAGACACTTGCGTAGGTGTGAGAGCAATGCCTGGTTTCAGAGGGAAAAGCCAACCCAGCAGAGCAGTGGTTGTGGATGCTCGCTTGCAGTCGTTTAGCTGAATTGCCAGCACTTCACTCATGATGTGTCCCTATGAGACAGCAATGGGGAGCGTTGGTATAGAACCTGGCTGCAGAACTGACTCATCTAGGGAGGGCAGCTCTGGGCAGCAGGAGTGTTTGGGAAAAGGCCAGTCCTCTGGAAAACTAGGTTACAATTTAAGCAAGGCATAACCTGTCCATGTACAAAGTTTGCTGGCTGAACATTTGCTCGTTAGGAATCTGAAATTATTGTAGAGATACAACTACAATTCCTTTTCCAGTAAAGCATGTGTTGTTAGAAAAAATATTAACTAAACCAACACAAATATTTTTTTAACATTTTAAGTGATGTTCCTGTTAGGAGATCCTGCCACCTTGCCTACCCCAACCCTGGGTTTTCTATGCCGGCACAGGCACTTTCTAAGCCCATCATGTCCTGGCAAAGCTGGGCCCCTTATGAGCTGGCTCAGTTACGCTCCGAAAACCAACTATCAATGTTTGCTGCACAACCACCAGGAGGGTGCTCTTTCCAAAACCCTCCCTGCGAAGCTTGCTTACCCTCTTGGCTGCAGTACTCTGGTGCGGAGGGTTCTTGCGTGTAGGGTTCATGGTGCGGTTCATACATAATCATAGGAATTTCCACACGTCCCTTCTCACTAGGCATCGCTGCAGTTCACCTGCCAAAAGTAGCACAAAATAAAATCTGCTGTAAGTGACTTTCAGTGCTATGTATTTGTCAATGCCTGCTTCTGTAAATCCTAGTTCTCACACTCAGATTTTACTTAGAGGAAAATCAGCAGGTCTCATATTCTGCCTTTTTTTATAGACCAAAGTGCAGTCAGTTCCTGTTGCACTTCATGATGAGGAAGATGGGAAGGGAGAACAGAAAAATACCATCTTTACATATTTCTTTGTGCTGGAAAGCTAAAAATGTTCCCTCAGAAAACACGCTATTCAAAGTGTGTAAACTCGTGACTGAAAGTGTTACCTTTGCAAAAAAGTTAACCTAATTTTTTTCTATGGATTGTCAAAATAATCAGGGAGGGTAAGAGCACACTATGGAGCACCTGTGAAAAACCTTCATGTGTCGTTAAGTTAGAGCCTGCAACAGTGCAAACAGTGGCAATTCGGATCTGTCTTTCGTCGGGTTATTGTGCAACCTTATCATCATCATTACCATGACCAGTTTTGTACTATGAAACTATTGTCTCATCGCTAGTGTGACAGGCTTCTGTTGAGCAAGATCATTATTAAATATGACTGAGCTGCCTGAGGCTCTGAACAGGATCAGGCCACAAAATATGTGTGTTTTGCAGGTGTTAGCAGGAACAGTTCCTCTCAGTAAAGGAGAGTGGGAGGAGGAAGACGCAGCTGGAGACGTGTTTGTATTACTGTAAATGGAATGGTGTTAATTATTCCTAGCTGTCCCTTGAATCAGTATTAACTGTTTGATTTCCTACTAATGTTAGCCATAGGAGTCCTTTGCAGAAGAAAGTTACAGCCTTTCACACAGGTCAGCAAGGAAGGGCGGTTTTGGGGGAAACAGGAGCAAAGATGTTTGTGAAGAGCTGCTAAATGAGTCTGGTGGAGGTTTACTGGCTGCTCAGGTAACTCCACATGGCTCCTTGCGGTCCAGCTAAATGTCCTGTGTCGCCATGCAGATGGCTTCCGTGGTTTGGATCAGGATTGTGCCTGTCTCACCTGCTCACCGGTGATGCAAAAGTGAGGGGTTATATTGTTAAAAGACACTTGGATAAGCAAGTAGAGACTGAGAAATGTAACATTTGGCAAGTCGGCTCAAACTGCCTGAGTATGTGAGGTCAAACTGGAGTAGGATAGAAATTGCTGAACAAGGCAAGACAGTCTCAACAGGCCTGTTTACAAGGTGTGTTGGAGGACAATATGTTTGGGGGAGGCCAAAAGACGGGGGATTAGTAGTACTGAGGTAAAGCATCCGTCCTTTTAGGGAGGAAGAAAAGGAGGAATTTGAAAATATCACTAGGGAAGAAGTGATGTAATTTTCACAAATCTGGATGAATGGGAAGTGATACCGAAAACAATAGTAGAATCAATAATAATGGGAATAGGTAGGATGGTGTGGAGCATAATTCAGAAATACAACATTGGCCACGTTAAGGCTAAAGATGCTGGAGAAAATTACTAATATATGGATTGGAGAGGAGGGATGGGGATAGGTGCATCTCAGTATGCTTGTTATAAAGAAACTAAAAGGGGTGATTTGGAATGTCATTAATAGGCCATTGTTGAAGTTTCATGGGGATCTCACTGAGAAGAAAAAAGCTGAGAATCAAGAGAACTTGGGTAAGATGAAGCTACGAGAGCCAAGGGAGAGTAACGATCTACAGAGAAGACAGACAGTGTGTCAGTAGTAACTGTGGGTTCAGGAGTGTGCTGATAGACAGTATTGCACTAGCCAGTGTTGGCCAAAGGCTGCTTCCATGGGACAGGGATCAGTGGGCAAAATTACAGGGAGTCGCTTCAAGATTTTGGCTTATCGCTATCTTGGTATTTAAACACCGTACACTAAGTACTGGGTGGTGACAGTTCGTGTGACATTTCTGCTGAATTCATCTCACTGTGAAACAGGAAAAGAGGAAAGGGCTTTTGAATTTCATCCAGTGACTGTAGGCCCAGGCAAAAGGCCTGTCATGAGGCATAGAGTAGGAGGGAATAATAATGGTTAACACAGAGCATTGCAAGTTAACAGCTGAATGCAAGCAAACACTGACTAATCCTTGCTCCACCCAGTGAGGTATTAGTGTAATACTGCCAGTTAAATGTATAGGACAAGAGATGCAGAAGTGAATCAGCAGCAGAGGCAGGAATAGTGTGGGAGTCCCACTGGATGCCAGGTCTGTGTTTGATCTACTAGAACCATCAAGCACAGAAAGCTGTGGGCCTTAGGCTGGTGATGAAGTTGGTGCCCTGAATTTGCTTGCTTTACATGTCGTTCTCTGCTTCTCATAGTGCTGCCACTAGCTGTGTGTGTTGTGACGGAGGACCTGCCCCAGAGCAGATGAGCTGGGAGAACTGGATGGGCAGCTGAGCCTCAGCTTCTGCGGAAGCTTCTTCAGCTTACCTGGGAGAAAGTACCAGGGGGTTAAATACCCTCTGGGCCTGAATGCTAAAAGTCCAGAGGTCCAGTAAAGGCATTCTCTAGGGTGTTTTACACAACTCAATAGACCCCTTTATTTGGCATGTAATTGGTTACTCTCAGTCCTTGGTTGCAACCATGCCTGTGATGTCTGAGAGCTCTTTGGGGCTGTGACCCCTAAACCTGTAAGTGTTAGTGCCATAGATTAGAGCTAGAGACTTTCTTCTCCTCTCTCAGATGCGATCATCTGCTGGAGAGGAAGTATGGAGAACAAACTGTGTTAGTAGCCCTGTAGGAAAAAGTCAAAAGAAGAAATATTGGGCAGCAATTCCTGAAGAGTAGGAAAATGTCCTATAAGCTCCACTCCAGAAACCAGTAACATCTAGAAGGCCCACGCTTAATAGATGGGGAGGTGGTGTAAGTTGTCTTCTCTGCAGGCACACTGAATAAATGGAGCTCTCTGTGAGGGCACAGCAGACCCTTGTGCACTCCTGAAGTGGGGGCTTGGTTTATGTGAAGCACTCAAGATTGACTCAAGCAACTACAGGCTGTTTGATTTGAAGGCGGGAATGTATAGTCCCAGGGACACCAAAACAAGTCTGTGCCTTCTCTTCTCTGAAGTCTTAGTCTCTTCTACACATGGGTATAATCGGTTTGCACTGGAAAATAAAGCTCACTTTAAGTCCTGTGGAAATTGGTATTAAAAAAAAAAAAAAAAAGGCAAATCACACCCTAAGGCATATACACAAAGAGCCAATTCAGGGAAAGGAAGGTGGAAATGACAAAGCCTTTATGTTCCAGGAAGGACGTATCCTAGGGGAGAGTGGGCAATGGCCGTTTCCATCATCCTCCTCTGGATTTGCTCCAGGCACTTGTGTTCTGGTGTGAAAAGCAGTCCTCATGCAGCCAAGCAAAGCTGCTGACTGGTGAGATTCCACAGCAGGGCCCCACTCTCTGGCTCTCACCTGCACCTCTGCACGTTCCCTCGCAAACGTCCCTGATGGCTAAATAATCCTGCAGATGAGACTAGTTTGACATGTGTCTGCAAAGAGGCACAGGCACTGTCATTTGTGCTTTGTGAAGGGGAAATTGAGACACATGGAGGACAATCTTTTCAGGAGCCTTGTCAGAATTGTCATTTGGCCTCCTATGTATGGTTCAAACATTTGAAAAGAGTACAACTTTCCTTCCCTCTTTTGTTTTCTGGGTTTTTTTTTTTTTTTTTTTCAGAAAGGTTTTTCAGGTGCTGCATGTTTGCAGTGGTGGGCAGAGAGACAGTCCCGTCCGTGCAAATCATTTTTCACCTTTCAGAAATACTTTTCCAGTTTGATTTCAAGTTCATTGGAAATACGCTTTTCCCACAAACGCTTCTTCAAAGGTGACATTGTGGTATTTGAAATGGAAGATTCGTGAGCCTGGAGAGTCTCCTGGGATTTGTGCCTGTTTTGACCTAGGTATAGCTCAGCTGAACACAAACTGGGAGCTACTCAACAGTCATTTCAGAAATCTCATTACTTGAGTGCTGATGCATCTTTGGTTTAGTCTTATGAGCCTGTGCCAGTGAAGTATTTATGGTTTCATTTGAAAATTGAAGTTCACTGCAGTACTAATTCTTCTTATAGTCTGAAAAGGAGAGGAGTCAGATGGGATTTGGCAGGCGCGTGTGTGTCGGAGTCCAGGTAGCACTTTCCTTACCTTGGTATTCTGTTCTGTTGCAGTTCTTCCTCAGAAGTAGATTGACCTAGTTAAAAAAATGATGTGGTACTTCTGTGAAAGCTGATCAAGATTTACTAATCTTTATTATTATTATTACTTAACTGAGGCTGTTTTTAGCAAGAAGGTTAATTGTTTGTCTCATACTGCAGACTCCAAATGAAGTTTCTAAAAAGTTTTGAAAAGTGCTTTGCGCTGGCCTATCTCTATTCCAGCTGAAGCATTGGAGCTGCTGCCAAGACCCAGACATGGGTGTAACAGCACAAAATACCTTCTGGGAGCAGAGGAGAAAATGTAGGGACAAATTGGCTATGTGAAAGAGGGACTAAAGTTGCAAAGGGCTTTTTCTATGCCCTGTCTGTACTACAGCTGGCAATAAGGGCTGGATCGGTATCATATCATCTGGCAGGAGGTTATCATATTTGACTATCACATCATGTACCAGCATGGCATCCAGAATCCTAGGCAGGACAGGAAGCAGTGACTTTGTAAGAAAAGTATTTAATCTCCATTTCAGCTCTAGTTGATGTCAGTGTGGGATTTGCCATTGACTTCAGTAAGAGCAGGTTCAGAGACAGAAAAAGGGAACATGGGATCTAGGAGGAAACATTAAGTGATTCAGGTATTTGAAGAAGATAGGGTAATACATTCAAAAGTTTTGTATTCTGGAAGATTAACCTTAAAACATTATAGTAAGTGATCTTCAGATTTCATGGGCATGTGGAGGTACAGCAGTTTTCACCAGTGATCTGTTGGCTTGTAGGATACTAGCCCAAAGGCTTTCAGTTTGCTGTAATGTGTTCTTGTTCTCCTGTCATCACTAGTTGAATGTTTTCTTGGGCATTTATCCCTTCCAGCTGCATTTATGAGACAATTTTCAATTTCTGCTGTTTTAAAGAGTGACCATAAAATGCCATTGTTGGCATGCAATTGCATCTGTGGCTTGAACAATATTGAGTGCCTCTGTTTTACTTTATTGAAGCAGTTAATTCTAGTTTTCAGCTAGCAATGAATTCCTCAGTGGAGAGATCTTTTCCCTTTAGCCCCGACTTGGTCGTTTATGGTAACATTCACAATGTGCTGAGGTTTTTCAGATGTTCAGGAAGGAATAGTTCCAGCTCTAATACAGATAAACAAAGGGTTGGGGAGCAGCATGCAGGTATTTGCTTATTCTCATTCTTAAAATAGAAGCAGATGACTGCTGGCAGCAAATTAAAAGTTGGACATTAAAAAGTATTCAGGATGTCCAAAGTAGACAACCTTTTCAATGAGATGAAGGTTGCTCTGACAATTCCCCGTTCTTACTCCCAAATTTCATTTTCAATCCTACAGTTATTCTGGCTTTTAAGGCTGTATCAGGCTACCAGCTTCCTTTCTGAAATAAAGAGGATGCAGCTAGGGTGGATTCAACTGAATATGAAACGTATTTCTTGTTGCAAACTCTTCACCTGCTTCCATTGGCTTGTCAGTTAACTGCATTGACTCACTAGCCAATATGTAAGATCACTGCTTGAAGTGATCAGTGGAAGAAGTTGGTTGTTCATCTGTTGAAGTCATCAGGATGTTTTTGTCGTTGAGCATAACCCAGAAAGTCACTGTGTAGATACTGCTCCTCCTCTCATGTGGAAAGGGAGATAAAAGTCCGCATGGCTTACATGGAAGTTTAGAGTAAAATGAGCATAACCATTGCTCACAAAATCAGGAGGAAGCATATAATGAAGAGTGAAATGTTGGTGAACTGAGCTCTGCTGAGAAAGAAAGAGCTCTTTGCTTTTGCCATTTTGGAGAAAGAGATTTGGAAGGATTTGGGGTTGTTTGTGGGTTTTTTTTGTGTTTTTTGGTGGCTTTTTTTTTTTTTTTTAAGTGCAACCTAGTGTTTGTTTGCTGTGATGTGCGCCCGGAGGGCTGGTTGCCTGGTTATTGGGCTTGCGCAGGCAGCCGCAGCATTTGTGCGTGCCGATCGGCAGCCTGGCCCTGCCTACATGGACTCACAAGGCTGCAGGATAGACAGGGACTCCCTGGATTTTCCAGTCCTGTCCCAGGTCAGACATTTATGTTAGGTTATTCCTTCATGAAGGGAGCTCCAGTCTATAATTTAGTACATTTACTGCTCCTGTTGCTCTCACCTCTAAAGCAGTTGAAAATACTGTAAACTTTCACAAACCTTCTAGCCTGAAATTATTCATTGTAGTTTACTCCTGTTTGTTATTATGCCAGCATCATGCTTTTATAGGAAAACCTTTTCTCCTCGAGACAGCCCAGAGAACAGTCCTGTCTCTCTGCAGCCTTTCCTTCACAGGTCTTAGCAAGCTTGCTGAGTCCTTCTCAGTTCTGTACAGTGAATTCATCCTTCTTGGCCATGAGTGGCCAATGAGCTCTGTCCTCAGCCTATATTATGGTATGAATGTCATTTGCTATTTAATGGAAATGCTGTCTTTAGAATAATCCAGTAGCAACTTTTTTCTTTTCCACAGCCACATAGTGCTGATGGTTTGTATTTATGCTGTCATTAACCCGCGGTAGGTCTTTGTCCTCCAATGTCATTTTGTACTAATGAACTCCCAGCTCGTAGCTGAAATTCCTGATATAATTTTCTAAATGCACTGCTTTAGAGCATTATAATACATATGAATTCTGTCACAGCAGTTCTCTAGGTTTTATGATTCTGTGTAATAGATTTTTTGCTTCTGTAATTTGTTTCTTCATTCATACATTTTATTAGCCTCTCCTGTATTTCTGTCAAGGTTATTAATTAAAATACTGAATAAGCTCCATCATTGATTTCTGTGTTAACCTTTGATGCAAACCAGATACATCTCTTAAATCTTGTTCCTTAATTTACTGTTTGATGTATAATCCCTTGCTTCCATCAGATGACCAACTTCACTCATATTTAAAGGGCCCTTATTTAAAGGACAAGCACAGCTGGGCCCTGGGACTGCATTAGAACTTGTCCCTCCCTAATTACGACTCCAAAAACAGAGTGCTAACCGCTGAAAGGAAGTATTGTCCAGTGGTTTGTGCATTAACCTGGACTGGGGGGAAAGAGATGGGTTCAGTTCCTGTTCTGCAACAGTGATGATGAGCAAATTAATTAGTCTTGGTTTTGCTCAGCTCTGTTGTATACGGAAGCACTGTATCTGGGAGACACTGCGACCATTCTGCAGTGACATGGTCCAAATTTCGTTATGCCTTCTCGTAAAACTTGAGCAAACAGCAGAAGATGGGAAATGCGGAGTTTATATGCAGCCTTTGTCCTCTAATGACACTGTTTTGTCTTTCATGTTCCTTTCTAGCTGTCAGAACTGAGGGCAGCCTTACACAGTTGTTTCCAGCACTTCATCATTACCTTAAAATTTGATGTTTGACATATTTTCATTTAATTCTTTTATGGATTAACATTCCCTTACCAACAGCATTGAATCACGGGCAGCCAGCATTTCATTTATACCCGTGTGAAAGTAATGTCTGTAACTTGTCCTTCAATTGAAAACTGATAGAACAGCTTAAGTAACGTGTCATGTAGCATCTGGACCTGGTTTAGCAATTCTTAAAAAGTTGTTATGAACAAACATTCATTTGAAGAAAGCAGGTGTGTCCCTGCTAAGCCCTTTCCTATAGTGCATTAGTTTGACTTTCCATTCTTATTACTGTTCTCATCTTCACCTTATCAGAAAGCTAGGGTTCCTATTTTCCATCTCTGGTCTGTTCTAGGAGAAAGTTAAAATATCTTGAGAAAAATCTTTGCCTACAGATTTTAGGAACATGAAAGAGAGCTTGCAGGTTTTGAAAGTGTGACAATTTAACCATAAAGAGTTAACATCTACAACCAAGAGCCACAGCTGTCCTACTCCTCAGGCTCACTCTCTGGTTTAGTCCTTGCCACCTCCTTTTCCTTATTTCTGAAGGAGTAAACATAGTATTGATCCCAAGTAACTTGAAAGCTCTTACCTTTAGGTAGCTCTGGCAGATCTGGGGAGCAAAAACCCTTCAAAGGCTGATCGCTTCATCCATGTCTTTGCAACGCGGCTGTGTCTAGGAAAGAAAGCAGCACACATGACCAGTGACATGACCTGCCGTCATGCCCCAGTAGCGTATCCAGTTGAAGACGCGAGTGAGTCGGGTTGGTAGACAGTGTATAATTACCCCAGTTTGCCAGCAGTCCCAGCCCACTGCTCACACCTGCTCTGCAGCAAAAGGAATGTTGTGTGACAGGCTTGCAACAGAGTTTTTTCATGAAGTTTTCTAATATTCCATAAATTTTATTTCATGCTAACCTGAAAGCTAGATGAAGACAACTAGAAGCAGCATGGGAATAATGTGAGGACAACAGAGACAAAAGTGTATATACTAACCCATTGTGCTTCTATGCAAACCATCACAGAGAATGATGAAAAGCCATAGGTACAGTTGTATGTGGGCTCTGATATTTTGTTATCAAAGTCAATGATCACTAACTTCCTGACGGATTAAGCGTTTGTGCTTAGATCAGCAAGGATATCTGTGCAGGGTGGTAACCACTGACATTATAGCTAGGATATCCTTGGTGACTAGGTTTGCAGCTGAACTGGACTTTCTGTTAAATAGATGCTTTGTCTCTATGGTGGGTTGACCTTGGCCAGCTGCCAGACACCCACCCAGACACTCTGACTGTCCTCCTCCACAGTACAGGGGATGAAAATAAGGTGGAAGCGTTCTTTGGTCGAGATAAAGACAAGGATATCACAATTACCATCACAGGCAAAACAGACTCAACTTGGGGAAAATTAACTTAATTTATTGCCAATTAAAATATATTTGGATGGTGAGAAACAAAGACAAAAAGTGAAACATCTCCCCCAGATGCCACAGATTTGGCGTCGCCAAGTATAATGGTGGCCACATGAACTTCTTTGTAAGGATCATTCTTGCTTTGTCCAAACCGACTGTGAAACTGTTTTGTGCAAAGACTGTTCTCCACAACAGGAGCCCATCTGTAGCGCTCCTGACAAGGAGAGAGCATGATGCGCCGGGTTTGCCTGGGGGACTCACATTGCCAGTCCAAAACACTGAGCTGTTCACTCAGCTCTTGGGCAAACAAAGTCTTACTCAAGAAAGGGCTGCAGCACTGCAGGAAACCCCTGACCTTGAGAGGTCAGGACTGCAAAATAGTTAGTACAATAGTAAGGTATAGCTGAGAAACTGCCAATGGGTAAAGGAAGAAGAGAGTGAACACTTGAGTTTTCATGGCCCTTTTGATACCATAACTTGGAAACGCTTTGAAACAGAGATTTCTCTTAATGGATGGTGTTAAGGGTAAAAGCACATCACCTGCCTCTCATCTGCACTTGAAGGACCAGGTACAGACCACTTGCTCAGATTTGCCTCACTGGCAAACCTGGAGGCTCAGCACTTTGTAAGCTACACACATGCCATGATTTGCATTCAACCACCATCAAAATAGTTGTGGACTCTGCTGACAAGAGCCACGTCTCCACGCTAAACTAAAAATATGAAAGGATGGCTGACAGTAACCGTGGCTGATCCTGGTTTTGCATTTCAAATCTTTGCTTTTTCACAGGTTTCCTATGTGATATTGGGCAAGTTGTTCACTCCTCTGCATTCTCTGTGTACAAGGGATGAGACTGATCATAGTATTATTACACAACTTAAAATGCTGCTTTATTGAAACTGAAATGCTTTGGGGAGATATATTATTTTGACAACATTTTCTCAGGAAAGGTTTTATTTCTCAGGGTTCACTGGTTGGTTCTGATGAGAGAGAAAGATCACTCGTGTATGGCTAAATATGGTAGGGTATTGAGGATATTTGATGAGATTAAAAGTCAAGAGGTATAGCTATAATGTATAAATAAAACAGGTACTAAAAGGGTGTTGAAGAGACTGAAATATGGGATAAGTAAAAGGAGTGAGAGGAGGAAGGAGTGGCAGAGAGGAGCTGCTGTGGACTGACCGCAACCCCCCAGTCTCCCTGTGCCAGTCAGGGTAGGTAGAGGAGTCAGAAGTGAAGCAGAGCCTGGGAGAGGGAGGAGGAAAGTTGTGGTGTTAATGTTGGTGTTTTTTGTTTCCCACTACCTGAAATTATTTATTTTAACTGGCAGTAAATTTTTTCCCCATGTTGAGTCTGTTTTGCCTGTGATGGTAATCAGTAAGTGATCCCTCTGTCTTTACTTTGACCTATTAGCTTTCTCATTCCTGTTACTCCTATTTTCTCTCCCTGTCCTGCAGTGAGTGAGTGGCTGGGTGGGAGTCTGGCTTTCAGCAAAGGTTAACTCATCACAAACTCTCATGCTATGCGTATCTTTACTCATTCCGTTCCTTACAGATGCAGTCATTAACAACTCATGGTTCCTGTGAGATACAAACATTGTCATAAGTTTTTCAGTCAACAATTGCCTCAAATTCTTTAACAGCAAACCCACCTGTAAAAATCTGACCCTCTGCTAGCACATTAGAGATATTTGTACGTTTTTCTTGGAAACATCTTATTGGTGTTCATTCATGACATGCTTTGCACTGGTGAAAATCAAGCATGAAGGAATGATGTTCATGAACAGAATAATAAAATGAATGAAAATGGAAAGGATAGTGAGCCTTCTGAGACTGACATATTGTGAATGAACCTGGAACTCAGAGGAAACCACAGAACATACCAGAATATAAAGAATATATGTCAGGATACATCTCTGGGTATTCGTATCTGTGCTGGTGAATGTCCCGCTGGCACTAGAGAAGGACATAATGTGCTCTTAACTTTTTCAGGGTTCCATAGTAGAACTTACCCGTCAGTATAGACAGAGGCTGGATCAGGTTTAGTTATTGCATGTTCATACTGCAACATACCATTCACTGACAAGGTGTTTTAGGGTCTAGTGAAAATACTATGTATTAAAGAAAGAAAAGAGAGAAGTGTCAAAACAGTAACACCTGTAGAACAAAATGGAGTCAAGGATAGTCCCTTTATATTTCTATTATTTATTTTTATATATATATATGATAACTAAATGTCTGTGAAATTATACTTATGAGATGGTCCCCTGTGATCTGAACCTCAGCAATAGGTTTGTGAGCATGTATGTGTGTATGGGGAAAAAAGACATGGATACCAAAAAATGCGTATGTTTCTCTCTGTTTTCAAGTTAAGTGTCCATAGCATGTGAGACTGGGGAAGAGAAATCACTACTTGAGAAGTGTGCTGCAGGGGCTCTCTGCACCAGATTGCCTTCCTCCCATTCCTGCTCTTGCACAGCTCCATGGGGAACCAGGTGGATACTTGGCACAGACTGGATTTTCTTTTGTTCATGGAAACATTTTGTAAGGTAGATTAAAGATAGATTTTAGGATGGCCGTGGTTGCATATCAGATTAATATTTATTTGTAGTAGGATATTTTAAGACTACATATTTTCTATGAAATACTTTTTCTCTGAATGTGTACTGGGAGTTCTGGGGGGCACAGAGTTTAGACTCAGCCACAGTTCCCCTCTTCCACGTTGACATATAAAATTCTTAATTTGGTAATTATGTATATTCTTGTTGTTTATATTGTGAAGATGATAATCACTAGCCCTGAAATGTTTGACTCCTTGCTTTCCAGTGACTGTAACATTGCAATCAGAGACACTACCATTACGCAGGAAATTAATCTGTGGGAGAAAGGGCCATTCTTGATGGAGGGGCGTCTTTTTTTTTTTTTTTTTTTCCCCTGAAGAGGAGAGGAAAAAAATTGATGAAGCCATGAGTGCATCCAAAAGTGCTCATGCACAAGAAATTCTTTCTGTGGTGTAGGGTAGTTTAAGTGCTTAAATATTTAGAACAGCTTTAATATGCTTAACATACTGCTAACTTGATGCTCATGAAAGAACCTGAAGGTGTTTAAGCTCTTAGGGCTGCTTACGGGCATGCAGGAGGCAGGCACTCACTTGAGAGGCAGATCTGTTTCGCCTGTTCCAAGTGGCACTGGGCATGCACAAGTTTTCACATCTTCAGCCTTTATTGTAGGTGAGATGAGAGGACACAAAGATCCTCTTGTCTCCTGCCATACACGCTTCCCTCCCTGCTGTGGTGACCCACCAACTTCACCGTGATTCTTCAGCCTGTGGGGGCAGTGAGTGATTTTAAACTTCTGTTTACATGTGTATCACTGGCTTTCTTTTGCAATCTTAATTATGCTGTTTGCTCTAAGAGGAGCAGTGTGATACTTAGCAAAGAGAAAGATTTTATCAGTCCCCTTGATATTCAGGGGATTTATATAATTATTCATGTATGCTATCAGAGACAAACAAGGGTGTAATAATCATTATAAATGAGTTCATCAGAGCTGATTGCTTTTCCTATCGTCACAAAAGATAGCCTCTTGTTGCATGTAGGAGCTACACTGACAATTATTTGGGGGCTTCTCTCCTATCATCTCATATGATGGGACAACTGGATTCAAGATGATTATTACTTTTTTGCTGTGCATAGTTGATTGCCCTAGTTCTGACAAGGGATGTTGTAACCATGGAGTTGAGATCAGAAGGATCATTGTGTATGATACGGGCTGTAAAACCTCACCCGGGGATTGCTGTGTAGCTGCTGGCGGAGCCAGAGTACTTCTGGATATTGAGCCCTACACAGGCCCATATATAAGGCAGTATCATGGGGAAGCTGCCCCAGTGAAAGCTCAGGGAGGTTTGGAGCCTGGCCCAGGACTAAGAGGATCCCAAGGATGTACACAGGACAGAGCACACAGCAGCGCAGCCAGCCCCTGCTAGGGTACAGCAGCTCTGCTCCTTGGCCAGGCCTTGCTCACCCCATGTATAAGGGTGGAATGGAGCCCAGTGGAGTTTTCTGTATCTCTCCGTTGACTTTAGTGGGGCCTCAGCCAACTGGCTCACCCTGTGCTCCTAACTTGCAGGTGGATGAAATTGTGAGATGTGCTCCTCCTGTTTCTCCCTTTTAGATAGTTCGTATATTCTTTGAAACATGATTGTCTCTTTCTTGCTATTTTGTGTTCAGGGTCTAGCCAAGTTGACTGAAACTTTTGTTAAAGCATGACAAAAATAAACTTGAATTTAGATCTTATTACAGATAACCCATATTTTGATATAGCTTCTCTGCTACTGGAAAACTAATGATGAATAATGGCCCTTTCTTAGTAAAGCTTGGAGAAAAATCTGAACCGTCTTTCCAGTTATGAAAAGCAGAGATCTTGTGCACACAATTCTCCTCCTGTTTACACCAGCAGGTATTTGTTTGCAGTCAGTGATATCTGGAGCTGAAAGTGTTTTGTAATTCAAGAAATCTCAATGTCTGTGAATATCCCTGCTAATGTCTACTATAAATATAGTGCAGGTAGAAAAAAATTCCTTTCCCAATTAAAATGCCAGTTTACTATAGCTGAGCATATATCCTATTGACTGGGAACTTGCCTGTCCTGTTTGGTATCTGAATGCAACATATTTCTTAGAACACTGATTACACAAGTAGGATAAGAGTGACTCAAATATGAAACATCATTCTTTTCAGATAAGATCTAGAGATGTGTTGCTTTAATATGCAAAGTAAATATTTGAGTGACACGTGGCACATAGCTCCAAACAAAGCAGAAACCACTTATACGCAGTGGTTTCTAAATGAAAAATGATCTCCAACATGAAAAATTATACCTAGGCTTTTTCTAGTAATTTGCCTATTAATATATGATGGAGAAAAGACAACCAGCCACGTGTAATGCAGGAATCTGAGAAATCACAGTATGCTCTGCAGCTAATCTGATCTGAAACCTCAGCCTGCTATAGCTGGATTGTGTGCCCAGCCACAGTGGGGACCATTACTTAGTTTTGTTAGTAGCATGAAAGTAATGATTTTCCTTTCTGTTTTTTTTTTTTTTTCTTTTTAATATAACACTTCTAAAAGCTCTGAGCCTGGTGTCAGAAAGATAGTTGTAGCATTGACACAGTCTTACTCATTGACAATGTGAGACAGAAAAAGCTTAACATTTTAATTCAAAATTAAGTATTGAATCATAGGAAAATTAGTGAATGTATGCCTTGGTTTGCAAGGAATACCTTTATGAAAAATGTTTTGTTGTTTTCTTATCTTGGTTCTTGAAAACTATTCACAATGCTAACTTGGTATTTGAAAATCATATTTTTGAAACAGTACATGGCAAAAGTCAGTAAGAACATTTCAAAATTGGTAGCAAAGTTATTCAAAGTATGTTGTTAATTTTTGTTCTTTTTGACCAGCTTGGCTGTTTATGGTTTTCAAAGGGAGACTCTTCCCTGTTAGCTGAGAAGTCAAGTCCTCACATTCACAACAAATTCTACTTTCATGCTACTACATCCCTGCTACCAACAGTAATATTTTTGCTTCCAACCTGGCACCGCACAGTTTGGCTTGGACAAGGCAGGCAAGGCTCCAGGAAGTCAGCTGGGAGCTGCGAGGTTGCTACTGAGCTCTTTGTGTCTTGGAGTAATGGACCACAGCATGAAACATGACAACAGAGAAATCCTGCTACAAGAATGAAATTGGATCTACTGGTTATTATCACACCTTAACAACTGCTAGAGCCAGAACCACGAAGGAGTAGACTCACAGACTGGAAAAAATAGAGAATTGAGAAATTTCATGCAGAGAGGACAAAGCCCATTCTGCCGGCATGACCACGGTGCTGACACCGGTGATTATACAGTTGGGCTGTCCAGGAGTTGTAAAATTTTCTGCTTGAATTAATGGGCTTTCTGACTTTTCTAGACGATGGGAATCAACAGGATTTCCGTCTGTGTGATGTGTATGACAAAACCACCTCATCGTACTGATGTCAGAAGGAAGAGGACTGGACCATTAGCCCCTGGGGTCATTTTGGAAACTTTGTTATCCACAGCTGAGTAATTAACTTCAATGGTAAGGGCTGAGATGCCGGAAAGAACTGACCACTAGAGCTGGCTTGCAAGCCAGAGATGTTTCTGATATAAGAAAGAGTAAGTGGTCAGATGACTGAATTATTGTCTAATTACAAACTTTGGTGCAGTCAGAAGAATAAGTATCTCAGTATTCTGGTTGTCCCTAGGACTCTACTTTGTGTTAATTATAAAAGTGGGCAATGTGGAGAGGAGATTGAACATAGTTTAAATAGGCCAAAAATACCTGTTCCTTTGCAAAAACTGTGTTGACTGCACAGGCTTTGCCAAGACTAGTTGCAAGTGCAACCAAAATATTTTAGAGGTTGCTTCCCCCCCAGGGGACCCTTCCCTACACAGAAAGGTCAATCCACACCTGTCTGCTACCACAAGGGAAGAGGACATGAAAGGCACAAATATGCAGAATCCCATTGTCTTCTACATCTCATGAAGAGGAGCTTCAGGTCCCTGCAGCCAGGAGGAGTCCGAGGGTAATGGAGGTGCTGCAGACTCTTGGAAGATTACTTCAACTGCTCAGTAAGTAGAGAATGACATTGTATAAGAGAATGTATATTCCCTTTTTACAGTAGATAATCACATGTCTTATTTTAGCCCTTTGCCTTGTTTGAGCTTCCCGAGTACATAACAAAAATCTGCCAGAAGAGAGGTTCCACTTAGGGTGAACAGCGTTACCTGTACCTCTGTACTTGGCAGGAAGGACAAAACAGCTTTTCTGTGTGGCTGGGATGTTGATGAAGATGGTGTTGGTCAGAGTAACTTATGCAAGTTACCTGCAAAGTATGCAACTACAGGTATATGGGAACGTGACAATAATATGTAGAAAGCAAAGTCATAAAAGTCAAAACTAAAATACAGATTAATGGTACATTAATTATTAGAAGCAATATCGTATTAAAATAGGAAAGTTAGACTGAAATTGTACAAATACCAAAGCACTTCCAGTATAGGACATGGATTCAAAAGCAGCAAAACCCCATATTGACTTTCATTTGGGCTCAGCTCACCTTGCAGCTGGGTTACTGGATGCTGCCACCTGCAGTCTGCATTGGTCCAGAGCACTCTGATTCAGTGAGTGACCAAGCAAACACAAACCTGGCAAGTCTCTCACTTCTAGAAGCCTCAGGTTTAAATGTATTCATCTTTGCTATACTGAAATACCTGCTTCTAAGTGATTTGACAGAATAATTAACTAGAATTAAAAAAACAAACAAGAACACCCCCCCCAAAAAAAAAAAAAACAAACCCAAAGCTGTCTACGTAGGTCTTTTACCATCCATTCTACCAAAAATATAAGGAGAAACAGTATTACTTATTAGTAGTCACTCACAAATAGTCTTTAATCCTCCACTATCTCCTCTTGCTATGTGTTAAATGAAGACTACCATTTAAAAGCTAGGACTCCTTTCTATCACTGAGTTCAAAATAGGCCATTCAAAGATTTGTGTAGGGACAGGATGAGGGATTTTTTGTCTGTAGCTGAAGTTGGGGCCAGAAACTACAGTCCTCCATAGTCCTGTTCCTTAGAATTTAGGTACCTTTAAAGTTATTTTTGGACTTGCTCCCAGAGCTGTCGCACATCTGAATGACCCTGTTGTTGAGCCTTGAGTGGTGGCTGAAGTATCAAGTCCTTGCTAATTAAAGTGATCCCATCTACTTTATATGCAATGCTTTTCTTGATTTCAACAAAAGACATGATAGGTCACTCTGGAGGAAGTTGAGTCCTCCGCCTCAAACAATTCCCTGAAACTGTTGTCCGGCAATGTTCAAATGTTTATCAGTCTGTGTCTGGAACTATGCCAAGAGTGACTTGCAGAGGCTTAAAGGTGTGCAAAAGTAGTACAGAAGATCAGAGAGGGAATTATCCTGAAATCAGCTGTAAGTAGGATGGTTGTTAAGGTACTTACTGTACTGTAGAACTTGCTTAATGCTCTCCTGTCAGGCTGTGAAAACACATCCTTATGTTGGTGTACGTCCCTTCTGAATTTACAAGTCATTTGTGCTCGGTGGAGTAGTTTAAAGCAATTTTCTGCTATTTCGGGTTTCAATCCTATTTAACTGCTGAAATTCTACCCTTTTTAATGCACTCCTTATTCTGCAGGCACTGTGACATGAAAAAGCAGTCGCATACCCTGGAGAGGTTGTTAGTTGTGATCACTGTGGTCAAGTGAATACCAGACTGGCATGAAGAGACAAGTATTCTGCGCGTACATAGTGTACCATCATCGATAGCTAGCTGGCTGGGCAACCGTGTCATTCACTTGGACAGTAAACTGCTCTGGCTTACTGAGAGAGCCATTAAACATCCCTTTGTTTGATGATAGTAAAATAATTGAAAGGCACCACCCAAAGAATAGAAATTATACACCCTTAAAAATTGTCCAGGCTAGTTAGTCCAGTACGTGCAGGAACTGGCTCTGTGTGTGTGTGTGCGTTTGTATAGAAGGAAAAAGAGAATACAAAAAATAAGCCAAAGAAAGAGTCATTGTGCTCTAAACTCCTTGTCTTTTTTCTGGAAGGTATTTAAAAATGTTGGCCCCAGTAGATGGAGATAACACCAGCACAGCATAACCAAAACTAATTGGTTTGCCTGAGTTCTGTTAGGAGGCAGTATCAGAGAGATGGAGGTGTCTTTGTGCCAGCATAGGGTATCTCAAACACAAGCTATTTCACTTACGCAGTTTAGCTTAGTTTTGAAGTCTCTGAAACTCTATGACACCATTTTTATTTTTTAAATGGTTTTGAGTTATGTTAGGCTGAAAACAAGAAGATATGGGGAACTGCTTCAGCATGAAACTGACATGAGTCAGCTGCAGCAAGTTGTGCTATGCTGAAGGTTGAAGCTGTTCCTCAGAGAAGGGCTCCTTAGCTTTGAGCCACCACTGAGCAGCCCAGTCCCACTGCCAACATCTGTCTTCAGTCTTCCTCTGATCCCTCTTCAGGCAAAAAGGAAATGCTTGTATGATGGCTCCAGTACACACACACTTGTCTCTTACTTTACCTGTGAAGTAGGTACTAAATCTTAACTTTAATATATTTTTACTTAAAGGTCATTCCAGAGAGCAGTATTTTCTATGCAGAAAATTAATCAAGAATGTCTCTGCTGTCTGCCTTGCATCTGTGGGCAAATGAGGGTTGTGAGCAAAGAGAAGTGGCAAAATCTGTCCCTGGCAAAAGAAATTCATCATTTGTTTGCCTTTCATCAAAGGCAACATGCTACTGACATGAGCAGTCCTTCCTTCAAGGGCTGAAATCACAAGCACTCAGTCACAATGCTATTACTGTGACACTGGGGCACCAAGTACATCATTATTGCCAGAGCATAGTCAGCCTCATTTATTCCCAGATCTTTCCTGTCTTTTACTAGGCACTGTTTTTAGGAGGATTTCACTGCCGTACATGAGGTCCTCTATTTGCTGCTTAGATATTTCTGACAGTCAAGACGCCCAGTGCTTATGTTCTGAAGGATCAAAAGACACACTGGTGCTACTGACCGAATGGTCTCACTTTTGGAGCATAAAGAATTCATGCAAGTGACAGATTACAGAGCAGGTTAATTTGAACACAGCATGCTTCTCTCAAGCAGACCTGCTTGGAGTGTTTCTTCTAAAAAAGTAATAATTAAACAAGAGTAAGTTAGATTACATACCTCTGGAAATGCTTTGCACTGCTCTGTGTCTCATTAACTCTTGCAAAAATACTGGTCAGAGCAATATACTGCAATGCCTCTGTTTCCTGGTGCCTCTATCAATTAGGAACGCAACAAAGACATTATGCAAGAAATTTTAAGATAATAAAACCTTTCCTTGCTGCACCTAGTCTTTTTGCCTGACCCATTTGTCCCTGGCATCCACTTCATTTTATTTCTCAGGAAAGGGTCAAATGAATGATTAATAGATCAGCCAGTGGCATTTTTGTGAAATACATAGTTTTTCTGCAGAGCAAATAAAAGTATTTCTCTTGCTTTGGTGTTGTTTTAGTGCTGCTCTTAATGGCTTATGGTAAAATGGCTAATAGTTTCCTGCAGCAGATATGCCAGTGTGTTGAGAAGCTCAGAAATACTACTTTTNGCTGAGTGACACTTTCCCATCTGCCCTTGCAACCTGTCTCTGGATTGTTCTAACAGCATTAATCAGCAGAATTGACAAAACCCAAACTGCATGACTGACAGTAGAGAAAGACCCAGATGTTACCTCACCAATGCTTTTGCATGGGTTGGTCAGCCACGTTCTGCCTGATCTCGTCAGCTCCCTGCTCTGCTCTTAACCAGTGTTCTTGCACTGGGGGATAGCAGGGGGCTTTGTTTGGGTAAAGCTGCATGCAGAGCGAAGGGAGAAAGACAGACTGAGAAAATGAAGAGTAGCTTTACAGATCCAAACTGCCTACTGTCAGTTCTCCCTTTTTATGGTTTAGGAAGGTACTTCTGGGTGTTTCAATAGTTCTGTGAGGGAGGAGACAGCCAAGTGATCCAGAGTTGGAGAGTTCACATTTGGATCCTTCTTATCATTCTCTCATAAGGAGAGACTGTAACGAGATCTGTTGGAAGGAGCTGTGTTTGTAGCATATGCATGTCTGTGCAACATGCCTTTTGCAGAGGACGTAGTGAAACTAAATGAGCACATACTCAAGCACACACACGCAAGTGTGAAAAACTATATCCTGCCCAGTTAATCTGGAAGAATGGTTTATCAGTACCCTGTCCTCCTTGGCATCCTCTGAGAACAAAAGTCACTTTCAGGACAAAGCCAGGAAATGTTGATTTAGGCCTTTCACACATACTCCTGATAAAGTCACTCACCATGACCATAAAAACAAGGCTGATGCAGAAGGAAAATGCAAACATGGGTTTCTACATTGCTGGCAACATCATGTCCCCCTTCTGAACCAGCTTGGTGTGCCAGCTAGGAGTAGTACAGCCTTTCTGGCTTAAATTTGGAGCAGGATTTAAAATCTTTTGGAGTACTTTTTTGGGTAACGTCATTGCACTGTGATTTAGAGTCTGCAGCATCTAATCCTGTCTACCACTTAAACTTAAAAGGGGTTTTAGGGTGCAGAGGTGCAGCATCCTAATCACTGAGGGATGGCTTGTGTCTAGAACAGACTACAGCCCAAGACAAAGCTAAAAGCAAAAGGCAATTTCTAATGATGATATACAGTAGATAATGTGTTTAGCCTTAATTGTGTTTACTGTAAGTGGAGCCCTTGAGGGAAAACCAATATAAGCAATTTCTCAGTCAAGAATGGAGCCACAAGATAGGCGTGTTGTTTAAACAAAATTTGCTGCCTGCTGTTGAGCTTTTAAATCTTTTAGAAGTCAGGAACATAGTGTGTGATAGTTGCAGAGTAAATGTTTACCTGTTACAGTGATGCTGACTACAAAAGGCCTGACAATATGGCACAGCATCGGCAGAAATGGAGACATCCTGGCCTGGCGGCTTCCCGGAGACTGGGAGATCGCTGAGCTCTTGGCCCTGGGACAGTGAATTTGCACTAACTGACAATATGTTAATTTTCTATGTTACCTTAAGAAATAGTCAAAGGTATGACAAATTTTCCATATTCTGCGATCCCAAATTAAGAAATGTCCGTAGTATCTCTGCAGACCACAGACTGAAGAACAGTGGTATAGACTAGATTCACAGCAGTACTGGAAGCCCCAAAATAAACCAAGATTGCTCCAGTGCAAGGGCGTTTTTCAGGCATCAGTCTGTGGCCGGGAATGTGAGGAAACGGAGTCATGTACATTCAACACGGCTGTTCCTCAGATAATGAGCTGCGAGCTGGATGATTCAAACCCTTCTGCTATTTAAGCTGAAAGATCTTCCTTCTGAGTTCTCTCACATGAGTGTCTGAAAAGCTGGGATACAGACCGAATATCTTCACAAAATTAAGGAAAATTAGGAGAGTGAATGCTGCAACTCACAGCCACGCAGTGTTTCTGTTGATTCCTAGTTTTAAAGAACAGGTGTTGCTGTGGTATCTGAACACTGTCAAGTTTAAATATCTTTATTTACAAGTCAGTTTTGTCAGCACGTTTTCCTTTGTTACGAAAGCACCTGAGTAAATCATTGTCAACTTGAAAATGTCATTAATATTGTTGGGTTTTTTTTGGTTTTGACATTAATAGATTGTGAATAACATCAAACAAGAGTGAGATCTGAGACTGGGCAATGTCTTCAAAAGAATAAGTGAGTCCGTAAGTCATCACTGAACAATTTGGTACCTGGCAGCAGCATGGTAGGGCTGAAGGACTGATTTTTCAATTGCATGGCCAAAGTGAAAAATGGGAACAATTTCATTTTGAATCAGCTCAAAACAAAACATGAACTGAATTGAAAAATATAGATTGCACCAAATGGAACATTGTATTTGGCATAAAACATCAGTGCCATGGTGCAGAATTTAAGACATTCACAAACTAATAATAATAATTAAACTAAGCTGTCTAAACCTGTTACTGAGATGGTATTGCCAGAGGCTGTTGAATGATAGCATTGGTGGACTTGCAGCAGATTTAACATCAGAGTGGGGAATCACCTATTGCTCACTTTAATGACTTCAGTGAGCACTTCTTTCTGTGTCACCCTTAAGATTTTATTTCTCTCATGCCCACTGAAATATTTATGTGTCTGGGCTAAGTATTGCACCACATACAAAGATTTATATGATTAATAAAAGCATCCTTCATATAGCAAATTCTAGTCTGTCAGTCTGGAATTTGAGGCTGCAGGTGGAGGATTAATGGAAAAACATAAGGCTACTGTCCTTAACAGGAGAAAATTTTAAAAAGAGACAAAGAGGAGTACTGCGTTACTATAGTCACATGGACACACCTCTGATACGTAGCGAAACCCTAGAGAAGAAGAGGAGCCCTCTTACTTTGGTGCCTATTATGTGTGACGTTGATTCCCCTGGTGAGAACACTCCTATTTACTTCAGCTGAAACTGGAGATCATCTTAATCTGTAATTGAACTGAATACAGTGTCACTCTGAAAAAATCAGAGCTGGTAAGTGTTTCTGCTTCATGTGTATTTTTTCTGTTTTCAAGAGGCTTAAGGATGTAAAACACTCAAAGCTGTCTTTGTCATTAATACATATAAAACTGAGTATGTATACCTATAGGGTTATTGTTCTTGAACATTGTCATACTTGAGTGGCTATCTATAGTCTTACTGTGAAATCTTTTCCAGAGTCAAAAGATATTTAGAAAGGAAAGGAATTAAACACCTGAAGACAGTTATGTGGCTGTAAAATCATAGAGTCATAGAATCGTTAAGGTTGGAAGGGACCTTTAAGATCATCGAGTCCAACCATTAACCTAACCTGACAAAACCACTTCTAAACCATATCCCCAAGTACCATGTCTACCCTTTTTTTAAAAGCCTCCAGGGATGGTGAATCCACCACCTCCCTGGGCAGCCTATTCCAATGCTGGATAACCCTTTCAGTGAAAAATTTTTTCCTAATATCCAACCTAAACCTCCCCTGGCTTAACTTGAACCCAAATGAGAGAAATGGATGAGGTGGAAACTGACCTGATGAACTAGGAGGAAGTGTTCAATTGATTTCCTTTTAAAAATATNCCTCCCACCCCCCAAGGAAATATGACTGGTGGAAGGAGAGTTAGTATAGAAAATTCCCTGATCAGAGCGCCCTTATCTTGACCTTTTCCTTGTCAGCTGCCATGATGTTGGCATAAAAAAATGCAATATTCCCTAAGAAAACAACAAAGATGTGACATTTCTGCACCACAGTTTCCAGCTCCCTGAAGCTTATCATAAGCAGAAAACACAACCATTTTTAGGCTACCATCTCTGTGCAAAGCTCTTTCTTATGCTCCCCTTATCTTCATTTCCTGTTTCATACATTTGTGTGATACAAACACAAAATCCTTCTATCCTTACATTTATCATACAAACAGGAATTCCTTTTTTTTTTTTTTTAATGTTGCATTAATGCCTTCAAGTCTTCTGAAAAAAACAAGAACTTGTTGGAGTGCCTGAAATTCTTTGGGTTGGGGTTTTGGGTTTTTGTTTGTTTGTTTGTTTGTTTTTTTCAAAAATGCAGAGCCAGGGGTTAACTCTCCTGAAATAACTAATGGAATCAGACACCTGGAATTGTCAGTTTAAAGGGTAAAAAAAAAAAACCAAAAACTGTGATGCCTGCTTCTGCGTGCCCAGTTCCCACTGTCAAAGGATCATGGACTGTCACTACAGAGGGAATATTCATGAACGATTTCTCTGTGCTATGAAAAATAGCCCTGAGTTAAAAGGAAGGAAAGGCAATAACTAAGAGAAGCAGATGTTGTGAACGCTCCTGTTTTAGTCCTCCTTTTGGTCCTGCCCTTTCTCCCACTGTGAGAGTAGGAGGAGGGTGAAGCCAGTGAGATACTGAAGGCTCAAGCTGCCTGCATAAGTGAAACCTGAACTTTTGAAGAAGCAATTTTCTTAAACAATTCTCTCCCAAAATAGACATAGGCAGGAAGTAGTGAAATGGATGACAAAAGACTGGGAGCAAGGTAGCTGAGTATTTCCTATTTGCTTTATCTGTTTGAAACAAAAGGGCTGGAAAGTATTTCCTCTTGATGATGAGATCATGGTCATTGTTGGGAAATGTGGTATAACATCATCACAAGGGCCTTTCTGGCTAATCAGAGTCAAGAATAACAGTAACGAGCCCAGTCTGCTGCAAAATATTCTGGTAGCTCATTGGTGCTAGAATAGCTTCTGCAGAAACAAGGTCACACTAACACAGTGAAACTTAGTAAGTACTGACCTTAGGAGGTACCCATTCAAGTAACTGATTAGTTTCCTGGACGAGCTATAGCACCCTCACAGTTCTTCTAGATCCTTCCCCCGGTAATGACTACGGGGCGTCTCAGTACACATTCATCTAATTGAGATGGGACTGACTGAAAATTTTACATCTTATTTGCTTGTTTACTTAACTCAACGTTTACTCCCTTTCTCCTTCAAATTTGTACAGGAGATTTTGATTTCTCTTTGACACCCCCATCTCCAACATTTTTGAACAGTTTTTCCAATATTTCATCTCCTGATAAAGGTTCAAAATTAGAGGAATGTTTTTTATTCAGTTTTCTAATTGTCAAGTTCTTTTGTCAGCATTTGGTCTTATTTTGTACACAGACTTGCAGAAAGTACATTGAATTATTTGTATCAAGGATTGTTTACATTTTTCTTTACCTTATGTGAATGTTTCTGCTGATACAAAATACAGAAAGCAAGCACATCTGTACCCACACGGTGCAGTACCTGTGCAGTGCAGTACTCCCATGCATTCAATTAAATACTGACTTACAAGCTTAAATGGTTTGTTGTACTGGGACCCTCTTTATGCAATGGTTGGAAGGATTTCCTCCAAGGTGGATGCAGCAGCAGTTTAAATGGAGAAGTACGCGGTTATACAAGAACATGACTGCAAATGTCCCCATGCATTTTCCATCCCAATAAACTTATGTTTACTTCCTTATCAGTCATCTGATCTATAAAAGCACTCTCTGAGAACTGTACAATCATATTTAAGCATGTTCACCTTTGTAACCTACTGCCTGCTCATCCTATTCATCTCCTTGCAGGAAGATGACATAAGTTGTCACTATCCTGGACTTAACCCAAAGGACTGTACAATAGTCTTTATTGTACTGCACTTTGAAATAAAGCACAGCTACATTTTTGTCTTAGTCTCTATTCTGTTGTGCAGTAGAGAAATTTAAAGAGCCATAAAAAGAACCTGTTAACATTGCAGAAAGCATAAACAAGCTTCTTCCAGAAGGAGAAGCTGCAGTTAACAAAACAGCACCACTGTTTATTGGGTGAGTATAATAAGCCAGATCAATCCTGTTGCTCTGTAAAGAGAGTTTTTTATCCTTGTATACATCGTTCCCCTCTTTCTGCAAACCAGAATTCTCACTGAATCTCTTTCAAACCAATTTTTGATGCCCTTTGAGTCATCACAGAATAAATTCCTTCTATTGTTTAGAGATGAGTATTTGCATCATGATCTAAGTGTTAAATGCAGAGTATAAAAATCTGAGCCCAAAGGAAAGCTGTCCTAATGAACTATCCCAGTTAAACTTATATCCATGGGGCCAATAAGAGAAATGCAGGGGTAGAGCGCGCTATTATCTGCTCACATTGTCATCCTCACATATTTTTTCTCTAGCTGCTGAACGCGTTATGAGCCTTGCTCGAATCTCATTGGGAGACAATAAAAATTTTATTATTGGCTTCCATTAGGGCAAAATAATTTGCTAGGACCTGTTCTCTGCAATAAAAGATGTCATAATACTCAACACTTCACCAAATATATGGAAGAAGTGGGGTTCAGTCCATTCTTCTGTGTAAGTTGATTTGAGCCTACATCTGGCACGTATATCTCTTGTGGGTCTATGTGGTCTTCAGTCTTGAAGCTCTTTGTTGGTGCAGTTCCTTTTGCTGAGAATAATCCAATTTTTATTAATCCAGTTGTGAAGGAAATACAGTATCATCTGTTGAGGAGGGGAATCTTCTGGATGAGGAGAGTCTAGTACTCAAGACCCTCTTCAGATGACTTGTACAGTCTATTTGCGCCAGCGGAGACCAACTGATAGACAGACACTGAAGAACAGTCTTGTGTCACCTGGGAATTGCCTTAGATGAAGTTTCCCATGTTTAGCTTGAGTGTCCTGTTCCTTCAGCTACTAAATAAGGGGAAAAAGCACCAACCTTCATCTGACTATCATTTTGCAGAAGGGAATGGGATGAATATTTGGCTCCTGAAGGAAGGGAGGGTTTGGAATCCCAGTCGGAGAAGGAGGAGCATTTGGCTGAAAGTACCTAAGTTCTTCTCAAAAGGTGACTTCAGACACACTTTTCTGACTGTCACTTATATTTCTTGTATTACATCAGCCCATGCATACTCCATGTGGTTCTAAAACAAATGGTGTAACCTACTGCCTGGCCAAACCCCAAACCCATGCCCACTTTTACATGCACCCACTGCATGGTTCATGTGCCAGGTCTGTGAGCAGACACCTCTTAGATGTTCTTCTGCACGTATGGAACTTATACCTGTCCCCTGCCTTCCAAGAAAGAATTTTGCCTATTTCAACTTTGTAAAAATTTCCATTTCATTTAATTCTAAGTAAAAAAAAAAAATGCCCCCATCATGAAGGATATATAAAAAAAGACTTTATAAAAGGCAATTTATTTCAAGGTGATCTACCCCTTTTACGGCTTCAATGTGGCTCTGATGGAACAGGACAGAGAATTCTGCCTCCCCTGTTTATTTCCTAGCAAGTGTAGCTATTTACTGTTTGGTGTGAGAAGCCTCTGCAGGTCTCCAGCACTGCCTGATTGCACTTTCTGAGACTCTTCAAACTTGTATCTAAAAAAAGAATTGATTAGGAGGATGAATGCCATGTCTGATCATTAAATATTTAAACCTGGCAGGCTTTCAAGAGTGGCAGGCTTGCTAGGCTGTGAAAACACCCTTGTTTCGCCAGATCTAACTTGCCGTTGTTAGTTTTCAGAAGACGAGGTAATGTGTATGTGAGATTTTATATCCAATGTTTTTTAAGAGAAAATGAGGACAGAGATGTAGACAAGGAGAGTGCCTTTAATCATGTCTTGTAGATTGGAACAAGTAATCATACATTAAAATGTAGCTGGGAGAATGCAGGTCTCTCTCCCTGGTGTGGGAGTGAAAATGCTGATGGGATCAATGCCCAAAGGGAAACAAATGCAAATACTCTAACCCATATATCACATTGATCACAAACACAGGAAATAGTATCTTGTTACATGGACCGTGAATGCTGTTTCTGTACAAACTTCTGGGTACAGAAGTACAGAGAATCCTCTAGATGCTTGGACATCGGAGTCTTGTACTGGTCTCTCTCCATTGTATTCTTTTCCATCTCTGTTTTCTTTCACTTAATAGTTCTAGCACTGTGGGAATTTTTATTTAATCCTTTCTTCAAGAAAAAAATTCCAGTTGTTGACAGTTTTTTCTTGCTGTGCAGGATGTTGCATTTACAAGCGTTTTGGAAGAATCTAGCTGACCAGTCCATTTGTACTGCTAGTAAAAGCCAGTCTTTTTCCAAAAGAGATAGTAATCTCAGCCCTAGGGATGTAAAGATATTTATACCAGTTTAATCACAGCTATCACAAAGAATCAACTGATAATGAACAGAGCTCTTTGCAGGATGTAACATTTAAGCACAGACGTGACCTCTGTGTGTAGTTGGGGATCTAAACAGAATAGGTGCACTGGGAGAAGAGGACAATGGTGCGTATTCTGAAGATGGCCAGATAGCGAGGGAATAAGAAACATCTTACCATAAGCTGGCTGTGAAAATTCCCAGCTGTTGTATTTCAGCTCCTAACAGCTGCAGCTGTGATACGTTCAAGTGATGATGCTGCCTACACTCTCAGTGTTTGTGGTTTTCCTCCAGGCAGTTGCCATCTCAAGGCAGGTCATAAAAACAACCCAACCCACTTGTGTGATAGGATTGTTTTGTAGTCTCTTTTTAACGATAAAGATTTTGCTATGTGTTAATTTGGACAGAGCATAGCTTCCATTTTGGGTTTTTTTGGCTATAATTAACTATCAACATGTCATCATTATGAATTGTGTGATCATTATCATCATTATTCATCATTGTGAATTATGAATATTATCATCCGGTGTGTGGTAAAACAAATGTATTTAAATGACTTCAGGTAACACAACATGATATATATGTTACATTTGTCAAAGACTGGCTTAGTAGTCTGACTGGTTAACTAGTAGCCATCTTTTGATCGTGACATCTGTCAGAACTAGTAAAATATGAGTCAGTTTGATCTTTGTACCATTTTAAAATTAGAAATCTATATAAAGGCCATAGTAATATGTTTGTTCAGTAGCTGCTTTTATGTCTTGTATTCCACAAAGTAGTTTCTGAATTCAATGCTATATACTATTGAGGCATAGTATGTTAATGTCTCTAGTGACATGCTGTAGTTTGTGTACTCAGAAGGATAACCACTGTTCAGTGCTTAATGATTGGTTTGTGCCCTGCATCGCTCTTCTAGATTGATTTCTCTTTAATACTCTGTACCTTAGAAAGGAAACTTCAGCTGGGATGCTGCATCTTGTCTTCAAATGTTAATGCCCTTTGCCTATCAGTTCCTGGCCTGACCCTCCAAGAATGCATAATGCAACACTTGGTACAAGCTCACATGTGGATCCCTGTAGAGAACGGAAATCAAGCCGGCTTCTTGAATTCTTACGGCAAGTTCATAGCAAACAGGCCTGATCGCGAGTGCCATGCTGAAAACATGAAAATATAGGTGAAGCTTTAAGGGGAGGTAGAGGCTGAGGCAGGCAGCTTGAGGATGCGAGTCTCCACGGAGAAGCTGGGCAAGCAGAGTGGCCAGTGAAGCAACTTTGTGATAATGTTCAAAAGTACATAGAAACAGGAGTAAGGGATAGAAGATGCTAACTGAAGAGGGAGCAGGGAGAATACTTTAGTATTTACAAAACAGTAGTCAGTATTTACAAAATAAAAAGCAAATGGCAGAGTAAACAGTTCTTCTTGAAGGCCTTGTTTTCCTACTAGAGTGGAGTTTGGGTTATTTTCAGGATGCCTGTTGCATGTGAAGTAAAAATACAGAGAAGACATATTGGTCTTAAAACACCACAGTTTCCCTGGAGCTTACCTTGCTAAAAAGCTCAGCTTTTCTGTGTTTTTCTTTCAGCACAATCCATAGACATTGTTTTTCCTGAAGTAAAAAACTGCATCCTTTTGACTGTGAAGACAAGCGATCTGAAAGAACATGTTTGAGAGCTGAATATTAGGTGACTGCCTCAGGACCAACAGACAACGTGACTGACCCTAAAATATAAATAATAAAACTGTGTCGCTTCTGTCTGATTTCATGCATTAAAAGATTCCTCTGCTCATGATAAATGTAATCTTTCTTTAGAAGGAGTGGAACCTGAAGACACGCTAGCCAAGAGAAGAAATGATCTGCAGCAATGAGATGGATTATGCCTCCTGCCAAGCTGTTCACTGACTGAACTCCTGCACTGGTATGAAGTCCCTTCCTAATAAAGACAACTACATTTAGTCTACGTGCAAATCATGGGAGGGCAATCAGGGCAAGAGCCTGGAACTGGTTTAGTGTAAGAAAAGGAAGAATGAACATAAGAAGATAAGCCTGCTGAAGGCCAGCTCATGCCAGCTCTCACTATTTCACTAGCCAAGTGAAATGGCCAACTGGCCAAATTAAGAGTTAAGCAATACCTGTTTGGTAGGGTTTTGGTACACCTTCCAGGAGTACAAAATAGGAGGTGATTACAACCTGGAGCTGACTTACTCCTTGTCCATAACATAGTGTCCCAAGTTTGGCTGTGAGGCTCTGGAACTTGTTTCTTAACCTGCTATTAAGAATGCTCTGGATTTGATAACTAAGTCTGGGGGCTAAATCCTCCCCCTGGGACAAAGGTGGAAAGATGTCTGGCTAAGTTCTTGTTGAGAAGGTTGTGTTAGTGCTACTTTTACTACACTGTGTTATTGATGACTATACAGTGATTTGGGACTTTGTTTTCATTATTTCAAATCTCTGTCAAGTATTTGCGAGGTTACTTGTATCTGTAATTAGCATTAACTGAATTCTAAACCCTAACCACAGAGGGCGATTTGTTTCTTTACAACCATTTTTTCCCCCTCGTCTTGCTGCTATGATTGATCTGAGAACAGCAACGATGTCCTCAATTCCTACGGTTTGCAAACTGAACAGAACTCATCTGAAGCATGATTCAAAATTACAGATGATTAAGATAATGAGAGCACACAATAACTTGTCAGATACCTGGTATGAAAAAACTGATCTTATAAAATAGAATGACTGTATCCTGTTGTATAGTAAACAGCTTTAAATGAAAGGCAGATCACATGCTTTCGTTTTGGCACCTTGGTGCTGCATTGCTCAATTTCCAGTCAGCATTGCGACTGGACATGAGAACGTAAAGTGCAATGGAGCACTCTGGACTGAAGTATACTTAATATGCCACCTATTCAAGCAGCTAAGGGTATTTTTCCTCCTATTATTGTCTGCTACAATCTGATTGCTCTAATCATTAAGAGCCTGCTTCTGATTGCCAGGCACAGTTCATTCATGTCCAGCCTATACTCTTTGTGCTTGTGCCAACCGTGTCTTTTAGTTTAAATAGTTCCAAAAACTGGTCCAGAAGCCAGAATTGGAAATCAGGATTGGCTTTGCGATGTGTAGAGCTGTCCTAGACTAATTTATACCTTTCTAATAGAGGTGGACAGTTTTCGCCCTATGTCAAGTACCAGCACCCATCTAATTATTTAAGAGCTGTTCAAGCCACCTTATTCTTGCTGCTGTGCAGGGACATTTATCACCCACCTTTACTTAATGAATCATATTAGCTGATACATTTCCCCCCTACACACTCATTTCCTTGACTCAAACTGTGTAAGTAATTGCACTTTGAATACTTCAAATGAATGAAAAGTGGTATAATGATGCTATGCTATCAAGAAATCCTTCTGTTTTTTCCCTGCCAGGACTGCGGAGGGGAGTGCGCAGTCCCTCCAACAGCCCAGAGCTGTGTCTGACTAAGCAGGGGACCAGCAAGCAGGAAAGGAGAGAGGCAGGAGAGCTCCTGGGAAGGAGCCAACGCCGCCCTGCTGCCGGCCACCCCGCATCAGGGACAGAGAGCAAGGTAGGCACATGTGCTGAAGATGATTAACCGGTTGTTAGTAATTGTACTGAAGGAAAGGAGGAGGGGAGGGAGACAACTTGGAGTTTAGGGGGAAGCTGGAACCTCTCTCGTCTCCAGCAGCTGGTGAAAAAATCAGCAGGCAAAATCACATTTCCTAACTGATAACTGGGGACACACAGAGGCACTCTCACTTGGAGGGTCCCCCAAGCCCGCGATCTAGGATTGAAAACAAACCTCATGACTATGGACATACGTTGTCATGTATATCCCATAGGCTGTGCATTTCTGTTTGGGAAGAGGGAGAGAGGGGAAAGGAAGCAGGGTGGTGAGAGATGATGAGCGCTGAACTTTTGAGGAAAGCACAGCTGTGATCCCAGTCCATGTGACTGGGGAGATTGCTCTGAACAGAGCTTACTTACCTAGTGCTTTCCCTTCATCCTCCTCTACCTTGAAAAAATCAGTCAGTTTTGCCACACAAAGCAAAAGAGAAAAGACTTCTAGGAATAAAATTAAAATTTTAATCAAGAGGCGTCATCAGTGCCATTACTATGTATCTTACAAAGGGGTAAGATCTAGTGCGGAACAGAAGTGGACAGAGAGGTGAGGTACTTTGGAAGACGACCATGTGGTTGACATAGGAAGCTGGTTCCTTCATATTGTGCGACCGCTTCTAGATCGCCGGTCTGAGATCAAACACTGTATGTTATAGGATTTCTGTTTATTTTTCCTCATGAAAAAAGTCCTGCTGAAATCTGTTTGTGGCAGTTTTACTAGAAGTTTCACACTGCTGTTCCTTCTGTGATTACGGTTAGCTAAGAGTGTGTATCTCCTATAAATCTTACCTTTGTAATGAGGTGAGGACATGCTTTGTGTGGTACCTGTAAGTGGAAAAAAAAAAACCCGGAAAGAATTTAGTGTCTAAGCTATCTTTTTAAGTCATGTTCTAAAATACTGTGGTTTACTATCAGCTAGGAAAATTGTGCACAAATGAAAGCATTGTAAAACTCTGGTGACTGGATACTGGACGAAGACAGCTCTCCCTGCCCTAACATCATTCAGTGATTCTTGTGTTCCTAGTAAAGTCTGTGACAATTAACTGAGTTTGTCCTCATCACTGTCCAGTGCTGTCCCATCGGTTGTCCTGCTGCAGCTTCCACCTCAGGCCCTGTTGTGGCAGCTCTGGTTCACCAAGGACATGCGAAACACCTGTAAATGATGCTATTAGGGAGCACAGGCGTAGGCCTTCGCATCAGCTGGCACCACGGCTCAGTTCCTCGTCCTTCCTCATTCCAAAATCCGGGGAAATTTCCCAGGATTGTTCTTCTGTAACTTCAACTGGTTTTACTGAGCTCTCCGGCCATATCACCCCTTTAACACCATTTTCACTTCGCTGTTGTAATTGTGGTTTTTAACAAACGGGCTCGGGGCCGAGCATGGTGATCTCCGTGGCTGTTTCCAGGAGAAAATCCCGCGTGTGTCGGGAGGTGTCCCCCCCCCCGCCGGAACTGCATGAGGAGGGG